>WEKX01020835.1:17812-159398 GCA_013390025.1 Pitta sordida | reverse complement strand
ACACACACACTGTAACCCTGTGTGACACCCCAACACAGCCCTGTGCCCCGATCGTGTGTGTGACACTCTTACACACACACTGTAACCCTGTGTGACACCCCGACACAGCCCTGTGCCCCTGACTGTGGGTGTGACACTCACACACACACACACTATCCCTGTGTGACACCCCAACACACCCCTGTGCCCCTGACCGTGTGTGTGACACTCATACTGTAACCCTGTGTGACACCCCGACACAGCCCTGTGCCCCTGACTGTGGGTGTGACACTCACACACACACACACTATCCCTGTGTGACACCCCAACACACCCCTGTGCCCCTGACCGTGTGTGTGACACTCATACTGTAACCCTGTGTGACACCCCGACACAGCCCTGTGCCCCTGACTGTGGGTGTGACACTCACACACACACACACTATCCCTGTGTGACACCCCAACACACCCCTGTGCCCCTGACCGTGTGTGTGACACTCATACTGTAACCCTGTGTGACACCCCGACACAGCCCTGTGCCCCTGACCGTGTGTGTAACACTCACACACACACACACACACTAACCCTGTGTGACATCCCAACACAGCCCTGTGCCCCTGACTGCGTGTGTGACACTCACACACACACACTGTAACCCTGTGTGACACCCCAACACAGCCCTGTGCCCCTGACTGCGTGTGTGACACTCACACACACACACTGTAACCCTGTGTGACACCCCAACACAGCCCTGTGCCCCTGACTGCGTGTGACACCTTCACACAGACACTGTGACACCCTGTGTGAGACACCCTGACCCAGCCTTGTGATCCTGACCCCGTGTGACACCCTCACACTGTAACACTGTGTGTGTGGCACTCAGATACAGCATGGAAAACAGTGTGAGGCCCCCTCAGACACAGAGTCTAACAGAGTCCGGGAGTGACCTTGCATGTATATGAGACACCCACAGACAGATCCTGGAGCCCCACGTATGTCTGTGTGACACCCTCTGACATGAGGTGTTAACCCTGCCTGCAGCCCTGTGTGTGTGACACCCTCAACAACAATAAACAGCCCCCCAGCTCTGTGTGTGTGACACCCTCAGCCACAGCCAGCAGCCACGTCTTGTGTGAGACCCCTCCATGGCTGATGGGCACCTCAAACTACAACCGGTGTGTGTGAGGCCCCTAAATCCCACCCTGCTGCCTCATGGACATGATGACGACCATCAGCATGGCCTGTAACAAACACTCTCTGAAGCACAGCCTGAGACCTGGAGTGCGTGAAACACCCTAAAGCACAACCTATGACCTCACAGGTGGACGAGGCCCCCTGAAACACACCCTGCAGCCCAATGTAAATGTGATGAGCACCCCTAAAACACATACCACAGCTTGGTGTGTTTATGGCTTTGGAAACAACCCTCTGTGAGCGTGACTGTCACCCCCAAGACATGGAGTGTGTTCCCATGTGGGTGGGAGATTCTCCTAAAGCATTTCTTGTGTATGTGTGTGTGAGGGAGTGCACCTCCTGCAGCCCTGGGGGGGATTGGTGTCCGTGTGTGACGCACCCCCAAAACTCATCCTGCTGCCTTGGGGGGAGTATCTGACACCCCAGCACTCATTTTGCTGCCTTGGTGGGGGTACCTGATACCCCAGTACTCATCCTACTGTCTTGGAAGGGGTCCCTGATATCCCAAGCACTCATTCTGCTGCTTTGTGGGGGGTATCACACCCTGTGGCTACCGGAGGGCAACAGAGATCTCTCCTGTGTGCCCCCCTACCCCTCACACTAAGGAAACACCACAGGCTGTAGGGAGGGACAATCATGCACAGGGTGACACTGTGGGTGACACATCCTCCCCCAGCTCAACACCTGGACAGCGTGGCAAGGTTTGACCTCTGCTTGTTGGTGTGATACCCCTTCTCCCTTCAGCCAGGCATTTCTCCATTGTGTGTGGGTGAGACAGGAATACCCCAAATACACTCTCTGCACACTAACAGAGGGTCAACAACCTGCAGTCACCCTTGTACAAGAGAATCCCCACTCCTTTAAATGTAGCCATGCCCTCCAAAATCAGAGAATTGAGGGTTCATCTATCCTTGTTTTTTTTTGTGTGTGTGAGAGAGACAGTAACTTCCACCCCGAATACACACCTGGTAATCAACAGGAGGGGGTGTTGAAATGCACACCTGTGTGAGAAAACACCTGGCAGCCCTTAGGAGGAGAAGGGACAAGGGAGGGTGCCCAAGTTTTTACACCTGTGTGGGACAACTCCTGTCCCAACACACACCTGAGAGACAAGTGAGGGGCAGTGATGGATCACCTCCATGGTGCCAGTTTTCCTCTCAGTATCTTTTCTCGTGGGTTGCGGGTTGCTGTGGGAAAGAGACTCCCAGAAACACACCCTGGGGTGGGGTCACCTATTTATCAGCCACCCTCCCCTTTTTGCAACATGCCCGGGAGGAAGGAGGCAGTGAGAGGGAAGAGTGATACATTCTCCTGTCTCAGTTACACCCCGGTGGGTGAGGGAGCTGATACCTGCAACTGTCACCTCTCTGGGTACAATGTCCCCACTGCCTTACTCACGCATCACAGCTGGTGATTCTGCAGGCATACACCCTACAGAATCACAGAATCACTTGGGTTGGGAAAGTTCTCCAAGGTCATTGAGTCCAACCTGTGACCGATTACACTGTATTACCTTCTCAACTAGACCAGAGCACTGAGGGCCATGTCCAGTCATTCCTTGGACATCTTCAGGGACAGGGACTCCACCACCTCCCTGGGCAGCCCTTTCCAGTGCTTAATGATTGTTTCAGAGACACAATTCTTCCTGATGTCCAATCAGAACCTGCCCTAGAGCAGCTTGAGGCTGTTTCCTCTCATTCTGTTCCTTGTTCCCGCCTGACTCTCACCTGTCTCCCCACTTGTGTCAGGGAGTTGGAAAGAGTGACAAGGTCCCCTCTTGAACCTGCTTTTCTCCAGGATCAGCCCCTTCTGGTGCTCCAGACCCTTCCCCAGCTCTGTTGCCCTTCTCTGGACTCATTCCAGCCCTTCAATGCCTTTCTTGTCATGAGGGGCCCAAAAGTGACCCCAGGATTCAAGCTGGAGCCTCACCAGTGCCAAGTGCAGCGGGACAATCACTGCCTGTGTTCTCTTATTCCCTCTTCTCCTACACATTCTGCCTGTCCCCATCCTACAGTCTGCAGTGACAAGGGGACTTCTGTGCATTGCACGGGGTTGGATGTCCAAAAATAGGCCTGTGCCCTCCCTCCCACGTCCGTTTTCAGCCAGGGAATCCTGTTAATGGAGTGTGTTAAAACCCAGAGAGAGGCCAGAGCGAGTTCAGGCTGGAAGGGAAGGTGAAGCTTTCAGAAATGTTCACTGCTGGTGTGGGGTTTCTCTGAGTCATTAAAACCCTGCTGAAAGACTGCCATGGCTCCTTGGATGCATCAGCAGCACTCTCCAATCTGAAAAGCTCCGAGAAGATTGTTAATTCAGCCACAGGAGTTTTGCGCATGTTTGGTCTGTCTTTTCAAATGGAGAAAGAGAGGAGATGAACAAGGAACAAGCAAGAAGCCAGGGGAGGAGGCTGTGTCAGGGTGTTTGATCCCATTGCTTTTCCAAAATGATCTATTTTTTAATTTATCTTTTGCATTTCTAGTGAACTACACAAGGTACTCTCACTCGAAGCCTTGTCCCAGATTTTTCTCCACAGTGAGGAAGAGAAAGGGAATGTTGGTTACCTCGTAGATTGCTTTGTAGACACAGATTGTGTGAATCTCACTTTTTGTCCCAATTCCCACCAAAGCCTGTGGGATTTCACCGTCTTTTCTCCTTCGACAAGTGTTTCACCCTTCATGTCAGCCTACTCAAATGCTCCTTCCTTTGGCTTTCATTTGGATTTTGTGAGGTCTTCGCTGGGATGGGCTGGTATGAATGAGGTTGTGAGCCCAGATCTTTTTTATTTGAGCTCAAAAAAAAGAGGATTTCCCCCTTTTTATGGTTAGGAACTCTGAGCTCACAGGTGTGGAGTAGCTTGAAAGTTCCTGACGTGGCACAGGACACAAAGTTCCATCACCACAGAGTTACATGGAATGGAAAACCAGACCAAAAATATTAACTTCATTTACCATCAGAGGAGGAGTTTCCTGACAGTGGAGTAAATGTTGGAAGTTTTAAAGCCAAGTTACCTTTAATTTGAAATGTTATTTATGTGGCACTGGGAAATTCCATGGAGATCCTTGAGAGTCCTTTCCAGCCCAGGATATTCTGTTCTGTGACTAGGAGTGATGGATCCTGTGATCCCTCTTGCGTGAGGCTTTCACAGAAGGCTTCCATAACTGTATAGATGAATATGAATCCATATTTCTTTCTGCAGAGTTGGGAATTTCCTGGGAAAGAGTAAGGAAGGTACCACAAGGAACTCCCAAGGATCTCCCTTTGTCCAAGAGGAAAAGGGACTATGAAAGTAAATATAATACACTATATAACGATTCCGTGCTTCTAAACTCATTTTACTGAGTTCTCCTTATTATTCTCATCCCATCAGATTTGTTTACAAGAGAAGCTTCTCCCATCAGTGGAGTTTTAAGTAATGAAACTACTCACAGTCTTGAAACTCCCTCCCACAGTTCACAAAGGACGGGATCATCTTGTATAAAATACCATGAACAGCACAAGTGCTTGCAAGAGTCCATTAGAAACAGCCTTTATTCATTGATGAATCCTTTATTACAAAGCCATTTTCAGATCTTTCCATTAGCTATTTTTAAACCATTTGTTATGCACCCACATCGATTCTGTATATATGTATTTTTTGTACTGTGCAGCACTGAGTCAACACCATCCCTGCTTATCAACTGCACTTGGGATTTTATTAAAGAACAAGGTGAAGTTTGTTCTTTGATGGGAACCATTTCCTACAAAACCTGCAACAAAACCCCAACCCTCCACCTCCTTGTGAACTGGTACAAACCACTTCAACACACCCAGGTCAGGAGCGATGTTGGACCGTCCAGCCTGAAATTACAGGGACTTACCTTAGTCACGCTCTTCAAATATTGACACAACGCTGTTTTTCTTCTTAGAAATGGTCTCCTGGGCTGTTTATAAACTCTCACTTTCCCCACCTTGTGTGAGAACAGTCATCTGAAGAACCGGCGTTTAAAAGGATGACACACACACCCCCTCTAGACCTGCTGGTTTTCAAATGTTAGTTGTGCTTTTGATGTTCTTTTTTCAGTTGCTTGGAAAGGGAGCGTTTCATCATCATTACATAACGTGGAAATGGCACTCTGGAAACGGCATTTAACTTCGTCCCAAATACAGCCAGGAAATATTTATCAAACACTTCAGCTTTATCAATTTTTTTTTTCCAATTTCACAGCTATCTAAATATATTTGGATACACGGAGACTATTAGTAATTGGATTCTGCTAAAATATTATTCATCAAACTAAGCAGAGTTCCTAAAAATCTTTCCTTACAACTTGATATTTCCTACACAGAGGACGTTAACTCTGTGGCTTTTTTAGGAGGGATATTGGTCAACTGGCTTAAAAATCTCCTCTGGGAGTGTTTTGTCTCCTGTCAGACATGTGAGGCTTCTCTGTCTGTCTATGTTTTCCTTTTCCTTGAACACCAGCACTACTGGCACAGTTCTTATGCCAAGGCCAAAGTGCCACTCAGTGAGTCTGAGATGTTATTCCAAAGCCACAGACCCACATCTCTCTACCCCTGCTGCAAAAAGAATTAGGGAGCAAGGAGAGGTTAATTTCTGGCATATCAGATATTGTCTCTCTCAATGCAGTGTTGTTAAATTGTACAGACTTTTTTTCTCCTTTTTATTTCCCCCCCCCCATATTGTTCCAGGGCAAACAAAGGAAGAAAGAAAAGTAATGATCCCTGACAGAATTATTTATTCTTTCAGCCTTTCAGGCTTTGATGTGGGGAGGCCCTGGTGGGAAGGCAGGTTGCTGGTGAGGCAGGAAAATCAAAGGTTTGAAGTGGAGCTGTTTTGCTGATGTGGGCTCAGCCACCACATCTCCTCTGGGCTCCTCCTCTTCTCTTGGTGCATCTCCAGGATTATGGATTTTGTCCTCCTTGAAGGAGGGAATGAGAACGGGGTGACCTGTTGGACGTGACAAAGTCGACGGGATAAGGGGAGACTTTCTCGTGGTGAGTCTGCAAAACAAGAGTCAGAATGATGTGGGATATTAATTATTGCTCAAAAAAAAAAAAATCCTGGTTACAGAATCACAGAGTTGCAGAATATTCTGAGTTGGAAGGGACCCACAAGGATCACTGTCCTTCACATGTTCCCCTGTAAAGAAGGGAGGAAAGACATGAATGACGCAAAAGCACCAAATGTGATGGTTGCACTCAATCTTTTAGCCAAGGCCCCTTCAGCATTCTTCTCAGGAGTGTCAAAGGAAAGTGAGCGGCAAGGAAGGCTCTTAGAGGTGGTTAAAGCACCTCTCCCATCACTGTGTTGGCCATCCAAGATGGGTGTCCTGCCCCTTAGAAGGGTTCAGGTTGGAAGGGACCACATTGAGTCATCTGGTCCAACATCCCTGCTCAGGCAGGGCCATCCCAGAGCACATGGCACAGGACTGTGTCCAGAGAGTTCTGGAATATCTTTGGTGAGGGAGACTCCACACCCTCTCTGGGCAATCTGTTCAGTGCTTGGAAAGAAGTTCTTCCTCATATTCAGGTGGAACTTCCTGTGTTCCAGTCCCTGCCTGTTGTCTCTTGTCCTGTTGCTCAGCATCACTGAGAAGAACCTGGTCCATCCTCTGACATCCTGCTTCAGAAACTCAAAGTCCTTCAAACCCGGGTCCTTCTCTCGCTGAAATGATGCCATCTCATTTCTAACACATGTCCCTTCCTTCCAAATTATTCCTCCAAGACAGTTTTGTCACGTGTCTTTTGGCCCCAGGATTGGGGCACCTCCCAATGTTAGAGGGGCTCCCATCATTGATTTTTTTCCCTTGCTAGAAATGGTGAATAGACGGAAGAAAACAATGTAGAGAAGATAGTTTGGGTGTTTTCAGCCAGCTGTAACAAGATGCAGAAATTCCCTGAAGTTCTGCTTTCTCCAGGTCTTTCCTTTAGCCAAAGTCATTTAAATATAATCTGAGAGTAAACCTATTTCTTCCCACGTGGTTTTTGTTTTGTTTTATTTATTTGTTTGTTTTCTTCTTGTTTTGTGGGGTAAAGAACAAATTTTGTTTATTTTGTTATTAGTTTATTTGTTATTAGTTTATTAGTTTATTAGTTTGTTTTGTGGGGTAAAGAACAAATTTTGTTTATTTGTTGTTAGTTTATTTGTTATTAGTTTATTTGTTTATTAGCTTATTTGTTTGTTTTGTGGGGTAAATTAGTTTTGTAGATCCCAGAACAATAAATGAAGTTTACACAGGTTTTTTTTTTTTTAGGGACAAAGAAAGGGCTGTTGTGTAAGATTCTGGCCAGTGTTGGCTGCGGAATTGACAGGATTAAGGCTGGAAAAAAAAAAGGACTTTGTGTTCTTACTGTGCCAACCACTGAGTCAAGAGACAAAGCACTAAGACCCTCCAGAGGAAACCATCACAGAACTTTGGGGTAATGGAAAGCTGGTTCCTTTCTGTAGATGCTGAAGCAGGGAATAAGAGGCCACACATCTTACTGAGCATCTAAAAGGATGTGAAGCACAAAGCATTTTTCACCACGAGAGAAAAATAAAAAAAATATCTTTTTTTTTTGAACAAAACTCACTGTTTGGTGAGTAGCTGAAAAGCCAAGAGCAGGAGGTGGTTACAAGCTGGGAAAAAACCCTCCTGCACACAGAGATTAAAAGGGAATGAAGGAAAATTCACTTGGGAGAAGGTTGGAGGACACAGGGCCAGGGAGAGGAAGGTTTTGCAGGGATGTGGGGCTCTGCTGGAGTTCACAGCTGAGGATCTGAGAGAGGGGTCAGATGAGGAGAAAAGAAATGTTAATGCCCTCAGGGCTGGAGTCACAAGGCCTGGAGGGTTGATTTGGGTCATTGTAACACCCAAGAGCAGTGCTGGAGTTGCAGGACCTTGGGAAGAGTTGGCACTAATGGTGACTTTAAGGTCACTGTCAGTGTGGTGGTGTGTGAAATCCTGGCTTTACTCACTGTGAGCGTTGCCAGTGACTCCAGCAGGGTTAAAAATTCACCCACTCTCTGGGCTTCAGCCTTTCCCCTCCCAGACATTTATTATTGTTAGTTGATCCCAATCCACGGATACATTTCTGGCTCAAACCTGAGGTAACTCTTATAGAAGATGAATCCTAAGAGATATAAAACATGCATTCCCTAGTCGTGGTGGTACACACTGTTCTAGGAAAGCAAAGCTCCTCCTGGAATCCTTGATGGAAGTACTGAGGGACATACTTGACTCCCAGCATGGGAGCAGCAATGGAAATACTCACATACAGTCAGAGAATTTCTTCTGAATACCTGACTGAAATAGTGAGACTGAGCAGACCTCCGAGGCTGCACGTATCTGCGACCTTGGATCATCTGATTCCTGAGGGAATGTCCTCGTGACTCGTGTTTTAGTAGGTAAAATGGGGTCTCTGCTGCCTGTGGCTGTGGCATGTCCCTGTGCAGAGGGTTGTGGCAGCCAAAGTCACTGTGCTGTCATCCGGCTGGAGCTGTCCCCCAGTCAGGTGACAGCCAGGACCACATGCCAGCTATAAATACACCACGCTCTGTCCATTGTGTGGGATTGCTTTTCATCAAAAGCCTCCAATTCTCGCAGGTCTCGGGACACTTTGGTTGTTGCTCTTTGCTGAATATTCCAGCTGCTTTCTTTTGCCTCCGGCACCAGGTTTATTCACTTCTCCTCCAGCCTTAAAAGGTCTCTGCTTTGATGTCAGGGCTGGAAGATGGATTGAGCTGTAGTTTTGAGAGGGATTGAAGTCCAGCTGTTCCTACAGTGGGGCAGGCAGATCTCCTTCGTATTTATAGTGGAGATACTATTTTAGCAAGTAGTAAAGAGCCTGGCAAGAAAATTCAGGAGAGAGGCCTTGGAGAGTGAGCTCTGTGCAGTTAAACTTATGGAGCTTTCACATTTTCCAAGGCCTCTGCTCATATGGTACAGAGGGATCAAAAATTTATTAAAAAAAAAAAGAGAGCAAACATCTCATGTGGAAAATCGCCTTGTGGTAGAAAATCTGACTCTGGTAGGAAACCTGACTGTGGTGGAAAACTTCAGACTCAGATAATTGAAAAGGCCATCGGAAGAAATTTCCTCCTTGTTTCTTTGCAGAGGGAGATGACCATATAACCATCAAATAAATAAATTAAAATTAAATAAACCTTTTGCTCTCCAGCAATTTGCACACACTCACATCAATGTACAGTCCCAACATTTCCCGTTTTTATAATTCATTGTGACACAGAAGCATTTCCAGCCCCTCCTGCCTGGGTGTCGTGGATGGGGACACATGTGGCTGCTCAGGGGGCTGGATTCTTTCTGCTTCTGACCTGTGGATCTGCCCCTGGGCTGCCATAAATGCAGTAACCAGAACCTTCCAGAGTGTTTTCTGTCGGCTGAATCCCCTTTCCAGAGTATTCCAGAGGTTTCTCAGGGAGAGGCTGGGTGTTTATTTAAGTGCCAGGACACGGTGCCCCTCTCACCCCAGGTGACCTGTGTGAGTTAGAAGCTCACAGCCATGTACCTCCTGTTTGTGCAGCAGGCTGCAATGGGTGGACCTGCAAGCCAGTGATGTTTTTAAGGATCCTTTTGTTATTCCTAACAGGTACTCGCGCTGGAAAATAGGCACCTGCCCTCCCAGATTGGCTCAGGCATTTTGAATGGGTGGGTGAGGGAGGAGCGAGCTTTTGGTGTCACTCGCTGCATCTGATTTCACGCCCTGATCTGAGGGTTTGTTTGTTTGTGCCACGGGACTTTTATCACCTGGTTATTACACGGGATTTGCGTTTCATGAGGTAACAGGTATTTCATCCTGGTAACAGTCTCACACATCCAAGGCTGGTGTCAGCAGTGTCTCGCTGAGCTGAGCAGTGACAGGTTTAATGATGGCAACATCTGTATTCAGGCAGTGGTGTGCCATGCCCTGAGTTCTTTTTTTTTGCAGAGATTTTTAAGTCAGCAGTTCCTGACAGGGTGGGAAAGAAAAATCAGAACCGCGTTCTGTATCCTCACCCCTCCTGGCCTGAGTGGGTGGGTGGCCAGGATTGTGGAATGTGGGTTGGGAAGGCAAAGCAGAGTCAGAGAAAATGGATGTGCTGCAGTTAGACTTCTTTGGGCAGACAGAACTACCAGGTTTTGTCCAACAATTTCTGTTTCCTTAAGAAAACGGAGAGAACATTTCTGGTGGAAGGTAAGATGGAAGTGAGCAGGTTTTATCACCGTGGTTTCCATGTCTGTAGAGTCCTCGGTCCATAACAAGTGTCAAGGTGCCAGTATTGGACCTTTCACTGCCTCATGTCTGAGACAGAACCCAGTAAGAGTCATCAGGCAATACTCTCTGTCCTTTCTGCTGCCTTTTCTATGACCTGAACATGAGTCAAAATGAGAGGCACAACTTCCCCAACAGAGATGATTAGAGGGATAGAGCATCTCTGCTCTGAGAAAAGGCTGGGAGGATTGGGATTGCTCAGCCTGGAGAAGTGAAGAGTCCAGAGAGACCTTAGAGCCCCTTCCAGAGCCTAAAGGGGCTCCAAGAACTGGAGAGGGACTTTAGACAAGGGCCTGGAGTGACAGGACAAGGAGGAATGGCTTCCCACTGCCAGAGGGCAGAGTTAGATGGGATGTTGGGAAGGAATTCCTGGCTGGGAGGGTGGGCAGGCCTTGGAACAGGTTTCCCAGAGAAGCTGTGGCTGCTCCATCCCTGAAATTGTCCTAGACCACGTTGGAGCAACCTGGGATAGTGGAAGGTGTCCCTGCCCATGGCAGGGGGTTGGAACTGGATGATCTTTAAGGTCCCTTCCAACCCAAACCATTCTGGGATTCTGTGATTTCTACTAGTCTTGTGAGGTTTGTATTTTTTTTTAATTCTCCATCAACTCCATATGCTTTCCTTCTCTCCTTTCTCAAGGCCTAGCAAAGCTGGCCAAGAATCCACATTTTGCAACTGTTGTAACTTTTGTAACTGTTTTGGATGCTGGAAAAGCAATACCCAAGGAAAGAGGCCAAATCCAGCAGAAATCTGTCAGGTTTCAGGGCTGCTGATAAGATGGGAAGAGTTTCTGTTTCCCCAGCAGCCAAATCATAAATGACAGTTGAAATCAAGGAGGGATTTCTATTTTTATTCATCTTTCCTCTCTACTTTGCCTTGTTTTTACCAGATCTTTTTGCAAAACAAAGGCAAGAGCCTATTGCATTTATTATCTGGGGAAATGCAGGGACCTGGACTTTGTTTTGGTGGAGCCTGTCAGTTANTTTTTACCAGATCTTTTTGCAAAACAAAGGGAAGAGCCTATTGCCTTTATTATCTGGGGAAATGCAAGGATCTGGACTTTTTTGTTTGTTTGTTTTGGAGCCTGTCAGTTAAACAAGAAAATACAGGTGCTGCAAACACATTATCCTTTCTCTTTTATTGGTCACTTCATGGTAAACACTGGTGCAAAAAGCCTTCACCAAGTAGTTTTCCCTCATTTTTGTGGTCAGAGCAAGCTCATTCATTCCATCCAAAATAAACAATATACTTAGGAAAAGCATCCCTCTGCCTTGTGACTTTCTCCAAGGCCCTTTTTCTCACATCCAGCTTTTTCTCCTCATGTGGATGCTTCGTCGGCTGGCAAACAATACCCAGCTCTGTGTCTGTGCTCAGCACCAACCAAACACTCTGCTCCTGCTTTTGGGGGTGACAGGAAGCTCATCCCCTTCGTGGGTTCACTCCAGCAGCTCAGCATGAAAACTCTTTGCTCACAGCAGGCAGGAGAAGCTCCCTGTTGTCACCTGGTGCCTGTTCTAAGTCACTCTGTAGCGCTGGAGTGAAAGGATTCTTTGACTCGGTGTCAGTTCATTGCTGAGCTTCTCCAAGGGTTTGATTCAGCCAAGGAAGCAGGAGCCTTCCCAGCAGCTTCTGGGTGCTCTTGCTTTATTTATTTTACTCACCTGAGGCCGGGTAAAAGTGGCTGTTCCCTTCACCCTGAAGATCATGTAGTCACAGAATCACAGAAACACAGAATCCCAGAAGATTAGGGTTGGAAGGGACCTTAAGTCACAGAATCACAGCCCAACACCCCCACAGNGCAGAGCAGCGCAGATCACTAAAACCATCCCCCTGCTGCCTCATCCTTCCTAACCCCACAGCAACCCATCATGGCTCCATTAGTGTGTGGAGGGAGATGGCTGAAAGCAGCAAATTTTGGAAATTCAGGTTTTCTTTTTGGGTTGATTTCAGCCTGGATTAATTATTCTTTAAGATCTGAAGTGGCTTTTGTGTCACAATTTGATCTGCACATTTATTTCAGATCATCCTTACCCTCCTTTCAGCAACAGCATACCTGGTGATCCAGAAATACCTGGTCAAATTAGAACAGATCTAGAATTTTCAGAAGGCTTTAATAGCTCTTAATAAATATGATGTATAAAACAACGAGAGTGTGAAGGTAGGATTTAAAGGTCTTAAGCAGGACAGAGGATCGCTGTGCTGGATGTGGTGCCTGAGGAGTTCAACTCTGTTTGCTCCCTACGATGTGCCAGCTCCAAGGGAAAACTGCAAAATTAAGAAAAAGGAAGTGTTTCAACACGTTGGCAGAGACTAAAGTGGAGCACTGAATGATCAAATGGTTTGTGGGAGGGCACATGGGGCTCTGGTAGAGAGTCTGGATGTGAATCCAGATCAGAAGGTGCCTCCGAGGCAAATAACAGCTGTTCCCTCTCTCACATCTGTCTCCAGGGCCCCTCTTAGAGAAGGGGCAGGGGAAAATCACCGTGATGAAAACAGCACTGCAAGAAACGTCTGAGGGAAAGGTTTTGTGTCTCCCGCAGCCTCGCTCCGGGCTCATCCTTCTCCTCTCTTGGCAGGAGGAGAACATTAATGCAGGGGAGAGAGATTAATGCACAGACCTTCCAACCAGCTCAGGGGAGGCACAACTGTGACCACGCTCGACAAAAAGCAAGTTCAGACATGTGTCAGTACAGCTGAGCTGGCTGCATTTCTCTGTTGGATAAATACTGCTTGATAAAAACCTGCCAAGTGTTCAAATAAGTGCCTTAGGAGTCGATTTTATGTTGGTTTTTTTATTGGAGTTTGCAAGTTTTTTCTGCCTCAAGACCATCCCAAGCATTTGGAACCCATCTGCAGTGACTGTGCATCCAACATTGTCCAAAAGGACGTGATGGGATCAGAGATTTAAACTTCCCGTCCCCTGTGGTTCCTTACAAGCATCATTAAAAGCAGGCTTTTCAAACTGATCCTGTGATGATGAGACTCTGCTTTTTTCCCATCCCATCTCCACATTTTCAGTTCCAGATTTGCCCTTTGGCTGAAAGAACTGCTCGTGGAAAGACAGGTCCACATCACTGTTGGTAAAATGCTGATTTTTTTTGTTTTGTGTCATGCAGCTTCTGTGAAACACCACCAGGAAATAATAATAATAATAATAATAATAATAATAATAATAATAATAATAATGAGTGCCTTTAGGAATCCATATAGAAGTTGTAGTAATAGGTCTTTATTACAAAAAAATTCATTCGTTTATCTGGGTCTCACACATAAAATCTGTGCTTTTTACATGTACCTTTATTCTCTGCAGCAGCCTGACTCCTTATATGAAAGAAAAGAAATATGTAAGCAATTAGAAACTTTCTTTGCATGAAACATTTGCTTCCTAAGACAACCAATGCCTTGAAGACGTTGTGTACAGCACATAATAAAGAGAAATGCACAGAAGTCCCAAGGAACTGAGTCCTTGCTCTGCAATGAGCGTGCAGCCTATTTTCAGTGCAAAAGTCAAAATATCTTGAAGGTCAATGACCGCAGGTAGACTTTTTTTTATTAGGCAACGTTAGTTTTGAGCCCAACCTCTCAGGCTGAGGCTGGGCTAATCAAAGATGTGGCTTTGGCTCTGCTTGGCAGCGCAGAACCCGCTAATCCAA
The DNA here is from genome assembly GCA_013390025.1 of Pitta sordida. Classification (NCBI taxonomy): domain Eukaryota; kingdom Metazoa; phylum Chordata; class Aves; order Passeriformes; family Pittidae; genus Pitta; species Pitta sordida. Next base: position 145,324 of record WEKX01020835.1, on the reverse strand, counting down.
GTGCCACATACGCTGAGACGTTTCTCCAGATGATCTGAGCCAAGTCCCACGCGCTGCCAGGAGCTCCCTCTGAAATTCCTGGGAACTGGGAGTGTGTGGCACCTGGCAAGACCAAACTTGCTGTAGAAGCTCCTTGGAAAGGAGATGATTTACATGCCAGGCCCCGCTGTAGTAAACTGTGGCCGAGGCCTCGCTGGTTTCCGGCGCGAGCCGACACCAGGATGGTGGTGTAGGGAAAGCTCGTAAAGCAGGGTGGGGAGCCTGCAGCCCGAGTATTTACAGGCTGGAATTTCATTCATGTAGCCCTGATCACATGGTTTTACAAGCAAACCTTGGCTAATGCCTTAGTGAAGCCTGTTTTGCCTTGGGAAAGGAGGAGATTCCCCACCGCTGGTGCTGAAAAACGTGGGATCCGTTGCACAACTCTGATGGGAAACGCGCGGAGGAGCCCAGCAGCTGCTGAGCCAACCTGTGCCTAGACCTGGCACTGGGGGAGGATTGAACTTGATTAAACCCTCACACCGAATCCAGACCTTTTACCAGAAAATGGAAAAAGGTGGGTTTTCCCTCTTCCACCTGGGAGTGCCAAATGTTTAAGCTCCTAAGTCAGGATGCACAAGCTAAGCATGCTGAGGAGATGTGCACCTACATGTTCCCCCTGTGGCTGGCACCTGAAATTCTGGATTTAGTTTTGGGTCCCTCATGGTAAGGAGGATGTTGAGGGGCAGGAGTGTGTCCAGAGAAGGGAGCAGAGCTGGGGAAGGGTCCAGGAGCAGCTGAGGGAGTTGGGGGTGGTGCTCAGCCTGGAGGAAAGGAGGGTCAGGAAGGGCATTCTGGCTCTCTGCAACTTCCCTGGCAGGAGGGGCAGTTGAGCTCTGCTCCCAGGGAACAAGAAACGGGACAAGAGAAAATGGCCTCAAGTTGCACCAAGGGAGATTTAGGTTGGGTATTAGGAAAAATGTCTGCATGGCAAGGATTGTCCAGTATTGGGACAGGCTGCCCAGGGCAGTGGTGGAGTCTCCATTCCTGGAGGGATTTCAAAGCCCTGTGGGTGTGACACTTGGGGACATGGGTCAGTGGTGGCCTTGGCAGCGCTGGACTTGCCGATCTTAGAAGGCCCTTCTAACTGTTATAATTCCATGATTTTATCTTCAGAGAGGGTCCTCACAGCTACCATCACTTCAGCTCCACAGAAGGGTAGTTTGGATATTGCTGGAGCTGTGGAAGTGGATGGGAATCATCAGGAGAGGGTGAGGTCTCATAACTAAGCCCAGTGCCAGAACAAAAAACCCCAAAGGGCAGAACTGCCTTGCCAAATATTTTTGCTCGTATTTTGTGTTTTTTTGGTCATCCCTTCAGGTATTTTCCTGCAGCTGAATTCCCCAGTGTTTGCATGAGGGTATTTTCAGTCATTCCTGCAGCAAAATGCTGCTACCAACCTTGCTCCCCTGGCAGCTGAGCTCCTTTCTTACAGGTGATTCTTATCCCTGAGTTGAGCAAAGCACATGAAATATGATTTAATCTGATCAGGCAGCAGGTAAGAAGGATAAGGAGAGATAAGAAGGGACCGGTTGGCCAGTGGGAGATGCAAAGGAGATTATAAGAACCTTGCATCAGTCCTGCACAAACAATGAGGCAGCTGGTGGAGCCCGTGGGAGGCAATAATCAAGGCTCACCCCAAAATATTTGGTGCACCTGATGTGCATTTTGTTGTGACAGAGCCTCGGGCACATGGGTTTTTATTGTGTATGTTTTATTTATACGTAAAACCCCCAAACAAAACCATCCAACTAACCAAAATAAAATAAAAAACCCAAGCAAACCACAAAACCCCAAACCCTCCAAAGCGTTTGTGGCACAGATTTCCAGTTATTTTTCCTCCAGCATCCACCCAGGTTCTGGTGTGTGCTGCTGTGGATAGACACACTCAGCCTGGGGTTGTCTGACCAGCTGGGGGGGGCCCTGCTCATGCAGCAGAAAGAAGGGATTTTTGGGATGGCTCCTCATGGAATCCACGTGGATCCACTCAGCTGGCCAGATGCTGTGTGAATTTTTCTGTTATCTGCTCCAGGATCACTGAGTCCAGCTCCTGGCCTTGCCCAGGGCAACCCCAAGAATCCCACCCTGTGCCTGAGAGCCTTTCCTAAATGCTTCTTGACCTCTGGCAGCCTTGGTGCTGTGATCGCTGCCCTGGGGAGCCTGTTCAGTGCCCAACCACCCTCTGGGTGAAAAATCTGACCCAATTCTGAAGACATGTAATCCAGTTTTGCTCTCCAGGGCATTAGAAATCTGTTTAAGTGACCTCTTCTCTCCTTCTCCATTTAGTGCCCTGTTTCAGCCAGTAGGTCCCATTAATTTTGTTGGTTTCAGATCTCAGTTTTGCAGGGGAAACATTTGGATTTTGTTGTTATCACACGCTGTGAAGGCTTGACCCAAAATCTGCGCTAAACAAGAGAAATACATAAAAAGAGAGCGGCCTTTTCTGATCTGAGGACCTTGCACAACACAGCCATGAACATGTTGTAACAACACATTGTCCAGGGGTTCTACTGGGATGTGATCCTGGCTTTGCTTTTGAGAAGAAATTGTTGGCTGGGAGGGTGGGAGGCCCTGGCACAGGGTGCCCAGAGAAGCTCTGGCTGCCCCTGGATCCCTGGGAGTGTCCAAGGCCAGGCTGGAGCAGCCTGGGATAGTGGGAGGTGTCCCTGCCCATGGCAGGGGGTGGGATGAGATGGTCTTTAAGGTCCCTTCTGAATGTGCCTTATTTTATGCACAGAGCAGCCCCAGGAGCATCTGTAAGTCCTGCTCACACTCTGAATCACATTGAACCAGTCTGGCAAAGAAAAGCTTTGTCCTGCTGCAAAACCAGCCAAATTCCCATCATCTTCCCCGAGGCCAGGATGTTACCCTGGGACTCTCTGTGCCACAAGCCGTTCTGTGCAGATGGATCTCTGATCCTCTTCAAAGCTCCCCTGGTTTTCCTGGGGCTGCAGATGGCTCTGGGATGTGCTGAACGGAGCAGGGCTGGAGCAAGTGCTCCAAGGAAGGAGCCAACAGCGTCTCCAGCTTGAAGGAGCTGCTGTGGCACATCCAACAGCCTTCCAGAGCTTCCCTGCTGGGATGTCGGCCCAGAGGGTCTTAATTAGGAGTCAGGGGAAGACAGAAGCAAAGTTCAAAGTATTGCTTGAAATTCCCTGGAGATTTCAAGGACAGTGAGCATTTAGACACCTCTCCTCCCTTGAGGTCCACTTTTTTCTAATGTCACTGTTTTCCTCATGATGGAAAATAAAGCATCCTCTCTAATGTGCAGTGAAAAGGTCAGACCCTCTGAAATTTGGGAATATGATGCTTCCGACCAGGGCTTTCCTGAGGAAAACATTTCCCAGATTTTTTTTTTTTTGACGTTACCAGTCCTGGAAAAGTACTGCTTGAGCCATGAAGGGTGGGAATCAAGAGGGGGGGAAAAATAGGGACGTGTCTCGTATGACCACGAGATGGCAGCTGGAGCCTGTAAAGTTCTTTGTAGACACAGTAGCTCCCGTGGAAAACGGAGTTATTTGCCAGCCCAGGCTGCATTTGGGAATATGCACCTGCGCCGCCTTGGCTTTGAACATCCGAGCGGGAGAGCTCCGGAATATCTGATTACCCCTTTCATTTCCCAGCTCCTCTGGGCCTTCCTCGCTTAGTCACTACCAAAGAAATGGTTTTAACCAATGTAATCCCTGCTGATAGGAAAACAGCAGAGCATCTGGTTTAACGTGGCTGTGAGGATCCAGTTTGCTCCCACACCCCACTCAGCAGAGGTACGGAGTCAGATGCTCTGCCCTCCTCATTCCCTGGCCACTCCTATCTGGAATTTCTCCTGGAGCTGGACTTGAAATGGCTGATTATATGTGTTGTGCTTCGTTCCAGAGGACACCACATTTCAGCAGCAGTTTAAGCAAGCCTGTGGATGCCCTTCAGCCCTGTAGTTCAGTTTGGATGGGCTTGGGCTCTGCAAAACTCTGGCGTGTGGAGCTGCCCCCACCAAGGTTTGGGAGAGGGTTCACAAGCATTTGAACACCTCTTGACACAGGCAGTGTGGGACCTGAGGCTTCTCAGCCTTGGTGGGATCCTCAGAGGGACCAGAGAAACGTGAACTGGAAAGTGGTGCTTGAGAGCAGAAATTAATTATCCTCGTAGAGGGAAGGAATGATGATTTACATGGATGGATTTTAAGACTGTGGAAGAGGCATGTGGAGTGGCCAAGGTAGTAATTTGGAAATCCTGCTGGGAAGCTGTTTGGTTTGGAGCCAGCCTGCATGAGAAGTGTCAATGCATTTGGCTGCTTTCCCCAAAAAGTGACAGCATGGTATGTTCCATCCCCACCTTTCCCAGCTGCTCTGCATATGCCAATGCTGCCCAGGAATCCTGCCCTTCGCATCATGGAAAATATGCAAAAATTTCCATATTCCTGCCTGCAGGAGATCCTCGGTTGATGTCCAGCCATCACTGCCCATCCTCACTCTCTAACTCCCTGTTGAGCCTTGTTTTCCTCATGACACAAACTGCTACAGCACAGAGCAGTTTCTCGGCTGAGCCAGGTAACAGCACCTGCCACTTCAAGAGCCACCTTAAAGAACAAAAGAAATTGGTATTCAGTTTATAATTCCCACTATTGTGGCCCTCTGAGGTGCAGGATGGCACAGCTGGAGCCAGTGGAAGATGGAATGATCCACCCACATCCCAAACACCCTCAAGCCTGGCATGATGACCCAAGATGACCACGTTGCCCATGATATCCCCTGGCAGAAGAAAACATACCTGCTCCTCTGCTTGCTTTTACATCCCATGAGGAGCTGTCACACCTCTTGCAGCAGCAGAAGGGATTTTTTGGCCATTGGGAAGCAGTTGTAGTGGGAATGTTGAGCAGAAAAAAGAGGAAATTCTTATAAGCCCTGCAAAAAGGTGAAGAAACAGCAATTTCTGTGACTCTTAAACAGATTGATTGGCTTGTGGGATGAGAATTGCCACTGCTCCAGGTGGATTTGTTTCCACTTCTCCATGAGCATAAGCTGATTTTACAGGGCAGGGAAATACAGCCAGATCAGAACTGTTGGCTTCTTTATTCCTTGACCTGTCGTGAGTTATTTACAAAGGTTTAGAATGAGTTAAAACAAAGATGGATTTTGGAGTCTGGGGGTTAATATCTTGCAACTGCTTTTTTGAGGGCCGATCCAAGGACCAGGATGTTACCTGGCACCTTCCCTCTGACATCAGGGGGCATTAGGATGGGATTTATGCACTTGGCAGAGGTTTTCTAATGATTTATTTGAACACTGGAGGGAGCAGCAGTGCTTCCAGTCAAGCTGAGGGTTCCAGATTAGCGCTCCAGTGCCAAATCTGGTGGATTCGCATGTGTTTGGAAACAGGGCACTAACCCTGTGCATGTCACAGGCCTCAGGAGGAAGGGCAATTCCTGCCCCATTCTCCCCTCATCTTCAAAGCTGTTGCACCTTGATGACATGTGCATTCTGTGACTCTGTGACATCCTTTTGCTGTCCCTGGGACTCTGTGAGTTCTCAGGAGCCAGGTCATAGAATCACAGAATGATATGGGTTAGAAAGACCTTAAAGAACATCCAGTTCCACCCCCTGCCATGGGCAGGGACACCTCCCACTATCCCAGGCTGCTCCAACCTGTCCTTGGACACTTCCAGGGCAGCCACAGCTTCTCTGGGCAACCTGTGCCAGGGCCTCACTACCCTCATGGGGAAGGATTTCTTCCTGATCAGGTCATACACCAATGGATTTACACTGCTCCTGTTCCACTGCTTTTTGAGCACTATCTACAATCAGGAAGCCAACTGTCCATGGATGCAGGCAAACTGTCCGTGGATGCAGGCAAACATCATCTTCTGGAGATGTTTCAGCTTTGTGGTGGGATGTATTGGGTCTGTGTGTCACCCTATGAAAGTGGTTTTGTAGGCAGGAGCTGGGATTGGTATCCCATGCAGGGGAAAGAGGGAATAAAAGAACCAGGAAAGTGATCTTATAGATCACTTTAGGGATGGTGAACCACAGATTGAAAGCCAGGAAGTGGGTAAGGAATCACAGAATCATTTAGGTTGGAGAGGCTCTCCAAAATCATTGAGTCTGACCATTCCCCCAGCACTGCCAAGGCCACCACTAACCCGTGTCCCCAAGTGCCACATCTACTAGAGGATAAAAAGAGACACTGAGAAAAGTTAACAAACATCATCTCTTGATCATTGCAGAGGGCAGTGTCTCCCTGCAGCAGGGCTGTTTGCAGGCTCCAGAGATGTTCCTGGGAATGCCCAGCTTGGTGGGCAGTGCCTGCTGTGGGATGGGACACTGGAAAGGGAATGGGCCCTTTCTCTGCTAAAACACACAGATCTTCTGGGGCTTTAGGGTCTCCCTCAGCATCTCCTAAGCCTTCCCACAGTGCAGGTGCAGTGACAGGATCAGGGAGAAGAGCTGTGGGCTGCAATGTCCCAGTTACACCCTCTGCTAGAGAAGACCCAGTGAGAGACTGCTGGAGTTCTTCAAGGAATTGTGGTTGGAACTGGGGGATCTTTAAGGTCCTTTCCAACCCAAGCCATTCTATGATTCTTTTTGCTTTCCTGGCCTGGTTGCATGGATTGGGAAACCAGTGGACAAAAACTTGGAAGATCTCCTGGTTTTACGAACCCTGAGCATGCAAAGAGCAGCTCCTTCATGTGACCTCTTCTCTTGAAGCTGTTGAGGCAGTGGAGTTCCTTTCAGACACGAGCATCCCTTATTGGGATGTTGCTTTGCAGCCTGGCTAAGGGAAGCACTTGCACAGCTGCCAACCCATCGCTTGGCCTGGCATTCAGAAGCTGGGCTGCCGTGGATCCTGCTTAAGCAGGGCCAGGCTCACAGCTGTGCCCCACTTGTGTACAGAACTCAGGATCATAAACACAGCTGAAAACTGGGACACCCCCGAGGGGTTGTTTCCACAGCCATCCACAGCCATAAATACCGGGGCTGTGATTTCTAAATCCCAGATTTCCTTCTGGCAGATGCTCGGGTCCTTTTCTCCTTGCACTCCTTGAGTTTCACACAGTGCCTGTTCCCAAATTCCTGGGTGCAGCACGGGATGAGCTGGTACACCCAGGGTCTGCAGTGAGCAGAGTTGTGGCACCCCGAGCAAGAAGCTGCTGAAAGCAAGAGGAGTAAAAGGTCAGGTTGGATGGGGCTTGGAAAGTGGAAAGTGTCCCTGACCATAGGAGGGGGTAGGAAGGAGAGGAAACTCAAAGATTCCTTCGAATCCAAACCATTCTGTGAAAGAGAGTCATTCCCATCCTCGGGAGACTGGACCGCTCGATTTCTTGTCTGAAGATGTGTCCGTTCATGCCGCTTCCTTATCTCTTTGCAGCAGCAATAAATAGAAAGATAAATCAGTGTTTTCCCAGCAGTTTTGCCCATACTCCGAGTGATGTCCGGCCGCGGAAATGGCACTGAGGTCACGTTCCCTTCAGCCTTCGGAGCAGAGTGCACTCCTGCCATCTCATGGACAACTCACGAACAAGGAGGAATTTCTCAACAGGAAGAGGGGATTATGATGAATTTTTCTTCAAATCTAGTTCAACAGTTGAGAATTTAGCTAAGTATTAAACAGATTAATTTTTTTTTTGCCTTTTTTACAGGCTTTTGATTATGCAGTTTTCATAATGAACTCAATGTGGTTGTTTCCGATTTGGCCCCGTAGCATCTGGCAGGGAGCCCCCGTCTGAATCCGAGTCTTGCTGCATCCAGATTTGATTCCTTTTCCTTGGCATGGCTTTCCCTCCTGCTGATGGAAGCTTTAAAGAAAAAAAAAAATACCATGACATCTGAAACACTGCCAAAAAACATCAACATGCTTTCTGGCTGCCATCTATTGTGCAACGCAAGCCTCTTAAGATTTAATATTTCTGAATCTGCGGTGCACCTGCTTGCAAGAAAAAACCACCTTGTCACATGATGACATGTTTTGTTAAATCACTTTTAAAAAAAATTTATTTATTAGTTCTAAAATGTGAATTCCTACCCTTTCTCCCTTCTTTTTTTTTTTTTTCCTCCTCCACCCTAAGATTTGTCCATGAAAAAAATTCTTCCTCCTAGAAATGTGATATGTTATTGTAGGATGTGTTTCCCACCCCCTGGTTTTGTCAGATCCTTGTTGTCTATCTACACTTAGTGGGTACATCTGACTTGAAGACACTGGTGCCTCTTATACCCAAGTGCCAGATAAACCCTAATTTGGCCCAACTGGGAATTTGCCAGTGCCTGGAAGGTCACGTTGGTTCAACCACCTCTTCACTACCCATTTCTGGACTGAAGAGGGCTCTGCTGTCTGGCCAAACCTCCTCTGTCTGCCACAAATGGAAGTTTCTTCTTCTGTTTGATTTTTTTTTCCGGCTGTTTTTCAAGGTAGATTTCAGCTCCACAGGTGCTTTGCCGGGGTGGGAATCTGAGACAGCGCTGGATGTCACAGGTGGGCTCAGGTGGGCCAGGAGAGCTGGGAGTGGAGAAGTCTCCTGAGAAATGAGTGGCATCACTTGGTTTTGCTGCCACCTGGTAGATCAAAGTACTGCTCAGCGATAAAGTCTCTCGAGTCGCCTTCCAGGTGTCACAGAGATAAGGTGCTTTACTCAGGTTACACTTACCTGTTGCACAAACAGCGCCTGCTCGCTTCAGGGATTGCTCCTGGAAGACCTTCTCCTAGTTTTCAGAGGGGGGGCAGCATGGTCTCACTTCCATGTTCCTCTGCCCAATTGTTTTTTGAGCCCCCTCTTGTTTCTTCCGCCCTCAGAAGGTGTAACACCACTCGAGTTTTCCGCAAGTAACCGAAAAGCTGCGTGGTTTTGTTTCACCATTATCTGGCAACCTGGCCCATGGGAGAGTGAGAACTGTGGAGTCTGCTGAGCCTGAGTCTGTGATCCCCATCACCTTTATGGTCACTGGATTTTTTCATTGCATTTAGTCTTGAAGTGGAAAGTGTCGGATTGGAACGGATTGGTCCCTTCCAATGCAAACCATTCTGTGATTCTGTACCTGTCACACCATGACAACAAGCAGAAATCATCCAGAGGACAAACATGCCCTCATTTCTGGCAGATTTGGGCCCAGCACAGGCTGTTGAGATCATGGTGAGAGACCATCAGAGATGTTTAGGAGCTCTGGGTATCTGGCCTCTGGCTGCTGAGCTCCTGGCTTACTCTGGCCTCTCAGCTCCTTCCTCCCACAACCCACAAACTGCTTTTGATTCTCCACAATTAGAAAGGCAAAAGTGCTTGTTCAGGTTTCCTCTCCATTCTTGCACCCTACCCTTTGAGGGAAGGATCATGGAGAGCTTCTGAGGTGGATGAATTACCCCATTGCTCTGAGGTGCTCCAGAGAGAGGATCTCAGCAGCTGAACGTGGTGTCTGTGGGTTCATTTGGGTGGGTCAGAAATAGCAGTGTCTCCTGCAGCCATGTGACAGGTGAGGCACTGAAAAGGCCAAGGAGACCTCCCCAAAGTCCTGCAAGAGCCCACCAGTGAAATCCAGTGCTCCAGTTCCCTCAGGTGTTTGATCATCCACTGTGTGTTCTCTAGCAATAAATCAAGGTCAGGAGGAGCTCCCACTGCTGCTCTGGGCCAGACCAATCCCTGTGATGTTTAATTAGGAGAGGAGGACACAGGCAACCTCTTCCTTCCTTCTCTTGAACCTCTTCCTTCTCTTAATGGTGGGTTGTTGTAGGGGTAGGGGTAGGGGGCAGCTTGTAGTGACACACAGATACATCAGACTCCCCAACCACCCAGTGCTTTCAGCAGCTGCTGAATAAATGGAGATCCTGGTGAAGTTTGTCAATATTTGTCCCTGCTGCATATGGAGGATGAGTGTCAGCTAATTAGAGCCCGTACCATTGCACACAGGAACGTTCCAGATTCAGGAATAGTACAGCTTATTGAACCAACAGGAAAGCAGGTTCAGGATTGCCAGGGATAAATAAATATATATACAGTTAATATACGTATATAGGGACCCCCTCCTCCCAGAGCCCCGTCCCTGGGCACAGCTGTTCCCTCTATAATGTCCCATCCCACTCAGCAGGTTCAGAGGAAAATGATTTGATTCCCTCTGGGGCTGTGCAAGAGGAACAGTAAAATTCTCATGAGGCTCATTAACACACTTTTACTTGCAGACTTTAGAACATGAAGGTAGAATTAAATATCTGGCAAATTTTAAAACACCGTTCAGACAAAGGAAGGCACTTCACAAACTTGCAGTTAGCAAGCTGTAATTTATCTAGACACATCAAGGCACTTAATAAGGCACAGAGTAGAATTTTGTAGTCTGGATGATATTAGTGTATTTTGAGAAGTTAGGAGAAGACAGAGAGACAGAAATGGTGAAGGAGAAAGAAACATCTATAGTCACCAGCCTGGGATCCAGCACGGTCTCAGCTGCTTTTAAACCCAGAGTAGCAAAGCAGCCACTCAACACTTCTCACTGTCCTTTCATCTGCTCCACTGGGGCCTCCCCCAGGACTTTCCTGCACTTTAGTGTTCCCTGTGGGGCCCACATGGTTGGTCACTGCCATGTTGGGACAGGCCATGGGTCAATCCACCATTTTGGGAGAGGCCGTGGGTCAATCCCTCATTTTGGGACAGGCCGCGGGTCAATCCACCATTTTGGGGCAGGCTGTGGGTCAATCTGCCATTTTGGGAGAGGCTGTTGGTCAATCCACCATTTTGGGGCAGGCCGTGGGTCAATCCCCCATTTTGGGGCAGGCTGTGGGTCAATCCCCCATTTTGGGGCAGGCTGAGCATTTAAAGGCCACCACTTCATCCTGTCCCAGAGAGTGACTAAGGTCCCAGGGGACAAGGGATGGAGCAGTGACTGTCACACTTACGCAGAACTTGCCTGTTTCCCCTTACTCCCCAGCTGGCTGTTTTGAGCCAGTCAGCCATTCCTCCAGACTCTTCCACCCTTCCCAGGAGCCCCTCAAGGAAAAGCCTTTGTTCAGGCACCACATTGATTGGCAACTTGGCAGGGAGTGCAGCTCCCAGAGGGAATGGACTCTTGGAGAAAGGGAGGACAGTCAGTGTCCAGGTGGTAACAGGAGTCTCTGGTTCCAGGTTCCGTCCACAGCCTCTTCAGCAGGGCAGGAAAGTTGCAGCAGCAAATGCCACTGCTGATACAGCAGCCCCTTCTCTGTGTCCAGTGTTCCCAGTGAGGTGACACCAGATCCCTGGGGAGGGTTTAGAGTGTCTGGTACATTAAAGGTATAGAAACTGAACCCCCTTGAGTTGCACCTCATCACCTGAGATAAGAGGAGCTGGGTTCTCATAGTCTTAATTGTTGATTAGAACCAATTCAGCACTATAGGTGTGGTCTAGTGCAGTAACAACTTGCACAATCCAGATTCTGGAACAATACAATTTGTGGAAATATCAGGAAAGCAGGTTCAGGATTACCAGGGATAAATGCACTAATTTATAGCTGCTCCCCTTATGTGATGTCACAGGCACCAGAGGCATCACAGCCAGGCCAGCCCTGCCCTTTGTCCCCACCCCAGCTCAGGGGCTCAGAGTGGGAAACCAAAGCCCCGACACCAACCAAGTGCAGCCCCACTGAGAAGGAATGGGTTTATCAGGAATAAGTGGAGTGTTCTTGCAAAGTTTGTGGTGTAGTCACAGTTATCTTAGCAGTAAGAGGTAAGAAATTACCAGTTGTGCAGTTGTCAGCCACAGAGAGGGAGAGTTTGCCCTGAAACAGGGGGATCAATCAACAGCAGGGAATATATAATGAAGTGATGCCGCTCATTTTGAAATATGTGGTCACGTCCATTTTGAAAAACGTACAGTTTGAGCTGTGGTGACCTTCAGAGCCACATAATGAGCATGTAATGGGGGACATACAGTTGGCATGTTGGGAAGTCTGTAACCCTGGAGTATCTCAGCCAATGGAGACATGGGGAGGGACCAGCATTTTGGGCAGAGAGGATAAAAGAGGCTGCGGCCTCTACCAAGCGGAGAGACTTCACTGTGGTTTGTTCAGTGAACTCTGCCTTTTATTTGAATTAAAGTTTTTTTTTCTTTGTTATCTCCTGTCTCTTGGCTCTTTATGAGGCTTTCGGTCCCTGGATTTTCAGAATAGGCTCCCAAGGGCTCCCTTTGCAGAGCAAGGAGAAGCCCTCTGAACCCTTGTCAAATGTAAAATTGGATGACGTGGGCCCTGGATTCTTTGCGCCCTGAGATCCCCTGCTGTGGGATGTGATGCATGAATACATACAGTGTCTGTGATGAAGTGTGAGCTCCACGAGCACAGCTCTGTGTGGGAGAGCCTCTTTCAAGGGCGGTGAGCAGGAGTCCTTCGGCCCAATGTCACTGACCAAGATACTCCTGTGTGTGGGCATCCAGATTGTGTGCCAGAGGCTGGAAGAGGCTGGAGAGTTAAACCCTTTGGAGGTCTGGGGACAAACTCACCTGCACTGGAACCCTCTCATTTACCTGTGACGAAGATGTCAAGGCACTTGTCATTCAGGGAGGAGTGCAGGTGCTCCGAAAGTTCCAGCAGCCACTGCAGGAAACCCCTCCTGTTCCACTAGGACAGCGCCTCATTTCAACACCGCCTGCTTCTTGTTCCTCTTCCTTTGCTTCACCATTGCTGCCCTGTTCTTCATTTCCATCACATTACTCCACATTCCCCTCATGTCCTTGAGCCTCTTCCTTAGCACCAACATTGTCTGTATTGACTCTCTCCTCCTCTAAGTTTCAGCTGGAGCTGTCCTTGTGGCCACTGCTCCCTGGCTCACAGCTTCTTTTCCAGAGGCTACATCACAGCCCCAAGAGCAGGACCAGGACTCCAGCAGGAGCCCAGAAGTGCCAGTGCTGCAAAGGAGGACTCTCCAGGCTCTGACACTGGCACTCCAGGTGGTAACAGGAGTCTCTGGTTCCAGGTTCCGTCCACAGCCTCTTCAGCAGGGCAGGAAAGTTGCAGCAGCAAATGCCACTGCTGATACAGCAGCCCCTTCTCTGTGTCCAGTGTTCCCAGTGAGGTGACACCAGATCCCTGGGGAGGGTTTAGAGTGTCTGGTACATTAAAGGTACGGAAACTGAACCCCCTTGAGTTGCAGCTCATCACCTGAGGAAACATCAGGAAAACAGGTATGTGTCCAGCTCATCCCCAACCACCTGCAGGGACTGGATGAGGCTTTGCACAAGCAAAAGGACCTTGGCTCCAAAAAGACATTTCCCAGAGGTGATGAACAGCTGAGGGGAGCAATTTCCCAGTGGGCAGCTCCCACTGCCAACAGAGCACCATGTTCTGCATGTCCAACATGTTCAGTTCTGCAGTGTCAAGGCCCTGGGCAATGTGTGGGATGAGCAGAATCTTCATGTTCTCCCCAGTGAACACACAGAGTCTCCCCAGGAAAGCCACAGAGGCATTCCCTGCACAGTGGGTGTACAGTGGTGCCTCTTGCTTGGTCCCTGCCCAGCCAGAGCTGCCGGGGAGTTTCACAGCCCTTAGGAAATGCCCAGCATGGCCTGAGAGTCCAAAGGGAAGAGAGGGTGAAACGCATCTGTGTGCCCACCGTGGTCTTCAGTGATTGTTGCACTGGGGAGACCACTGAGAGGAGGAGGATGATGCTCTTGTCAGAGGGATGATGAGCAGGGATTTCCCTTTCCTTGCTGAGTTCCACATCCTCTCTCTTTTTCCCCTGCAGTATGAGGTCAGGGGAATGCCATCCTCTCCCAACACACCTGCCTGCTGTCCAGATCCATGGCCATGGAAGCCAAAACCCTTTTCACTATCCAGTTTATCACCTCCTCCTCAAACTCCTGAACCCTTTGACTGGCAGGTTAGAGGGGAACACAACCTGCACTCCTGCTCCTTTTGGCATCTCTTCATGAGCACTTCAGTCTCTGTTGATGGTTCTAAGTGGCTTTATCCCAGTATCATCAAATCCTGCATTGCAGTGGATGAAAACCTCCAGGGCTCAGCAAGCTCTGCATCCTCCCAGTGACCTCAAACTTCTCTGGTGAAATAGCCTGGGTGGCAAACAGGTGCTGTGGGGTGTCTCTGAAAGGAATTTCCAATAGCCAACACCTGAGGGTGTTTCCTGGCAGCACTGGCTACAACAGGGGTGGTGGTAGAAGGGTGTGGTTCAGCTTTGCCTGTTTGACTTTTCCTGGCTCCTGATTGTTCCTCACATCCTCTGAATTCTCCAATCTCCAATTTGAAATCTCCAGTCCCAGACCACCATATCTGGTTGCAGAGAGCCAGGCTTTCCAAGTGTCCTCATTGGTGTCACCTTCATTGGCTGTGCTTGCCAGTTAATCAGCCACTTCTGCTTGCTGTGGAGGAGCTGGGAATTACCTCAGTTTGCTGCAGATGTACTCATGCAATCCAGAACAACGTGGCCATACAGAGATTACTGGGGTAGGATGCAATTTACTCTGCAGCAGTCCAAAATCCACAGTGGTCCTGCAGAGAAATGGAGCCTATTCTTGTGCATGAGGCCGTTTCTTTGAGTTGGCCAAAACCTCTTCCCCAGGCTCATGTCATGAAGTCCAGCTGAACAAGCTGGGGGTGTCCAGTTTGAGAAGAGGAGCTTGTGTGGACACCTTGTAGCAGCTTTCCAGTATCTGAAGGGGCCTACAGGGAAGCTGGAGAGGAACACTTTGTCAGGACAAAGGGGAATGGCTTCAAACTGAAAAGAGAGTAGGTTTAGGTTGGATGATCTAAGCTCTTCCCTGTGAGGGTGGGGAGGCCCTGGCACAGGTTGCCCAGAGAAGCTGTGGCTGCCCCTGGATCCCTGGAAGTGTCCAAGGCCAGGTTGGAGCAACTTGAGATAGTGGAAGGTGTCCCTGCCCATGGCAGAGGGTTGGAACAAGATGGTTTTTCGAGTTCCTTCCAAACCATTCTAGGATTCTATGATTTCCCCATGACCCACTTTGCCTCTTGCCCCTCCGTGGAGAAGACACATTCTGGTGCTGCTGGCGATGTTGGGACATGTTGGTGGATGCTTTTCCTGCCATCCCATGGCCGTAAACCCAACTCCTCCCTGAAGTCTTTGGCCCTGAATCAGTGCCTTCAAAGGACAGTTATCTCCCCTCCTTCCTTTTCCATTCTGCACTTGAGCAGACACAACATTTCCCTTCGTTTGCCACAGAACAGCCCAGGTCCCAGTTCCCATATTGTGGAGCCCTTTGCCATAAATCAGCCTGATAGGTTTATTCTCTACGTAATGGGAAATTATGACAAATGCAGCTGTATAATCTAGTTAGTAACTCACCATAATGACTGCTTCTGGGGTGATTTATGGGTTTTGTCATATGTGAGCTTTCAGAACATTAGAGATTACATTTTTCACACTTTTTTTTTCGTTGGGATCTCAGTTTATTAGGCTTCACTGCGGCATTAATCACTTGCAGTACAACCCTGGACTTCACAAATGTATCAGATCAGCATGAAAAAGGCAGAGAAAACGAGAACTGTTGTGAATTAATGAGCCGGGTAACACATGTCTCACAAGCAGTGATGAAACAACCTGTGTTCTTCTTCAAGTTGCAATAGAAAGCCCCGAAGTCTGGCTTTTTTTTTGGCTTTTTTTCCCCCCCTCACACGACACAGGCAGCCGCAAAGAACTGAAACAACACAGCCAGGCTTGAAACCTGAAAGATCTGCGAGGCTGAGTCCATCCTAGTTAATGGTAAAATGATGTGTGAATCTGTCCTCAGTGTTCAAATAAAGAAGATTGATTCACAATTATAGTATGGCTTATAAGCAAAACACTGGGATTATGCAGGAGAAATGCATGTGTCATGAAACAACCGATAAATCAGGGAGACAGTTCCAAGGTCTACTGTGAAGGTCTGGGAAACATTCGGAGTTGCCATCTAGGGAGTTTGATGCAGGATGAACTGGAACAAAAGGCCATCATTACCCACGTTGCTTCAGTTTAGGCTGTGTTTTATTCTAAGAGAATACTTTATAATGCTCCAGAAAATACATTGAAAAGGTCACCATGTTCCATCACACACAAGTAGAGGGGGGGGGGGCTGGGGTTGATGCAACTCATTCCCTGCCCTGGGAGAGTGGACAGAGGGGAAAGCCTGATTTGGGGTAAATCAGGGTGGTTCAGAGAAATGACTCACATCCCACCTCAAACCTTGGCTGGACAAAGCCTTGGAATCACAGAATATCCTGAGCTGGAAGGGACACACAAGGATGATAAAGTCCAACTGCTGACCCTGCAGAGGGCCACCTCCAGAATCCCACCATGTGCCTTGGCATATCCTGGTGGGCAGCAGCACACAGCTGACTGTGGTTTTGGGTGGGTTTGGTGGGTAAGATGATCCACAGGTGGTGAGGAGTGTCCCTGTTCCCTGAGCACCTGGAGAGCTGCAGACACCGATAACTGGTAACGACACCAGCCAGGGAGGTGACCTGGGGTTGGTGAACTGGTGTCTCCTTTCTCCTGCTGCTTTCTGCCAAAGGTAGCACCTGTTACCGAGCTCTTGTTGCTGAAGTGATAAATGATGGGTGAGATTCCGTGCTGCATCTCCCTGTTTTTTCTGCACTGCTTTTATGTTCAGCACCAGGAAGGATTGGGCCAGAATGGCCCAATATTGATGAAATGCCACAGTGGTCCTCCTCCAGGCTGAGATTTTTTGGGTACTCAGCCTGGAGCAGCTCAGGCACAAACCTCTGCACATTTTGTGAGCTGTTGCTGTTTTTTAACCTCTGCATGGTTAGTGCATGGACAGTGGTGTGTGGAAATGTGGATGTGAAGGACCACGGGTAGATATGAAATGTGGCCTCCCAGGAGAAACAGGTGGGCTGAACATTACTTATTCCAGCTATGAATCTTTGCTCTCAGGAACAGCAAATTCCATCCTCCATTAGAACAGGAGCAGCAGATTCCATCCTTCACTAAAATAAAGCCTTTAAAAATTATTATTTTGAGGAACAGAAAGGACCTTTCTTGATTCATTTATTAGCATTTTAATTCACCTTATGTGGCTCATTACATGAGAAGCATGAAACTGTAGATGTTGCCAAAGTGTGGCATCTGCAATGAGATGTAAATGCTGAGTCTCCTTTGGGAGATTTGGAGGTGTGGGTGTCAAAGGCTCAGGTCCTTCAGTGACACAGGCACTGCGCAGAGCAGGTGACATTCACCACGGCCGGATCTTCCCTGGGAGGTAAAAGCACCTCTGCTTGTACATGTTGTTTTGGGTTTAAAAACACAAAAGGGGACAAAAACATGCTCCTGTGTTTTCATCTTCAGCGTGATTCCATCTGGTGAATAGTTTCCATGAGTTTGTTGTGCCCATTCCAGACTCCAGGCACTGATGCTGGTCCTGAGCAGGAGGCATTGCCAGCTCACATGTGATTTGGTGCAGAAGTGTTTGGTTTCAGAGTGTCTGCAGAGGGTTTGGGCAGAGACAGCCAAAGGCTGTGGGCAGAGCTGGGGGGATCACTTGTGTCCTTCTGCAAAGATGTGGTGGCAAGAGATTGAAGAGAAGTACGGCAGCAAATCCAGGTTTTGGCAATTTCTTCAGTCATCCGGATTGAAGTTGTTGATGAGGAAAAAGTAGAGACTTCAACAGATAAACCCCAGCAAGTGCCATTCTCTGCAGGTCTCAGATGATGCCAGCAGTGTCTCCCTGGAAACCCAGGGATGAGGAGAAGGATCCCAGTGATTACAAAATTGCAGGTGGTTGTCTCAGTATCACCTTGAGCCCAGGTGATGCTGCCCTGCAGCACAGGACTCAGCACAGCCAGAGGCAGGGGCTGGACAAATTCCTGCGCCAGCCCAGCCTCCCTCTGTCTGCGCCAGCTGTACCAGGCCCAAAACCAGCTGTACCAGGCCACATCCCAGGCTCAGCCTATGTCAAGTGATGTGAGAGAGATTTTAGCCTTAATCTTCACAAGCATGTGATGGCCAGTCACTTGTCCTTGGAGAGGCCATAGGCTTTGCATCAACCAACCTGTGAATGGAATGTGCAATACCTGGACATGAGAGAAAACTCAAAAAACTCCCCTTCCATCATCAGACCTTTAGGTCTGAGCAGTGTGGCACGGGACAAACCCAGCTCAGAGCTTCTCAGCCTGTTCCTGTTGGTCTTCAGGAGGAGAATCAGGGCAAGGATGTGGAGCAGGAGATCACAGTGTGCTGCCCTGGTGGCTGGTGGTGCAGGAAGCAGCGGATGCACGTCCCCAGTCCTCCTTTAGTGGCAGGAGCCAAGTGGTCTTGCATCTTCTTGGTACAGGCAGAAAGGGCCAGGCTGCTTTGGGCAGCTGCCTAATTTTCTGATGCCTCAAGCAGGCCCGGCTGGATGCTCTCAGCTCCGACGTGGTCCGGGAGGAGGGAAAACAAGAGACATTCCTGCTGTGTGAGGGAGCAGAGCTGTCACACTGCGCCGTCCCTCATGTCCTGCTGACAGAAACTGGCGGCAGCAGAGGCTGTAAACCAAAAATAGCCCCTTCCCTCCACTTGAAACAAATAGATGGGGAAGTGTACGCGCATGCAAATCTTCGTGTCCTGTGCTGTGCCCCAGCACAGAAGCTCAGCACTGGGATTGGGGTGGATGTGGCATGCCTGGCCTGATCCTGCAGGACCATGTGCTTCATCATCTTTCCCCACCTCAAGTTGCCCAAAGAAGCTGTGGCTGCCCCATCCCTGGAAGTGTCCAAGGCCGGGTTGGACAGGTCTTGAAGCAACTGGAATAGTGGGAGGTGTCCCTGCCCATGGCAGGGGGTTGGAATTGGATGATCTTTAAGGTCCCTTCCAACCCGAACCATTCCGAGATTATGATTTTAAGCTTTTATAATTTTTATGCAGCACAGAGCAAAACGTGCCCATTAGGCTTCCTTTGGCCTATTTCTCCTCTGCTTCTTCCCTTCATCTTTCTTGAAGGAAAAAAAATGTCTTTTATTTCACACTAGAAAAAATGGAGCCCACTCCTCATCCCCAGCCCTGAACACCAGGGAGTAAAACATAGGTGGTGGACTAATGCCATTAAAATTGCTTTCTCCCCATGGCTCCATCTGTCCTCTCCAAGGGTGCTGGTGCTCCTCCTGAGGAGCAGTGCCCGGAGAGTGGAAAATCGGGGATGAACTGCTGAGAAGGCTCCATTTGGAGCTCAAGTCGATGGCTCTGCTCTGAGGTCAAGGAACTGCTGCTTTTTCCAGCAAAAAGAGCCCAGATGTTTTTCAATTTACACAGGCGAGCTCTCCAAGAGCAGGTTAGCACTGTCATGTTGCACGTTTGGGAAGGATCCGCCCCCCCCTTTTCCAGAGTCCCTGGCATAAAATACACGCTGTGAAACGGGAGGTTGGAGTGCTGAAGTGATTTAAGAGCCTTCGCTCAGACTCAAGGATTTTGAAGGGGTCTTGGTGTTTGTTGTGTTTCTGGGTTCTAATATCAATGAGAGAATTAAATCATTATATTAAAACATCAAAACACTAATGCTTTGTTTTCATTGGCACAAACCAAAATGATCTAACTCAAAAGCCATGAAATATCAGCCTTTTTTTTTCTTTTTTTTTCCCTGCTGATGAATAATAAGATGTCTGGCTGCTTGTGATAGTAAATTTAATAATGTCAGTGATTTGAAAGGTTTGAGTCCTAAACGTGAAGAAATGTGTTTTACCCCCTCCACCACCCTCTGCCTTTTTCATCCCTCCCCCCCCACTCCCTCCACTACTGTCAGGAAGTTTTGTGGTAAATAAACCAAAATATGTGGATTAAACCCCATTGATCTCATGTACCAGGTGAGTGCCAAGCTCTCCATACCCAGTGCAAACCTCCATCTCCCAGGTGGTCTGAATTTGCTTATAGCTGGGCCCTGTAAGCAGATTTAATATTTCATAAGCACTGCTCCATCTCATGCCTATATTATTGACACCACATGGAAGTCAGGAAATTGGTTCTTTCTGGGAACAGTTTGCAGAAATATGCAGCCTGTCAGCTCCTTTCTCATGGGGTGCATTAACAGAGGGGCTCGCAATTACAAGTAATGAACCTTCTCCAGATGTCTGCAGTGACTCAGCTCCAACTTTATCTTCGACGGACGAGATGGACTTGACAAGACGGATTATTTGTGGATATGATACAATAACTTCGCAAAACGTTGCAACTCCCAATTATTGCAAGGCAGGTAAAGCCTTCGGTAGGAGTGGGAACGCCGAGGTTTATCCACTGGGTAAACAACAACAACCCCAAAAGGAAATAAGCTGTGCCATTTCCCCCCCCCCTTGAAACTACCAACGTTCCCATGCTGTTTTAATTCTTCCTCTTTATGATACCGTTTATGTTACACACATTAAAGTTAAGTCATGTCTTTAATAAGATGGAAACTGGAAGTGAGATTTTTTGAAGGAAAAGGAGCTCGGAGTCCTAAATTTACTCTGCACTTGGAAAGCACAGCAAAAAACCAACAGAAAGGATGGGATATACCAAAGAAAGCAATTTTAATTGTCATCTTCCATGGAAAATTGAATCCAGTCGTGCCCCACCGCTGTGAGTGCCAACGTGCTGTGCTATATATGGCTGGGTGCTTATTTTAGCAGTTCAGCTGTAGAGGAAAAAAAAAAAAGGGTAACCAAAGTGAAATTTCTTGGGTAAAGTTCTGCCTGCGAACCATGCGTAGGGTTCTCTGGGCTATAAATTTAAAACCGGGTATTTCAAGGCCCGAGTCAAATAATTGGGACAAATCTCTCTTACTTTGGGGTTGATTGGGAGCGATAATTTCACGTTGATGCCCTCCGAAGGAGTATTTGTCAGGCGTGGATAAAGAGATGCTGAATTATCTTTCTTTCAAATCACAAGTCTCCTGGCACCCGAGTGGTAAGAGTGGGGTCTCCTCGGGGAAGTATTTGTATATCTTCTTGGGCTGAGCTGCAGGTTTGTTTGATGTGGATCTTCAAGATAAAATTACTGTGCTCCAGATGTTCCAGTTTAAATGTTTGTACATAGGGATTTCCTTGGTTGTTGAAGAGAGGAGAGTCAAAACAGACTCGATCATTCATGCATCTATTTCTAGCACATGTTTTGCTACATTCGAGGAGGGGAATGTCAAGAGGAGCTTTTATAAACAGGCCTTTCTTTCCCAGAGCATGGTTTGTTTACCAGGTAATGTGCAGGGCAGGCTTCTGCAGCCCTAACAGCAAACTCTTCATTTAAATGACCATGTCTCTCCCACCAGATGATCCAAAAATCTTCCTTTCTGGTTGGGATGAGAAAAGAAAGCAGAAAATTCTGCTCACTACCTGTTACCTGCCAAGGGGGGGATGTGCTCTGCCTGTATCCCTGCTGGTGGCTGTTGCATCTCCTGCAGTGGCTTTTTCCTGATGTGGGAAAGGCTGAGCTCTGGAGGTGCTGGACTCAGATGGTGTTGATCCATGAAACCCTGCTCCCATCCCTGCTTTAGTCAGGCTTTTTCCCCCTCCTCGAGGTCTCCTTGGGATCAGGACTTTAAGTCCTGAAGCTCTCTCAATATCATGCTTGCAAGGAGACACTTGGCACTTGGGTGTTTAGTACCAGCTTGGGAAGGAGCAGAGACCTTTCCCATGTGGTTTTGTGCCAGGGAGGAAGGAGGCAGTGGGATCACTTCCCCACCGTGATTCTTCACGGGTGTCCTCAGCAATTTGGGACAAACCCATGTCTCAAAGCAGCAGCAAACATCTGTGGTGACAAGTGACTTCAAAGGGTGAATAATTATCAAAAGGAAAAACCAGCCCTTTGTAAATAAGAACAAAAAAGAGCCCACTGGAGGATGGGGCCTGTCCTGGCGCCAGTTTTGGTGGCACTACATACACAGTGGGGGAGAAGGGATGGATCTCCTATATTGGGTGTCTGTAGAGGTCAATTTACAGGG
This sequence comes from Pitta sordida, assembly GCA_013390025.1. Lineage (NCBI taxonomy): Eukaryota > Metazoa > Chordata > Aves > Passeriformes > Pittidae > Pitta > Pitta sordida. The sequence goes on along the minus strand of WEKX01020835.1, from coordinate 123,441 downwards.
TTGTGTTGTTTGTATGGGGAGCCAGGGGCTGGTTCAGCAGTTGTTATTCCCAGCTGGTCATTTGGGGTGGCCTTGACATCCCAAGCAATGCCTTTGTCAGCCCGGAGATGCACAGGAGAGGTTTTATTCTTCATTTCCACATATCCACAAATCCTGCTTTGGGCAATAATCCAGAAATTCTGGGGGAGAAGAGACAATCTTAACTAAACAGTGTGGCAGAGAAGAGGCAGGGACAGGGGGAGTAGGGACAAGGTGGTGGAAAGAACACCTGCCCTTATGTCCGTGCCCCACAGCAAGGTCTGTAAATTCCCGTTCGAGGGAAGCAACTGCACTTCTATCCATCTTGCCAGGAAGGAGGGAAGCGAGCAACACATGGAACTGCAGAACACACCCCTGCAGCAACACCCTCCCCTCTCCCTGCTTTTCCATCCTTCCAGTGGAGCAGCTCCGAGCCAGCACCGGTGGCCACAGACAAGGTGACCTGCTGGCTGCAGCCACCTGTGCCCAGTGCGGGTCCAGCAGAGGCATCTGGGGCTCAGGCTGCCTCTTTCCGGGCACCTCATCCCTCTCCATCTCCGGTGGTGGTCTCGGATGAGCCTGCGGCTCCGCATCTGCGGGACCATCCCTGCTGGCCCCAGGGTGTGAGCGGGCGGCCTTGTCGGATGTTTCCCAAGTGGCTCAAGGCGTTTGTAGTGAGAAAGGAATGTTCTTCCTGTCCCGCCCCATCCCCTTTCAAAGCCCTGCATTTCCCAGCCAGCCACATGATTCCCTTCCCAATTTATTCTTCCCTTCAGCTGTATTTTACTATTTTAGGGGTTTCTCTAGCCCACAGTAATGTAGGCAGCCTGCATAAAGGCTTGGGGGAAACATTTCCCTGCACAACTCCATGGAGGAGAGCTCACAGCCTGCCAGCTTGCCCAGGTGAGGAGCTCACCTGCACAGTGCGTGCAGACATCTCGCTGACCTGTTGGGCTACAGCCCTCAGAACAGGTTGCCCAGAGAAACTGCGGCTGCCCCATCCCTGAAAGTATTCCAGGCCAGGTTGGACGGGGCTTGGAGCAACCTGGGATAGTGGAAAGCGTCCCTGCCCATGGCAGGGGATGGAACAAGGTGATCTTTAAGGTGCTTTCCCACCCAAACTATTCTGGGATTCTGTGATTCATCCCCACTCAGGCATATCCAGGTGGACATCTGAGACTTGGGCTTTCATGCCACCGTTTCCCGCTGGTGGTTTGGTGGCCTTTGCAAACTAGATACAGCAGCCCTCCTGAGGAGGAAGAAAAAGGTTGAGAATATTTGGTTTTGTTGTTGCTGATGCCAAATTTGGCACCCTCTTTCTTGCACCCAGTTGTGGGGACAGCACAGAGGGCAAGGAGAGCAGCTCTGCGCTGGTGACTGTCCCCTGCGAGGTGACCTGCTGTGCATCATGACAACCCTGCTCCAGTCCTTGCCTGTCAGTGCCTGGAGAGCTGGCCTGGACATTGCCATGAGCTCCTGGAGTCTGGTCCAAGGTGTGCTGCAATGCTATGGATGTCAAGTCCAGGCTGGCCAGAGGATGCTTTGATAAACTGAAGGCCTAAGGAGAGTAATAAACAAAAACCAAAATAAAACAGAAATAAGAAGCACAAGAAGGTCTGTAGCTTTCCAAGCAGGATCTTAGGCTTGCCCATGGTCTGATTCTGACTTTTGCTTTCAGCTTGTGATGATTTTTAGAGGAAAAATATGTAAGAAACTGAGCTGCACTTTTAGTGTTCCACACAAGCTTCCCCCAAACCTGCAGGTTTGGGCACAGGAATGTTGGGTGTGTACAGGTGCTGAAAAAAAGCAGTGGGAAAATCACAACCTAGCTCCAAAACCTTGAGTTTTACAGTTGCCTTAGATGTGTGAGGGAGGAGGTTTGAACCCCTTCACAATATCCGCTCTAACTCAACTGTGGTTCCCCAAAGAGCAAGATCTTCCCTGAGGAACCCCCAAAGGGTGAAATGCTCTCACGCCACAGCTGAGGGCACAGGTTGTGTTTAAATAGGAGGGTGAGGAGCAGCCTCACTCATCCACCCACCCCAGCTACATGAAAAGCAGCTTCATTGCAAACCTCCTTGACTGATTTTTCAGCAGCAGCACGTGGCCATGGCACTGCTGGATGTGGTTTTGTGACCACTGTACACAGAGGCAATGTGAGGGCAGGGAGACTGAGTGACCAAGTCATCTGGAGGATGTTCAGGGTGAGCTTTGAGAGTGAAATCCTTGGGCACACTCATGAAAGCAAGGCCTGCCAGTGAAATCTTTTTTTTTCTTTTTCCCCTCAGGAAATCCCTCAGGATTGCCTTGTTCCCACAACCTGAGCACAAACCCAGCTTTGCATTTTTGACACCTCTCAGAGCACATGTGAAGAGCTGCCTGGGCAACATACCCCTCCTGCCCTCATCCATCCTGACTGCTCAGTCCTTCCTGGCATTGCCACACCTTATCTTGGCCAAGCGTGGATGTCTGCAGCTTGTAAGCCCCAAAGAGGACAGTCCCTGACTCCATCGCTGGTTTTTCTCCACTAAGTGGATTATTTGCTTCGCTCTTGATGTGAAAACTGGCCTATATACAAAACGGACAAAATTGGTTTGAGATAAAATCACCCAGGGATGGATAAATGGCAAAAAGAGGGGGAAAGAACAGCCTGGCAAGTGTCAAAGTAATTCTTAGGGCTAAGAACCAGGATGTGACAAACAGGTGCAATTTTGGGGGGTTAAAAGAACCTGAACTGCTTCAAACAGGGTGAAAACCTTGCCCATGGTTTTGAGGCCTCCTCAGAGCTGTGCAGCACACCATCTCTGTGGGAGACCAGCACCACACTGCAGCACGGAGGATGGTCCCAGGTGGCTCGTGTCACTGTCCCTGGCCAGCTGGGGGTCCCCTTTGTTCCCTGGGGGAGCAGCCCTCGGCCCGGCTGCAGCAGCAGGACTCCCATGGTCCCGTCCCAGAACACTTTGTCCTTGGATGCCGCTCGCGGTGTGGCTGCGAGGACAGAGACCCGCCAGCCAACATAAATCATCGTTTGAAGTCTGCAATGACAACACGGAGAAACATTAACGGGATCATTTAATAAAATCCACATTGTCTCCATCGGGAAGCTGCACAAACAGCGCTATCAGGAGCTGCCCAAGCCAGCCCGGGAAGGCCGGGAGTGCGGTGCTGTTCACATCATGCTCGTCGCATGTGGAGGGAGGCAGGGAGCTGGATCGAAGGATTGATTAATCAAACAGTAGTTTGGCTCTGGCATGGCTCATGTGGGAGCTGGCATGCTGCACTAAAACACACCCTTCCCTTCAGCAGCGAGCTGGACATCTGCTCCCCGAGCCCAGCTGTAGGTGAGGGATGCACAGAAGAATGTGTGACGCCTCGTTTGTGTTTACCCTCTCATCCAGGCAGCACCCATGGGTCCTCCTGTGGCTGGTCCTGGCTGGAGATCCCCCTCGCTGCTCTTTTTGTGAAAATCAGCTCAGTTAATCAATGCCAGCTTCATCCCTTCCTGCCTGTTGCTGTTTTGGGACTGTCCCAATTTGCTACACTTGTAGTAAGCCATAGAATCATGGAATTCAGTAATGGGTTGGGTTGGAAGGGACCTTAAACACCATCCAGTTCCACCCCCCTGCCATGAGCAGGGACACCTTTCACTCTCCCAGATTACTCCAAGCCCTGTCCAGCCAGACCTTGAACAATTCCAGGGCTGGGGCAGCCACAGCTTCACATGCACAAATTTTGGCCTTGAGCCAGCACTTAAATCCATTTCATCTTTATTAATCTGATCATGAGGTGTATTATGGGGAATCAAGGAGTTCTCAACCTGTGGCAGACATCACCCAGGACAGTGGTCTCACAAAATTCCCTTCAGGACCATTTCAGATACACACTTTGGCACCAGGTCCTTGCTGGAGGTTTTGCTGATGCTGATGTGCCAACTGCTGCCTTGGCAGAGAGGGCTTTTCCACAGGCCGGGGGAAGCATGGGCTGCCTTATCCATATTTTGCAGGATGAAGCATTTCCTGCTCAGGGGGGTTGATGAGTACTTTCAATTTTCTGATATTTTTAGGAAGTGGAGATTTGATGTAGACAAAGCCTAAAGAGGGGCAGAGATGCCAACTCACAGGATTTTGCTGCAAGCTCTGTGGTATTTCTTATATCCCAGTTCTTGGGGTTATGTGACTCACTGGGAATTTCAGTGGTTTTTAAAAAAACTTTTCTCAAATAAGGTGTAAAAACTGAAACCACTTTCAAGAATCTGAAAACACCAAGATCAGAAAATGGGCTTTTGCAAATTATTGGGGTTTGAATGAGGATCAAAGTTTTGGAAAGCTGGAATTTATTTTAAACGAGGTAGTTTATGTTGAGAAAAGATAATTTTATTAGCAAGTTAATATCGAGTCCTCTCAGGCTGCCTATGGAGCTGGTGGACAGAAATAGGTGCTCCCAGGGCTGCATCTAACCAGTATCTGCTGGAAAAGGGGAAAAGACACCTTTGAATTGCCCGTTTCTCCCTGATGGTTGTAGAGGGAGCCTGTGAGGGACAACACAGATGCAGGTCAGAGATACCTGTGCCAGGTCAGAGCGGTGGCACCTGACAGAGGTGACAGTGTGGTCCCCCTGGCTGGCAGGACTCTGAGGACAGATTTCAGAGTGCCCTGTAGGGTGCACCTGCAGGTGAGTCAGAGCTATGTCACAAGTGTGGACAGCAGAGGTAAAAAATAGCCAGGTCATTTCCTATCTGCAAGGGATGCGAGTCTGAGAGGTGAGGTGGGCCTGAGCCCTGGGTCCATCTAAAAGGAATCCTCAGCTGTTATCAAGCCAAGCTTCTAGTCCCCCATTGCTGCACCTGCTGCAATATAACCTGGGGAGTCCACAGCCCCATCAGTGCCTTCCTTCTCCTGAGAACATCTCCCCCCCTTGCCTTTTCCTTCTTTCTCATCTTAAAGCAGCTGAGGCAGCTGCAGCCAGCGCTGCTGTCGTTATCACCAATCCTGGAATTGCCTTGACATGGATGGTTTCTCTCCCCTTTCTGTCCCCACTGCTTCATCCTTTCTCCTGCCTCTGGAGGTTTTGGTGAGCTCCATTCTCCCACACCTCAGCTGGCCTTTCAGCAAATCTAACCTTTCTTCATGTGAGTCCTCAGGTGAGACCTTGTGGTTACCGCACATTTCCAGGAGACTGAGAAGCTCGATTTGTGTTGCTACAACTTGTTCCTGTCTCCCATAAATAATTTATCTTGCATCCATGCTGAATTATGGATCTAGCATGGATAGCCATGCTGTGACACTCAGTCCTCTGGTTCCCAAGGGGGTCTCCTGACTTTTTTTACCATTTGGCTTTGGGTTCTGTGCTGGTGCCTTTAGCATCAGATTCTCCCAGAGGGTGGTTGGGCACTGAACAGGCTCCCCAGGGTTTAGTCACAGCCCCAAACCTGCCTGAGCTCCAGGAGCCTTTGGGCAAGGCTCGGGCACATGGTGGGATTGTTGGGATGTCCTGTGGAGGGCCAGGAATTGGACTCGATGATCCTTGTGGGTCCCTTCCAACTCAGGATATTCTCTGATTTGTTGGGTATGGACAGGACACCTCAGGGTGGATCCCTTCCTCTGGTATTTGTAAATTCCTGGCTTTCTCCAAGAAAGTTGTTCTTCACTAGTTTTTTTTTTCTTTTTATCAGCTGCAGCAACTTGCTGGGTTTTCTACTAAAGGTTCCAGATGTCTTTGATCAGCCACAGCAAAACACTGAGGTGTTTTTGTTCCCTCCTGAACTTTGCTCTTCTCTTGAATACAGAGTGCAACCACACTAGCTCAAGAGGCTTTCTTGAGGCAGTACCACTTTCCCTCATCTTATGGACAAGGTTTTACCTTTTAATTTCAGCGAGGTGAAACCTTGGTGGGACAGTCAGTTGATTTATGCATTTGGATCCACTGGGACTGGGACTTCCAGCCCTATCCTCCTCGGACATAAAATGGATCACAGCATCACTTAGCAACATGTCGCTGAAAAAATACAATCCCAAGTGACTTTCCTGGGTCCATCATTAAGCCTGGATACAGTCCTGGGGGTTTGGACAATGCTGGCAGCCAGCTGAAGTTTTCTTCTGCCCCTGCTCCGCCTCCCTGGTGCACTGGGAACAGCACATGGTGGAATAAGATGATCCCTCTGAGAACTTTCTGGTTAGTTTGGTAACTGCTTGGCAGCCTTCAACCACCCAAAACGACCCTGTAACTTGAAAAAGCATAAAGGAAAACAGAAGAGAGAAAGAAAAGTCTTTGCTGAATCTAATTAGTTGAATCTAATCAAGGGCTACAAACATAACCGTGCTCGAGTTATAACTGTGTCATTATTTCTTGACTGTAGGGCAGAGTGAAAGAAAGAATATCCTGAATGAACACACCCTGGACTGGTTTGGATTTCTTTCCCATTCCAATTTAATTCTGATTTTTCTGACCCTAGCTCTTGGGGCTTGGGATGAGTCCAACATCTCTGTAAAATTGTGTTACTCCACCTGCAGCTTCCACTTAAGCCTGGGTCTCTGAGGCTGTGCATTTTCTGAAATCTCAGCAATATCATGGAATCCCAGAATGATTTGGCCTGGCAGGGACGATAAAGATCACTTAGTTAAACCCCCCCTCTGCTATAGACAGGGATGACACCCACTAGATCAAATTGCTTCAGGACCAGACCCCGCTGTGCAAGGACATGCAACAACACCTACCAACGAGGTGGATTCAGCTCCAAAGGCACGAAGTTGTGTTTGTGGGGTAGCCCCATCCATTTGTTGAGATTCGCTCTTTGCTTAATTCTGCTGCTCATGGGGTGACTTGGAGCACTCTGTGGCCACACTCTGGATATAAGTAACAGCAGAAGGACCAGTAGAGCTATAACTAGAGCCTTAGCATGTGTTTAGGCCTGAGTTGGGTTTTAGGGCTGAACAAATGCATGCAGAAAATATACCAAGTGTAATCTCTAACTGTGATTTCTGCATGAATAGAAAAACCCTTTTCCTTAGGGCAGTCAACCATAGGAACAGGTGACCCAAAAAGGCGGGGCAGCCTTCATCCCTGGAAGCTTTTGAAACGGACTGGATAAAGCTCTGAGTAACCTGGGCTGAGCTCAGAAGTTGGATTAGGGATATCCTGATGCTCCTTCCAACCTGACCTACCCTGTGACCCTGTAACACTTGTTTTTATCAGGTCATTGGTTGGACTCAAAGATCTTAGGGGTCTTTTTCAGCCTAAAAGTTTCTATGATTCTATGATTTTCCAGACCAGTTTACACTCTGTCACACCGTCAGCTCGGTCCCTGAAAACTGGCTCAGCCAGTGCATGAACTTCATCTTCACTCCTGGTCCCAGCTGGGAACTTGCTTGGGTATCTTGGTTTGGAGATCAAGGTTCCCAGCCACTGGTGGCCATGCCATGCCATGCTATGCCATGCCATGCCATGCCATGCCATGCCATGCCATGCCATGCCATGCCATGCCATGCCATGCCATGCCATCCCATTCCATTCCATCCTTCCTCTTTCTCTGTTCTATCATTCACAGGCAAGGACAGGCCTGCAAGGAAGAGCAGAAAGGATCCAAGGGGTCTTCACATCCCGATGCTCCTTCCTGATGGCTGAAGGCAGGGTTTGAGATGTGTTTTTATGGTATGGAAAATATGGGCTGGACGAGCACAACTTCAGAAATCAAGCCAACATGGCATCTGTAGCATCTCTGTGGGATTGGAGTACAGCTGCACCAGGGAATGAAACCGGCCTTGGGAGACTTCTTACCTTCTTGAGTCAAAACCTCTTGGATTTTGAAGAAAAATCATAGAATTCCACACTAGTTTGGGTTGGAGGGGCCTTAACGACCATCCAGTTCCAATCCCCTGCCATGGGCAGGGGCACTTTCCACCAGACCTGGCTGCTCCAAGGAACATGGGAATGTTAATCCATGACATCATGGTTAAAGAGATATAGACTCTCTTCCTTCCCTCAGCAGGTCACGGGGTACTCCAGGGATTTCTCCTACATTGCTGAAATTGCTAAAACTGCACGAGGAGCAAAAAGATCTGTAAAGCAAAGCCAAATGACCTTCAACCAGAGAGGACCCTGCTGATAAGAAGAGACCCTATTTGGGGCTCAGGTGCATTGGGGAGGGGCACAGTGTGTCACAGGCTGAGGAGGAGTCAGCAGAACAGACACCAGGCTTGCAGTGCTGTGCAGGAAGACATGCAAAGTTATCCATCTGCTCCACACAGTTCCAGGAAGGCCTCGGCTGGATATTGAATCCAGGCTTTGGCACCACACTTGAGGAGAGATGTGGAGCCCTTGGAGAGGATCCAGAGGAGGAGAACAAAGAGGAACAGAGCTCTAGAAAACATGACCTGCAAAGAGACACTGAGAAATTTGGTGTTGTTTAGTCTAGAGAGGAGAAAACAGAGGGAAGACATGATAACAGGCTTCAAGTATTTTGGATTTCCCCACTGGGTAGGAGATAGGAAGCACTTCTCCCTGTCTGCTGGGGCTAGCAAATAAAGTGATGAGGCTAAGGGCAAGGGTGACTGAGGTCAGACTTCAGGAAACATTTTCCAAGGGCGAGAACCGGGATTCCTTGTGTGGGAGGAGGTGGAAACTCCATCACCGGAGGCTCTAAAGATCAAGTTATGTCACCCTGTGCCAGGACAGACGAGGAGCATGAGTCCTGCAGGGTTTAAGCCTCCTGAGGTCTCTCTGGCCAACCCTGTCCCATGAGAATTCCCTCTAGCTTTGTCTGCGTGGACTTTTACAAGTGCCAGGGAATCATCCTAACTCCTTCCACTTCTTAAACCAGTGCTACCCCAGCAACTCTGAAGAAGGAGTGAGGACAGGGCTTCCCAAAGCACTGATCCTTGGGCCACCTGCAGCCAACATCTCCATGCAGGAATGTGTGGAGAAGTTGGACACTGCCGCTGCACCGCCGGGTGTTGGAGGAAAACAGCCTCCAAACAGGGGCGGGAGGTACTGTGGGTGGTTTCATTGTAGTTGTTTTTGTAATTTATGGCTGGTGAGCCCGGAGTCTGGGAGGAGTGTTCCTTTTTATGCTCTTTTGTATAAATCCAAATAAATAAATTCAGGGAGAATCTCTTAGGCAACCAGGGCCCAGCCAGCATATATCTGTTAAGATTAATATCTGCCTCTCAGACCGTGCCAGGAGACCAGAGAGGGAGCTGGCAGGGATCTCAAAGCACTTTGTAGAGTGTGTTGGAAAGTCTGGCGAGTTATATGGTGCTCCAGTGGGAACTGAGTCGTTGGGCAAAAGTGGTCCCAGCGGAGGGTAAAATACAGGATGTTCCAGCCCAGAGTGTTTACCTTGAGCAAAAGCTCTGAGCATTTTTAAAAGGAGGGCACATCCCAGCTGTGGAAGCCACGCTGCTTTGCTCAGCCCAGAAAATGCCACCAGCATGTGGGGTGGGGAGAGATCATCCCTGTCTGTCCCCTTGGATCTGCTGGGGAAGGGAGTGAGAGATAAACCAGGCTCACGGCATCCCCTCCACGGTTTTAACACACGGAGGAGGACACCAAGGGAGCAGAGTGTTGGTTTAACAGAACAGCCAAAAGGCCAATTTCTTTTGGAGGGGAACAGGGTGCCGCCAGTAATATGTCACCGCCCAGTTGAAGCAGCGACAGAATAATGGATAGGGGTGAGCCCCGAGGAAAATTTGGATTGAGCGCTCTCAGACGCCGTGTTCAACAATTTTATGACACGGGTGTCCAGGGGAGTTTCTCCCAGAAACATTTGTTTTATAAATGGCTCATTCTCTAATTACGTTCTGCAGAGCACCAACAAGAAAAAGGAAGGGGAAAAAAAAAAGGAGGGGAAAAAAAAAAAAGAGAGGGCCATGAGATTTGCCAAAGCTGACTTTATGCACACTTGCTGCAGCTTCCACTTTGATGTGAATCAGAAACATGGACTGAACACAAGTGATAGCCCTTGAGGGAGATCTTCCACACAGGGATCTCTGCACCTGTGGGACCAGGAGCGGTGGGGTGGCCGGGATGGCTTTAACAGGGAGTATCCCTGGCCAGGAGTCCTCACTGTGGGAGGTCATGGCCATTCTCCACAGGCTTCCCACCAAGCCCTGTTCCTTCCCATATGAGCCAAATCTGTGGTCTCCTTGCTCTTGATTGAAGAGCGCGTTTGCAAATGAATCCCATTGCGGGGCGGTGAAGGAAGAGTTAACCACTTCCTTCTAAAAGGAATGAAGGAAAAGGCCACTGCTTCCTGGCACTGGGCAAGACAAGCTGAGCAACGGGGAGCTCACGGGGTGACCTTCAAAGAGGGCCAGGGAGAGGTTAGAGCAGTGCTGGCCCCGACACTCTCTTTTTGGCATGTGCCCTTACTCAGATGATTTTCTTGGCTCGGCGCTGTGAGTCCAGGTATCCCGTGAAGCGAAGAAAGAGCAACTTTAAAGCACAGGCCCGTGACAGGGGGAAAGAGGGGAGTCAAAGGATGCGGCCCGTCTTCACACTGCAAGGGAATCTGGTGGCCACATGTATCTGCGTCCTCTGGCTTGATGATGATGATGAAAGATGTCATGCTAGGAAACTCTGGAGATCAGAGCCACGCGGACCACATACCGGCATTTCAACACGAGAACACAGCTCCCAGCGCCTGCCCAACCTCGGAATTTGCACCTTGTAACACCAGGAATGGACATCTGTAGACGAAAGAAAACCCCTTGTGTACACATGAGTTTTATGAAGCAAAAGGGAGTGGAGGGGGGTTCCTTCGTCCCCTCCAGAGCAGCGAGGGCAGCCCTGCTGCCAACTCTTCCCTTTGGGCTGAGAAATGCACGTTTAGCAGCACTCGTGTGTGTGTGTGTTTGTGTGTGTGTGCCTACGTGCATGGGTGCACGCCCGCGTTATTCTGGGATTAGAAATCTTTTCCAGGCTCAACAACAAAGGGTGGCACATGGCAGCTATTGTCCTCGCTCAGCCAGGGTGAAGTCGGGGGAGGTCACAGATGTCCTGACCATATTTAGCTCGCAGAACAGGATTCATTTAGTTTAGCTTAATTTTTTTTTTCTTCTTCTTTTCTTCTTCCTTTTTCTTTTTTTTTTTTTTTCCCTCTGAGGGAGAAATTGCTGGCTGGCTGGCAGGAATGTAAGTCACAAGTTTCAGACCAGTACAGTTGTTACTTGTCTTGGAGAAAGTCTCAGAGAAAGGGTGTTTCTTCAGGGGAAAAGCAAGATCCTGGTGCTCACCAGAGCCAGGGTCCTGGCAATCTGGTTCAGTGGCCACCTTTGATAATCAGAGAGGTGTTTCATGCAAAATCAGGAATTTTGGTTGAAATTCTGAGCAAGCACTGCCATCTTCTCCTGTCCCTCTCCCCTGTATCCATTAATCTGGTGGACAATATTCCCCCGAGCAATTCCTTCTACCAGCTGTTTGCAAGTCTTCCCCCTTAATGAAAATAAGAGGGAAGGGAGGAAACTAAAAAAGCCCCAGCCCAGTGACCCTCCTTCTTCTTGCCAGATGAGCTGTTCCTCAAAACCACCTGTCTGGTAAATTAGAGTGGGAATTGTAAACGCCAAGCGCAGCATATTTTCCTTCGCCACTAATATATTGAAGTTGCATATGGTGCCCTGGGGGAAAGGAGATTGTTTCAAGTCAGATTTTCAAATCGTGAGCAAATCCTTGGGAGAGAGATCCGCTGATTTACAGTGGGTCTTGAGAACGTATCACCATCCCGTCCTTCCAGGGAGGAAAACACAGAGAAGGAGCTGGGGGTATTCACCAGGGCCAAGACCAGGACCATGACCAGGGCCACCTTTCTGGCCAGAAGAACTGGGGTGATCTCCAACCAAAACACGTGTGAATTTTGACCATTATAAATGAAAAGCTAGGATGGGTCCCCTCTGTGTTCAGATGTTCAGGATAAGGCCAAGGAAATGCTTTTTTTTTGCCACATGCAAACCGCCAGCCTTGGTGTGAAGGAAAGAGACGTAGCGGAGAAACCAAGGAGCACACGGGGTGGTTTTATGCCCGTTTTTATCTCCCCTTTTTCATGTCCTCATCAGCAACGAGTCTGATTAACCCCAGCAGCTCAGAGACAGGAACTGCCACCCAGGAGCCCTCAGGATACACAAATATAATAAAGGCAAAATGACCGAGGCTTTCGGATCGTTCCCGACTCAATGTTAATGCAAATAAAAAGCATTTAGGTAAGTGTTTTGTCGTTTGGTCCCTTCATAGCTGGAATAAGTGATTGTTTCAGATTTATGCTCTACGTGTTGTTTTCCTTGGCAGGTTGTGAAGCGCCGTGGTCTCCCAAGGCTTGCAATTTCAGGGATACTTTCGGATATTTAAAGAGAGCCTTTTGGCTGAAGTCCACACGCTGCCTATAGTCACAGATACTAAAACTTCTTTCCAGTGACTGCCACTAATCATGCAACACTTTTGTGCTTAACATCTTGCCCTCAAGATGACCCGGGGACTGAAGGACCTCCATTCCTGCGCGCTGAGGCTGCACCTTCCCCAGGAAACGGTGTTTGGATGAGTCCAGTGAGGCTGGGACGGCCTGGAAACCACTGCCTCCAACAGGTACTGGCCACAAGAATTCAAATAGAATAATAATTATGCAATAAAATAAAGGAAAAATTAAAAAAATTAATATACATAGAAAAAAAAGAGTAAATATATATATACATATATATAAATGGGAAAATGAATTTTTTTTCTGATTATGGGACATCAGGGGGGTTCAGCACTGCTAGTACAAGTAGAAAAGAGGAGAACATGGATTTATAGGATCATAGAATAATTTAGATTGGAAAAGACCTCTAAAATCACTGAGTCCAACCACCAACCCAGCACTGCCAAGTCCACCACTAAACCATATCCTTAAGTAATTATGTAACGATAATACAGCAGCATAATATTGTATATTATAATGTATTATAATAATATATATAATAAAGTAAAAGGAGAGGGGAATAGAGGGAAGGACAGGTGTTTTTCCATGTCATTACCAAAAGTGCTGCAATAGATTTTAAACAAAAATTTTAGTTTGTTAAAAGGACTTTGTATGTCAAGTGCAGCCACTTCTATCCCAGCCAAAGCCACCAAAAAGAAGGAACAAACGTGGATGTTTGTTCCCACCTGTCCCTGTCCCCGGGGAAAGTGAGGCCAGGCCGCGCCGCTGCATCCGCTCATTACCAACCCTGCTAATTTTATTTCAGATTATTTATGTTTTTTCATGAGCGGCCATTAAATGTTCATTTGTTAAAGGCTTAACACATTCCATTACACCACAAAATTTATATTTGCAACAAAACGATGTCTCAGAGTGATTCAGAATTAAATTAATGTGACACGGCCTATTTATCAATATGGCAGCTTGGCTGCTCGGGAACAAGGGATGATTTAGTGGCGTGTGTGTGAGCAAACCTATGGGCTCTGCCCTGGTATTTCTCTCATCCTGCAGAGAAACTGATAAAATAATCCTCCAAAGTACCTCGACATATGGTTTAGATCATCAAAGAGAAAAATACTTGTAAAAGCCCGAAGAAGGAAACCAATAAACATGTACATCTTACCAGTTCACTCCCTCTGTAGGAAATGTAAACCATGAAGGATTGGTGGGGTTTTGAGGCAAATTCTGCCACTTGTGTATTTTTTTAATTACAGTGACATGCTGGCTCAGATTACAGCGTGTCCACCCAGACAATGGCAGTGCAGGGGGGAGGCAGAGGCTGGTGCAGATCGGCAGCTTTGGCCTGATTTACACCGGCAAAAGGCTCTGCCCGTTTCAGCCGCTGCCCCTCTGAACTTAGGACAGAGTGGTTGGGCTGGAAGGCACTTTTTAAGGTCATCTTGTCCAAACCTGGGTGGGTTTGTCGCTGTTCCAGGCCTCGCTGGGTTGTTTGTACTAAAAAGAAGAAATTTATGATGCAGTTCTTACTTTCGGAGCCTTTTTTAAAAATTATTTTTAAATAAGCACAGCTTCTTTGTAGGTAAGATTTAATGTTTCTTTTTAGAGAGGAGCAAGGCTAAAATGAATGTGTGTTGTGGCAGATTCACAGCAGCACTTGGCACAAATTTTATCAATTTCCTACGTTTTTAAACCAACCAAAAACCTTCAGGTACTTGGGTTTTGCTCTACCACATACCCTATCAACTTCCTATTTTTTTAAGGAAACTGAAAATCTCCACATATTTGGGATTTGCTCAACTACACATTAGAGTTTAGGTAGTGATACTATATCAGAATAAGCCTATTGAGGTTATTTTTAAAAAACACATCTGCTGTATTTAGCCAGCAACCAATTTTCAAGCACGAAATTAACTAAAAATAAACCTCTCCCGGCATTTATTTGCACAGCCCAGCACCAAATTAAAGCATTAAATGAAGTAAAGCACATCAAGACACTTGAGGTACTATTACAGCACACCTGAATTAATAATTTCCTGAATTTTCCAAAATAAACTGGCTGGTTATGAAATGTTTTACCAGATTTAAAGTGCCAGACAATTTTCATCGTACAGATGAGTTCAGGAAAAGATGAATCTTTCCTCAGGTGGAATTCTCTTTATTTTCCCATATCATTTTAACCACATGGAAATGAATCTCACCTTTGAATTTCCAGCAATGTGTTGGAAGATCTGCTTTGCCACGATGTGTTTCAAATACTTTCTACTCTTTTGAAGGGCTACCTAACATTCTTCATGGGTAAATCAACCATTTCCCAGCGATTTTCTCTGGATTCTTTTGTGTTTTGTCATGTCAAACTTTGCGGTTACAGCCGTGCAGGAGTTATTTATGGCTTCCTTGAACATCCTCCATTTCCTAGAAGACGCTGTCTGTCACCTGCAGTAACCAGGGAGATTTATGAAGCGCATCACCAGCTCCATTTGTGATGATGTCACTCACTTTTAAGGGGATGACTCCTCCACTTATTGTCAGTATTTCAAATGGGAAGCACCAAACTTAACCTCAGACGGATTCCACTTGGATTTCTTTCTCATCGATCACGTAGATAAGCTCCATGATTTTGTTATCCCACAGTCTCAGCCTTCTGAAACAAAGAAATAGTTTTTCTTCCAGCTTCGTTTTGCACATCTCGCCTTGAGCTCAGCCAAGAAATCCCTTCCTCTTATCCCTCCATCGCACCCCAAATCCCAGCATGGATCCGTGATGTGATCCCAGACCTCACAGGCACCACAGGACACAGTTTAGTCTGGAGAAAGGGAGGCTTAGGGGGATCTTCTGGCTCTCTCCAGCTCCCTGACAGGAGGATAGAGCCAGGGGAAGTCGGGCTCTGCTCACAGGGAACAAGGGACAGGACAGGAGAAAATGGCCTCAGGCTGTGCCAGGGGAGGTTTAAATTGGATATTAGAGAAAATTTCTTCATGGAAAGGATTATAAAGCACTTAAAGAGACTGCACAGGGCCGTGGTGGAGTCACCATGGCTGGAAGTGTTCAAAAACTGTGTGGGTGTGGCACCTGAGGATTTCAATTGTGAATACGATGGTGGTGTTGCAATGATGGTTGGACTTGATTATCTCAAAAGCCTTTTCCAGCCTGAAGAGTTCTATGATTCTGTCTCTTCTCTGCCCATTTTGCAACAGGTTTATTTGTATCTGGCAACTGAAGACGCTGTTTTTACATCACCTTTGTCTTTGATTTTTAATGCCATAGAATCTCAGGATGGTTTGGGTTGGAAGGGGCATTACAGACCATCTCATTCCAACCCACTTCCATGGACAAGGGACACCTTCCACTATCCCAGGCTGCTCCAACCTGCCCTTGGACACTTCCAGGAATCCAGGGGCAGCCACAGCTTCTCTGGGCAACCTGCGCCTGAGCCTCCCACCTTCCTGGTGGTCTCTGAAGGCGATGGGAAATTCTTGGGCAACGAAAGGATATAAGACTGAAAAAGATTTTTAGCAGGAATTTACAGATTTGCTGCCAAACCTCCTGAAAAACCCAGCTTTTATTGACCTAGAATAAGATTTACCCAAAGACCTCAAACGGAGGCAGGTCTTAGAATTTAGCAGCGCAATTTCTACACTTACTGATTTCCACAGACAAATGAGGAAAATACATTAGCAGCTGGAAATCCTCCTGACCCGAGAACTTCACCTACAATTAGAGAAAACCGACAACTGTGTTAACCATCTGCTATTCCTTCTCTGAAGACGATCAAACGCTGGAGCAAAATGCTCCTTTTGTAAAGTGTTGTCGGGGGAACAAGTGCATGACGTGGGTCCGTATTTGTCTGGGAAAGCAAATAAACCACTTGTCTTGCAAAGGGAATTGAATGGAAACTCCCCGAGGACACAGATCATGTGTGAAGTCAGCCACAAGTCCTTTTTTGGGATATTCATGGCCTCGGGGTGTTTCTGTTGTGTTTTTCTTCACCGCACACCTGATGGGAGTAACGTCATTCAAACCTTCTGCAGTTCCCCGCTCTCCAGCCAGGCCACCGCGGCAAGATGTGCACCTTGAAGTCTTTAAATCCTCAGTCCCTTTTCATGTTTCAACTTTTGCTTTCTGCAGTTGTCTCGGGACGATTTTGTTCTGTAATCTGTTTTTCCGAACAAAATTCATGCCAACACTGAACACACTGTGATGCTGTAAGAAAACTGATGGGTACCTGATGCAAGAAAAAAAAAAAAATTTTTTTACCCAAACATGAGATTTTCCATTTTTTTTTAAATTGAAGGTATTTATTTCTTTAGTTATTTATGGTTAATGGAAGATGTTTATTTATTCCTTGGTGGTGGCTCTGTTTCCCCTCATAACTATTCCCAGTGCCTTCTCCTCCTGCTTTCCCTTCCAGGATCTGCAGACAGCCCAAGCTCCTAACAATGCAGTTGTGCAGCCTTTCTGTTTTCAATCTGCTGGGGAAGAAGCCCCTGTGATGCTGTCTGAGGTCCTTCTGGCCCCCATTTTCCTTGAGAAGAAGGGTTTGGGTTTCTATAATATCAGCTCTCTTCTGCCAAGGAGCTGAGCACCTTCCATGGGCAAGGATGGAGGGTGCCCTTAGATTTCAAATCAAACTGACATCCTGCAAAAATAATCTTTTAATGGTTTTCCTGGAGACCCTGCAGTCATCACATGCTTCCATACCCAACACAAGCCAGGAGACTTTGCAGGCCGGTGACTGGGAGCTGAGCTGTAGGTGGCCAGGGCAAAGGATAATCTCTGCAGCCATCAGTGGGGATTTCTTCACCTACCAGGATGCCTTCATGGGACATCACATCTCCTTGGAGAAGGACCCTACAACCCAAACCTGTCGCACCTTGGGGTGCAGTGGGGTGCTGGGCTGGGGGGATGGCACGGGCAGGTGGCCAAGGGACACCCCAGGGAAGCCCAGCTGTGTCCACACCACGTGGAGGTGAGTCTGGGTGTGTGTCTGGCCAAGCCAGAGGAGCACAGATGAAACCTCTTTCCAATACATAATAAAAGGAGAGCGAAGCCAGCTGGAATATCCTGTACATTAAGTGTGATGACTAACTATAGCAGATGTTGGTGCATTTGCTAAAGTTTCCACCAGAGAAGGAGGGACTGGAATATGAGCGTTTGAAAATCAAAGGTAGCCCATGAGGGAGGAGGAACGGGAGATGAAAGGGAAGGGAGCCGTGGGGAGGGCCAGGAAGATGGTGGGGGGAAACTGTGGTCTGGGCTGAGGGGCCAGGGGAAGTTTGCAAGGGCTGGGCAGGGGCTGTGTTTAGGGCTCCTTCCTCCAGAGGGAAGGGCCGTGGAACCTCCTGCAGCAGGAGGATAAATGGCTCCATTCCCAAGGGTGAAAGAGATGGAAAATCAGACACACGGCTCTGGGCAGACGTGGAAAGCAGCGCTCAGGAGCTGTGCGCGCATCTCCCACCCTGGGCCACCACCAGAGGGAATTCTGAGGTCCCTTATCACACCTTTATCCCGGTTATGTTGCACCAGGATGCCAGGAAGAACCTCTCTGGCATGGCATCTCCTTTGCCTGTTGTGGAATTGTTAGGTCCTTCCTCTCTGACAGGTATATTCATCTCGGTGTAGTTACTCTATTCCAAAGCGTGAGCTCCAAACTCAACATCTTATTTACAGAAGAAAGGATAAATTCTTGTAATAAATGCTTTTAATTCATGTTATTGCTATGTAAAGGTAATTAATGTCCTTAATTGTCAGTAGAATTTTCTGAGGAGTGTCTATCCAGGAAAGCTGAGGGAATTTCTCAAAAACACGACCTGAGATTTCCTGACTGTTGTCTCTTTCTGACCAAAAAGAAAAGTGGATTGTGAAATTCCTCAAAAAAATTTTAAAAGCTGTTAGAAGATGTATATTTTGTGGCTTAAATAACCTACATTACGCTGTTTTATTTGTTTTATTTTTTCCCCAACACTGTCAAGATCAGATTAGAATATTCTGCTTACAGAAAAAGTGATATCTTACAGAAAACTCAGTTCCAGTGAGCAAAATTAGCCAGACAAAGAAAATCACAGTTTTATGGAGAGGTTTGCAAGCTCTTAATGTCTTCAAATTCTCTGACTAACTCTGTGATTTCTAAAAATTCTAAAGAGGATTTTTTAAGGGGAAAATTCTAATTCATTTTTACCAGTCAAATATTTTGCAAGCATAGATCTGTTGGCCAATATTTCAGAAAATTTTGAAAGGAAATCTTCTCTCCTGAGAACAGGCTGAAGCAAATGCAGTAGGAAGTCCCCCCAAATAATTTATTAATATGGCTGCACACCTCTTCAAACCGATCTTTTTCCCCTTTAATGTGAAAATAATTATAACATGATGTATCAAGTGATGTATGAAGCAATTTCCCCCAATATTTAGTAATTACCTGCTGTGGGTCTGATGTAACAGTTTCCCAGATTTATCCAGCCAAGTGTTCCCCTCCACACAGGGCAGCACAACTCAAAGTTGAAATTCCTTGTGCACAAAATTATAAATGGCAACAAGTACCTGTAACTGATCGACATGATCCTGGAAAAAAAAAAAAAAAGGTTTTCCAGTTATTTCACACAAAATAGGAATTTATCTGTGTTACATGACACTGGTGGTGCTTATATATAAATAGTTTCTGCAATACCAAAACCCCAAAAATCTCTCAATTTAATTCTTTTTTAGAAACTAGACAGATGTGGCAGTTTCAGTTATCCTGTCACAGTTATCAAAGTTAAAGGGAAAGTTGGTTGTTCAGTTCTGGTTAAGACAAGTTGTTCTTTTAGCCCAGGGCACTACACTAATAAAATAATTTTCACTTTGGATAGAATGCAATAGTGCCTTAACCTCTCCTTGGCAAATGAGATGAACATCAGGGGGGAAAAAAAAGAGGCACCAAGGTTCAGCTTGGAAAAATGGAATTTCTGGAAGAAAGATTAAAATAAATGAAATATCACTGGCTTGGCTAGCGACAACTGGGGGAGAATGAAACAAATATTGGAATGACATAAATCCTGAGGAATTACAGCGTTATGAGGAAGGGCTGAAAATGAAGAAGGTAAAATTTTGGCTGTCTAGCCACAAGAGTTTCCTGGTGCAGATCTCCATTAGCCAAGTGGTCTTACGAGGAAATGGTGAAGGATATATAAGGTATGACATTTATAAGTAGACTAAACAAAAACTGCACAGTCCTTCCTCCACATACAAGTGGCCCACAAATCCACCTCTGCATCCCATGGAGCCCAGGCACTGCATGAGCAGCCACGTTCTACGGGACGCACAACACGGAGCAGTGACCTTTTGTTCTTGAACCATGGCCCATCCAAACCTGGGCTTTGACTGGTGCTGGGCTCCAAACAGAATGGTTTGAGCTGCAGCTTCAGTCACAACCAACCCTGAAGCAAAACATCCCTTGGGCTCAACTCCCTGATACCAACCCAGGCTTTGGCAAGAGATAGAAACGAGTCCACTCTTCTTTTGTGCCAGAGGTGTCCAATGACATGTTGGGATGGCCTTGGGTTTGGGCTATGCTGGAAAACCCTGAAAGTACCAGGACTTAGGAAAGTCTTCCTCTCTTTGTCTTGCAGAGGTTTGGGTTCTGCTTGGTTTAGGGTCTCACCACACCCCAGCACTACCAGACCTGAAGAAGCTCCAGTAACACCCGGTGGGGTGAGTGTGTGGTCCCTGCTGTGGCACCATTTGCTCTGTGAGGGTGAAGATGGGACCTTTCCCCTGCCCCAGAATGTTGGAAATCTCCTTAGTTCAGATTCATCCTTGTTTCTTCCACTGTTCAAGGCCTGGAGAAGGTTTTGTCCAAGGTAACCAATAGAACGGTTGAACACTGAAGGAGATCTTCTGGAAGAGGTTTCTGCAAAGATAACCTGGTGCTGGTGGTCTCCTACAAACCTGCTCCTTGTTAAATATACTGGAATGGCTTTTATTGTACCTCAAAGCCTAAAGTTTCTTTTTGTCTAGAGTTTGGAAGTAGCTCTCATTTTATCCTGCTTCTTGGAGGTTTTCTTTACTTTAGAAACCAGAGACACATTTGCTGAGCAGGATGGAGCTCTTGGGACCTGTTTTTCTCTTCAGATTTTCTGGCCTGTCTTAAGAAAACTTGGCAAAATACTGAAGAGCAAAGTAGATGGTTGTGGCCTTTGGAGAGTGGGATGGAAGCATGAACCCAGCTGAAATGGCTCATGTGAGAGTGTTTCTGGATGCCAGGACAGTGTCATCTTCCCAGTTGTTGGAGAAGGCCAGTAACCAAAACTAAAACAGTGGGAAGCATAGAATTGTTAAGGTTGGAAAAGACCTCTAAGATCGTCAAGCCCAACCATTAACCCAACACTGCCAAACCCACCATTAAACATTCAAGGCTCCACCGTTTAACAGCAGCTTCATTTCCTTTCTGCTTTGTCAATGAGTTTTCCATGGGAGAGAGGAACCCTGTGACCCCGATAACCAAAACAGATAAGCACACACATCTCCATTAACTCAGCAAGATGGCCTTCACTAATTGCTCATGGCAAAAGTGAGATTTCAGCTTCCAAAATCATCTCTGGACGTAAAGCAGAGGAGAATTCAGCTGTCTGTGCCGCTGCCAGTTCAGTGCGCAGCAACAAAAGCCTCACATATCTACCACACATGTCTCCTGAAAGTGGGGAGAGACAATGGGGCCCAGCTATTGTCTTGCAGTTGCTCAGGATTTTTTATTTTTCCCAGCCAGAAAAGAATTGTGTTTTGTATGGTGACTCCTCTGCATCCCAAGGGGCAGCAGTGGGAGAAATGTTCTCATTCCTTGAATGCTATTGTACTGAGGTTCCCTCTGTAGCATGTACTCACAAGCTACATGGGACATCTCTCCATGATGCTGGCAGTGACACCTCCTCCAAGAATGGATGGGAAAAGGTCTGTGCTGCTCATCTCCACGTGAGTATTGTTAAATAAGAGTTAAATACTTAAATACGGGCTTATTGGCATCTGGAGGAAACCCTGACAAAAGCTCTTTCACATTCTCTCTGTGTGACAGGACTTTCCAAGAGCATCTCTTAAAACTGATGGCCACGGCAGAGAGGGGTTATTTGGTTGAATCCAGTTTCCATTCTCAGGAAAACTCCTCACGGATTGAGTGTTACAAATCTTGTGTGTCTGCCTAGAGAAAAAATGTTTGCATTAATGTCTCAACCAGAATGCCAGTGGAAGGTCCATTCTCCTCAGCGAGCCGTAAAAGCTGGAGCTGCTGAGTTTGTCTTGCCTCTTGTTCCTACTCCAAATTGTCCCTTTTTTTTGATCTCTCACCACCACTTTCACAGTGGTCACCAGTGCTGGGACTGGTGGCACAAAACATAGCCCCCCATCTGGGCTTTTCACCTCCCCAGAACGAGTCTGCTGGAGACTCCACATGTGGGCACTGAATCCCAGCCCTTCCAGGATGGAAAACCATATGCCCCCGTGGACACTGCCCAAGAGAGATTTAATCTGGGGCTGTGGTGTCTCATAAACACAAAAACCGCATCATCCCCAAAATTTACGGCTTTCTGACAATTTGAGTTGGCCTCTCCGAGCCAAGTGGCCACCAACCTAAAGGTAAATATTGGGATAAGAATGAATGCCTGTGCCAGGCAGAAGCCTCTGCTGTCAAGATCACCAGGTGATTTATTGAATGGGCAACTTTTTAGTTGCTTAAAGTTTTCTTTCAGCGTGACAAAGAATTGCCAAGAATTAATGCCAGTGTTTGTCATAGAGGACTCAAAACACACTGTTATCATCTCCATTACTGGTGCTGTTAGTGTTGGTTTGATGGCACGATCCCAAAAGTCTGTCCTGGCCATCTGGGAAGACCAAGGCAGAGTGGTTGAATCATAGAATCATGGAATGGTTTGGGTTGGAAGGGACCTTAAAGATCACATAGTTCCATGGCAGGGGCACCTTCCTGGTCGAAGGTTACTCCAAACCCCGTCCAACCTGGCCTTGGACACTTCCAGGGATGAGGCATCAACAAATCCTTCCAAACCACCTTCCTAACACCAAGTTTTTCCTCCACATGTACAAATTATCCCTTGGCTGATGCCACTATTGTGGGAGAGGGCAGCACTCCCTGGAGTGCAGAGGGACAGGGCATTTAGCCATTAGCCTTCCTAGAGTGACAATCACTTCTCTGGTGTCATTAAGCATCCGAATTACTGACATTCCTGTCAAATGCGGGAAGATTTTCAGGAGTGGCAGCTGGGTCAAGATGTGCAGGATGAATGAATTAATGCAATTTGGTCCTTCTCTGTGGGGAGGTCTCTGGTATGAGGAATGCTTTGGATTTTTCCTCCAGGAAGCAGGGGATGGACCTGGGCATGTGGGGTGTGCACAGGAAGAGTGTGAGGCACCTGAAACACAATCTCCTATGGCCACAGTGTGTCACCTTCCCCAAAGGAAATGGCTGGGGATGGAAGGGGAGAACAAGACCCTCTGATGGTGGACACCAAGGTCTGTCTGATCCTCACACTGTGGATGGAGGGAGTTTGGTGAAAGTTAAAGGATGGGAAGGAGGTTGTGGAGACAGATATCAGGAGGATTTCTGTAGTTGTGGCTAAAAAGCAGAATGGTACTTTGGACCCCTGTGTTATTGCAGAGTGGCTCGTGGTGGTGCCACCGATGTCTCACAGATGGAACACAGGCCAGGTGAGAGCTCCTGATGATTTCCATCACTGGTTCAACAGTCAGAACATTTTCTTTGGGGGGTTTGTTTTTTTCCCCCCTGTCTTGACAATATAACAACCTCATAAGAGCAGAGCACTGTTTCCATCCCTGCCTGCCCCTCTCTTCGTAGGAATAGATTCAGCAAGGAGTAGAGATACAGGGAGGAGCAGCTCTCAGCTGACTCAGAGATGAAAAAGGTGATGGCAACTCAGGTGTTGGTGGCAGAGAGGTCTCAGATGTGGCACTGGGTGTCCTGGCCAGCAAGATAAACTCATTGCACTGAACAGCTCTAGTATGAATAGAGGAGAAGGAAGAACATCCCTAATCCCACTGTTATTCTTGTTTTCTAGTGGAAATGCATAAGAACAATCTCCAAAGCTGACTCCTGTGCCAGTTGAGACATGAGATGAGGATGAGGAGATTTGGGTTTTTTCCACCATCCTCTGGACTGGGACCTGGCAAAGTAGAGTTTAACAGGAGAGTTTTAAGAGGCCCTAAACCCCAGGATTTATGCTGCAAAAGCAATAAAACCCACTGGGGGAGATGTTATAGAGGCAGCTAGCACACACCTCGGGTGGCAAGATGCAGTAAGGCCATTGCTGTGCGGATGAATGTCCCCATAAAACACATCCCGTTGTGTGACATTGTTGTGAGGAGAATGAGGCAATAACTCCGGGATGCGCCAGGCGAGTGCCCGGCCCAGCTCCCTGCTCTCAGATGGATCCCCAGCTTGGGGCTGGAGGCTCCCAGGGTTAACACAAAACATTTGTTAGAAAGTTGTCCCTCTCCTCCCATGGGAACGGCCCAGCCCAGGGCTCCTTTCCCGCTACTCCTTCCATGGCTGCTCCAACCCCAGCATCGCTGTCTCCTGGGTCCCCATCCGGGGCTCCATGCATGGCCAGCTCCAGGCAACCCTTCAGCAGCTGGACATGTCTCTGGACAAGCCCTGGCGATGGCAAACAACAGGTCTGGCAGGGCTGAGGGTGTAAATAAAAGAGCCTGACTCAGCCAGCGCTGCTGAGCGGCCGCCGCAGAGAGGCTTGAAAACTGGAAAGTATTATTTCATGTATTAATAGGCATTTCTGTTACACTCCCCACCAGAGTGTGCGTGTCCCTGATGACAGAAGTGCTTACTGGTGCTAATGAGGCAGAACAGAGAGGAAAAAATGGCCCTGTGGGTCGGGGACTGGCTGGGGAGCCGGGAGATGTGAGCTCAGCTCCTGGCTCTGCCGCCGCCGGTGACCTTCAACGCGTCCCTCCCTGCCAGCTGGGGTGGAATGGGATGCTCTGCCTTCACCTGTGGGTGTCAGGCTCCATCCTTAATGAGGGGCAGTTATTCCACTGATTTGCCCACAAGGTGTGTTTTCTTCCCCCTTGCATCTCCTGCAAAGCGTTTCTAGCACCAACGTCCTCTCAGTTTGCCTTCCTGAGTTTCACACCGCCACTGAAAAGGTTTTTCTGTAAAGGGGAGGTCGCAAAATGCAAAGGGAAGAGACATAAATGGGGGTTGGATCAAGGCAGACGCTGTCCCTTGGCCATCCAAGGCTAAAGACCCTTTTGATGCTCCCAATTAACACACATCAATGGCTCACCCTCCCCACCTCCTGGATGTGTATCCCAGGGATCTGCCTTTGCTGTCTGGGTGTAGTTTGATAGATGGGACACCAAAATATCTCCTAGAAGTACCCATCACCACTTCAGGGCTCCAGACTTTGACTGTGCCCAAGATTAGTCCAAAGTGTGCCAAGGACCACTGGCTCCTGCACCTGGAAAGCTGGAAGGGAGTGATTGTTTTTTGGATGGGATCACAGATGCCTTATGGGAGACTCATGGGTGCTATTCCAAGGCCTAATCCCAAGGCAGCTTTGGAGTCAACAGAGAGCCCATGTTCAGGCTGGGATGAGATACTCCACCTCATTTGGAAAAGCCATGGGCTGGGATGTGTTTATCCTGCAGCCCCTGCTTGGACAGGCCCCAGAAGCTCAGGGATACACATTGGAGAGAGATGCTCCAAGACACCCACTCTGGTCCACCCCAGGGCTCCAAAAACTCTTTCCTCTCTATCCCCCTTCACCAGAAATTCCCATGATGGATGCCAAGCTGGGTTGGGACAGAGAACCAAAGTGCAAAGTGGTACTTCTCTCCACAGAAAACAAAATCATGTATAATTTCACAGATTTCACAGATTATTGTGAGTTGGAAGGGACCCACAAGGATCATCGAGTCCAGCTCTTAAACCACACCACTGTCTACCTGGCGGGAATCGAACCCCGGTCTCCCGCATGGCAGGCGGGGACACTCACCACTGTACTAAAGTGGATTTTATAATGACCTGGGGAAGGTAAGAAGTGACACTTGAAGACTCTTAAAGAACCACAGTATGGTTGTTTTGTGTGCACCCACCTTGGTGAACACCAGAAACACACACCAAAATGTGAAAGCTTGTGCCATAACCACTGGAAATATCCAGAAGCCAGTCTGGCACAGGCAGGCATGAGGCTCCTGTACTAGATGCTGGGAAAGGCAAATACCGAGCAGACTGCAGTGGATTTCTACATCTTTAATTTTCTCCCCTTCCTCAGAGTGGCAATGTCTGCTCAGCACATCTTGTGAGCAAAAGGCAGCTGAAGTAGAGCAAAAATAAACCGGAGAGCTGAAACAGGAGAAGGGAGCAGAGCTACAGCACAGCTTTTTGTAAAACCTCATTCCTTGCTGGTAGTAAATAAAAATAGTTCTGTTGTTGTTTTTTTTTTCCTCAGTGACTCACAGCACAGACATTGCATGGAAAGGGCACTAGAATCAACAGCCAGGGAAAAAAAAATAAAGAAATGGAAAAATGATCATCACAGTGCATTTTTCCCATTCCCCTTTCATCTCTTACACCTGTGTTTGACTTCAGCCAGCCTTACATAAATCCTTAAAACATCTGTCTGAGGCACTTATGAAATAAGCTGGAACGGCCTCAGCCAGGCTAACAGCTCATTCCACCGGACATCTGAGTGTTTCAACCCGAGCAGGGCTGTGGATTTTGCCAAGCCAGGCGGGCAGCAGGCTCTTCCCATCAAACCCCGCTCATTCAGAGTGTTACACACCGTTTGTGCCAGGACTTCTGCGGGCTGGGCCTTATGAAAGACCCTATTTATAGCCGTGAACTTCAGACGGAGGCAGCAGAAGTTCGCTGGAGTGTAGCGCCCGACCCTCGTAAAATCAGACTCTGCAGAGGATCTTGGGCTGCCTGGATGCACCCACAGGGTGTGAGCTGTGGGGCTGGCACATGGGAGGCTGGGATAGCCTTGGGAAGACGCAGCCCTGCCTAAGGGGGGGAGCGTTAGTGTCCTCCGAATGGCAGGGGGTGGATGTGGCCCAGCCCTGCCTGAGGTCAGGGCACATGGCTGTGGCCGTGGTGGTGACTCTGTGCTGATACACGGCGGGGTCGAGCTGTTGATCTTTCACTTCTGTGTTTCAGTGGTGATCGCTTCATAGAATCATGGAATCAAGATGGTTGGAAAAGACCTCCAAGGTCATAGAGACCAACTTGGGACTGATCCCCACCTTGTCACCCAGCCCAGAGCACTGACTGCCACGTCCGGTCATCCCTTGAACACCTACAGGGACAGTGACTCCACCACCTCCCCGGGCTGTTCACTCCAGTGTTTAAGAAACCTTTCAGTGAAGAAATTCTTCCTTGATGTCCAACCAAAGCCTCCCTCAGCACAACTTGAGGCCATTTCCTCTAGTCACCTGTTCCCTGGAAGCAGAGTCTGACACCCCCTTCCCCAGGTCCCCCCTCCTGTCAGGGAGTAGGAATGAGTGAGAAGGTCCCCCCTGAGCCTCCTTTTCTCCAGGCTGAACCCCCCCAAAGTCCCTCAGCCCCTCCTGGTGCTCCAGACTCTTCCCCAGCTCCATTTCCTTCTCTGGACAAGCTTCAGCCCCTCAGTTTCCTTGTCATGCAGGACCCAGAAATGACCCCAGGATTTGAGGTGAGGCCTTTCCACTGCCCAGCACAGGGGGACAGTCACTGTCCCGGTCCTGCAGGTCACACTGTTCTTGATACAGTCCTGAGGTGATGCAGACCATTCAGGCGACTGTATCTGCAAACCTTTTTGCAGACACCAGCTCTGCTGCCTAGAGAAATTCATTACATCTGCAAAGGTAATTCCCTTCCTTTTCACATTTCTTGCACTCCACTGAGTGAGTCTCCCCAGTGGAATACAAGGAGTGACAGAGTGGTTTGGGTTTGAGGTTTGTATCTTGTCTGACCTTTCGGGCTCCTTGCATTGAGAGAACTTCTGTTCTGGCTTGGAGCTTGGTCTGCAACTGGTCTGGATCCATGCCAGTGCCTGAGGGTGTCACAGTCTATCCTGGGGCTGATTTTATATCAAAATACATTGAAATCTCCTGATGAGCAGCGTTAGTCCTCGGCTGGTGGGGACTGGTGATGCCCATCTGGAGTAAGTGGGACCACGGGTGGAGATCACGTCCTGCATGAAGACAGAGGGTCCTGGGCATGTCACCCACTTTGGCACCTTGGTAAGTGCCAGTCTGGCTCCTCAAAGTGCCCCTGCATTGTATGGCCCACGTGCAGCTGTGGCCCTACCGCTCTGCACAAGCAGAGAACCCCCAAAATCTCAGACCCTCGTCCAGCTGAGCAAAGAGAGTGAAGACCAGCAGCTGCCAAGCTGAGATCCTTGGCTTTTCTTGATTTACTGGTGAGTTTAGAAGAAACTGTAAGATTTTCCTTCCAGGGATAAAATATATTTTTCCCCTGACACAAGGCAGAACTTGCAAAAGGGATTTGTTTAAACACATCTGATAAAAGTCTTCCTTGGGTTGTGATCAAGGCAGGTCAGCTTCTGCATCGGGTTTATCTCGGCTCATGAATTTGAGCTGTCTGCTTGCCTCTGAATTGGTTTCTGTTTTTGCAAAAGTACCTGCTATTCACTAATATTTATTGGATGTTTCTCATGTGGGCTTTGCTGACCCTTTTGCTTTACTGTGTGTATTCACATCGATGACACTTCAAAAAGTAACCCGCAAGAGTTCTTGACCCACAGCCCTAACACGTGAGTACCTCACACAAGTTAACTGTTTCGCAACAGCTCTGTAAAACTTCAGGTTTCTTATTCTAGAACTGAGAAAATGTTGAGAAGTCGAATCACCTTCTTGATGTCAGGAAGAAAAATCTGCCAGCCAGAAACTGAGGGTCAATGTGTGCTCTCCAAAAGATCTTCAGGAAACAGGGAGAGCTGCAGCATCAGCCGCTGATGGAAAATACATAGAATGGTTTTGCCTTGGGCAGGGACACCTTCCACTCTCCCAGGTGGCTCCAACCTGGCCTTGGACACTCCCAGGGATCCAGGAGCAGCCACAGCTTCTCTGGGCAACCTGTGCCAGGGCCTCCCCACCCTCCCAGCCAAGAATTTCTTCCCAGTATCCCATCTAACTTTGCTCTCTGCCAGTCTAAAGCCATTTCCCCTTGTTCTATCCCTACATACCCCCGAAGGTTTGAGTATTCCTTTGTGTCTTTTTCGGGACTGGGTTTTCCCCAAGCTTTGTCTGTGAAATACCAGAGCAGCAGGTGAGGTGGAGATCAGAGTCTGCAGGCAGCGAGTTTGATTACTGACAAGGTCAAACTGTCCTCAGGATTTGCTGATACAACCCACAAATCTTTTGCATCTTCATAAGTCAACAGCATCTGCTGTGTGTGTCTTTGTACAGGAGGTGAGCCAGTATTCCATGTTTTCTCCTGAGGGGAGACTCCACTCATGTCTCCTGTGCTCCCAGACAAATGGGAGGGCTGGATTGTGCCAGCAATGGATTTATCTGCCAGATTTTTACTGGCAGGATATTTCTCATTCCAGAAGACTGGCATGTACAGCCCACATTCCTTTGGTGGGCAGAGCTTTTAGGAATCTGACCATTAGGAAAACACAGAAAGCCTCAGTGTCCTGGTTCTTTGCACACAGAGAAAAACAAAATCACTTTGGCCCAAACCAAAATAACTCGAACTGAGGGGCCTTCCGGGACCTGAGGGAACAGCACCAAGGTGTGTTGAGTGGGGAGGGGCTAAGTTAGATATTAGGAAAAGGTTGTTCCCCCAGAGGGTGTAGGGCACTGGAACAGGCTCCTCGGGGAATGGTCACAGCACCAAGGCTGCCAGAGCTCAAGGAGCATTTGGACAATGTTCCTATCATCACTCTCATACCTGAGATGCAGTAAATGTTACTTAGTGTGGTTCAAAGAAGGATCAAAGTGTGTCTAATAAAGTCAAGCATCAGCTGATCCTGCATGTTACACAGATGAAGAGAAGGCAAGAAACATCTATGATATTGCATCAGGCACCTACACAACACTAAATGGAGCTTGGAATGGCAAAAATCCCAGACAGACCAGTGATGCCTCAAATGTTGTTTTGTATTTTCCTTGGGAGCACCATGGCTGCAAGTCACAGCTGGAGATGTGACACTGCAGGTGACAGACTGAAGCACAACCCAGTGTGGCTGCTCCTTCAGGAGCATGTGGAGATGCCTGGGTGATCAGGAGCACAGAGCTGCAAAGCTGGATAAGAAGCTGCAAGACCAGGATGGAAATCAGACTTGTTTTTTTTTTTTTTTTTGAATCAGTACATAGACTAAAAGGGAGAATAATGTCACTGTGTAACACTGGCTGTTCCAGCTTTTCTGAGAACTCCTTGGTCTCCTTGTTTTCCCAAGCATCCTGTTCCCAGTCACTTATCCATACTGTGCTTCTAAGAAGGATGTTGCATTCCTGGGAGATGAGATCACTCCAGGACTGGTCTAAGGGAAAGGACTTTGTAGATGAAGGATGCAGAATTTCAGAGATGTTTTGCTCTCAAGTCCTGAAGCAACTCAAAGTGACCCACCACACCCTTCAGGACTTTGCCTTTCCCTGGTAACCAGAGATAGAATTTCTTTGGTTTCTCCAATTCTTTTTTTCTTTTTTTCTATTTTTCCCCCCTGAATTTTGCACAATGGAAAGCTGGATTATAGCTGTGAACACGGTAAATAAAAAGAATAAAACAAGAAGCTCATAGAGGAAAGAAAGGGAAATTTGGCAAGTGTGACTTTGGGCACTTATAGTAACACACTGGACTGGAGATCTTCCAATTAACATCTCCATCAAAAGCAGTAACTGGGAGCAAAAGATCTTATCTAGAATGAATTCCTTTGTTCTGGAATTAGCTGGTGCTGCTGGAATGTGCCACAGTATTAGACAGGATAGAAACCTGCAGTGCCACCAAGTGTAAGCTGGTGCATTGAACAGGTCAGTTTAACACGTCTGTTCTGGTTGGCTGCATGAAAAAAATCAAATAATGGGCAAAACCCTCGTGCAAAACCACTTTCACAGTTGAAACTTCCCATTTCTGTGGGGTGACATCCCAGATGAGGCAGTCACCAACTCTCTGCCACCTCTCCCTGGGGTGCAGGAGGGGCCTGGAGTATTTTGTGATGGCCTTTGTAGGGGACATGCAGTTTAGGAATAGTGAACCAGACCCATTTGCTGGGTCAGTGGGCTCCAGGCAAGACAGTCCTCTGGAAAAGCTCTGACTGATCATCCCACACCTTGGTTTAACAATGTGCTTCACCTCACAGCCCATCTATATCACAAAGTGACTTTTCAGCCCATCTGTTCAGTGCCTGGGCACTGCTGCTGATACAAAGTGCTCTGCCAAAACCAGGAACCAAGTGTCTCGGTGTGGGCAGCCCCTTCCTGCCTTCCACCACAATTCCATCCCGTCCTGGGGCTCTCTTGGTTGAATTGCACCGTGATTTCAACCCTGCAGCTCCTGCAGTGCAGCATCACTAGACATGAGTTCCTGAGGTGTGGTAGTGCTGAGCAGGCTCTGGGGAGACCAAAACCATTCCTCTCCCTGTTTGCTCAGGCTCCTGCCCATGATCCTGCTGAAGTTGGTGGGAGGATGATCTCCCTTGGACACTAAGCTGGTGCCAGGTTGCCTTTGCCCTGTCCTGCCATACGGCTGGTTGGAGCACACCACTCTCTGGCCCTCGGTGTTGTGCAGGTTTTCAGAGAGGAAATGGGATGGGGCATCTCCAGGAGGACCAGCAGATTGCCCAGAGAAGTGGGTTCAGCTGACAACTCAATGTGCTCCACACAGCGTGGCCTCTCCCCATAGGAACAGTTTTTCCCAGGTTATGACGATCCCTGTTTAGGGGCAAACAATTCATAACAAAGTGGCAGTAGCTCACATCCCCAGATCCCAGGGTCTGTAGCACGAAGAGCACTTCCTTCCCTTTATTGCTGATCTTTTGCATCTGCTTTTTACTGCCTGCAAGGTATTCCCACGTGAGAAGTAGCCTGAGCCTGCCGTTTCCAAGCCTCTTCCAAAAATTATGTCAGGCCTGAGCATTTTAGTATTAAAGGCACTGATACTTTGCATATACACAGAATTTGTCTTTTGATTATCCCCAGCTTGTATTACAATGCATTTCGTAGGCACTAAGCCAAGCATTTTACCTCCAGTCAGATATATGACCTGCTGTCTTGGAGAGGCTGGTCCAAAGCCTGTTAGATCAGGGCAAACCTTTGTGCTGGTTTAACAGAATTTGGATCAGCCCCCAAAAGCATCACAGATGATCTGAATTACCAGAAGTGATCCCAGGCAGTTCCAAGTTGGTAGAGATTGGTTTGTAGCTGCCAAGGTATCCGAAGACGTTGGATCAGGTTGTTTCAAATCATCTGATGAGAATTAGCCCAACTTAATCAAATCACAAGGCAGTTGGATATTCAATCTAGAATAGATGGAATACAGTTGTGGCCTAGATGGAAAGGGGAATATACCAGAAGAAAAGCAGACAAGCAAACAATCACACACACAAGAATAGCCATTAGCTGGAAAACCCAGTTAAACAAATTCTGACCAAAAACTGGGTGTATATTTTTTCCGTTTACCTGCTGTGATGTATTTTCAGCTACACAGTTTTGAAATGACACTGAATATCTTTTTGGTATCTTCATTATTTCCTTACTGGCTTTGCAACCTCTGCTTTGTAAAATCTGACTTAGTTGATCATAGTGATTCCTTCTGGACCCAAAGTGATTAACTTACCAAAGTCTGGAGACAGTGAGTCCTATTTTAGAAATAGGTAAAGCTCCTGTTTCCAGTAGGCTGAAGTGTCCCTGGTAGCATCCAAGTGCTTACAGAAGACTCTACATGTATCTTGAGATGGCGCATGAGTTCAGCCTGTTACTTTGTCAGGTGAATGTGTTGGTGGGTCTCACTCCAGTTCCAGCTCGTAGGAACCCTCATACAATTAATACTTTTACTAGAAATCCAGCCCATTTAAAGGGCAGATGATTGAGGAGTTCATCATATCCAAATCATCCTCCCTCAGGTTAATTTTCTTTTGATCCAAAGGGCTGTGATTGCTCTCATGTCTTTCATCCTGCCTGCTCCAAGCCTGCTCTTTGTGTCACCAGATATCTGTTGGAAAAGGGTGGCTCACCCTGTATTCCTGCCCTTTTTATAGGGAATCTGAAACCCACCAAGAATTGCAGCAAGGCCATCTTTACCCTGAAGCAATATTTAAATGGTATCAGGTTTTAATTCCTTCATCTTCCCACCTTCCTCAACCCGAGACCCAAATTTCCTGTGTAATTTGTGGCCTATTGATTTATATGGCCCAACCACATCTCTGCTACACCAGTTAAATCAGCTCACCTCTTGCCAAGTTAAATACTATAGTTTTCCCATGTTTGATGCTGAACTCTTGGAATTAGCACAGAGCCAACGTGGCATTTGATGGCTGGTAGACACTTTGCTCCTTGCCCCACTCTGGTGAGGCCCTGCATCCACTTGGATGACTCTCTCTTATTGTTCTTTATTGTCCTGGATTGTGAAAATTCAATATTTCCCCACAAATCTTTCTCATTTACGTCCTCCCAAACCTTACAGCCACCTACAGTGTTTGTGGTATGAAATGAATACTCAGAAGCTTCCCCAGGCAAACGGTGGTTTCTTCACTTCAGCTCTTTCCCTCAAAATGGAGCGGATGAGAGGGAGCAGGACTGCAAGAGCAATCCAGCAGGTCAGGGCCGTAGGACTCATTCATCCAATATCCTGTCTCTGGAAGTGACCAAAAACCCACAGGCGTGGGGAAGAGCATGAGATTTGTGTGACCACCCCTAAGAATGTACTCAGCTCCCAAATATTTGAACCAGATGTGAGTGCCTGTAGTTCCCCTTGGTGGATTTCTGCTCCATGACCATGTCTGAGTGATTCCCTCGCTGCAATCCACCCACTGGCCTTGAGCTGTGAGTACCCCTCTCCATGTTGGTGATGGTGAGAGGTGGAAAAACTCTTCACCATTGAGCTCTTCTTTTACAGATTGGCCAAAATTCATGCCCTCTCCATCAATCCTCTTTTCCACAGCAAACTCCCAAGTGTCCAATAAAGTTAAATCACATCCATTCTTCACCACCACGGATTGGCGTCCTCCCTGCCTTTCAGAGGAAGCCGCTATAAATGGACTTCCTTCCTTCTCCCCTCTCTTCCCTCCTCGGGCTCTTCCCATCTCTCACAGTAACGAGCCCTACAGTAATTGCCACATATTCACCCCACCCCTGCGGGCTTTTTGCAGGAAATCTGAGCTCCCCCCTCTTCATGCAATGACTGAGAGCCACTTATCTCTCCCCCTGCCTTTTGGCCATCTGTGCATCCAGCAGCACAAGTGCCACGCACTCGCTTGCTCTCCCACCAACTCAACTTAAGCCCCTTCCATCTGGAGATGATCTGTTTGTCTATTTAGACTCCAAGCTCTCCAGGGCAGGAACTGTCTCTAATTGCATGTTTGTACCGTACCTACAGCTGTGTTGGACTGAATACACCCACTGTCATCTTCTCTTGGAAACTAAGTGCCTCTTGGGAGTGTCCAGCACTGAAAAGTAAGACCACTTGGAAATCCAAGTTGCTGGAGGCACATGCCAGAGTTCCTTGGTTGCACTTATATGAGACCACAGAAAATTCTTCCAGTGACTGCAGTAATCATCCAGCCCAATTTTTGCTGCCAAGCTGACAAGAAGGACTTAAAAGCAGTGAAACTATTGCTTAGCATGGTGGAGCTCCAAATGTGCCTAAATTATGCTGCGTCCCATCAGGGAAATGCCTGAGGACCCCAGATTTGCCAGTGCCTCTGGCCAATGCCACCAGGGATCCAGGTGGAGAGGCCAGGAGTGTCCCAGTCAGATTTGCAGTCTGAATTTATTTCATCCCCACTCCAGCACAGCAGGATGAGCTCATGTGTACATACCTACTGCTCACAGCTGGCAAATAACCTGCCTCCCTATTTCAGGATGATGAAGACTTCATGTCCTTTTGTTCGGAAAAAGTGAATTGCTTTGCTCCCCCAGCTTTTTAACAATTTTAATTAAAAACCTTCTGTAATTGTGTTAAGGCCTCTGAGCTATGGTTTTAATATCATCTCTGCTTGTAACTCATTTTTCAAGCTCAGTATTTTCAGAGAAACAGGGCAGGTGATAGAAAAATGGAAGAGTTATCACAAAAACAATTTTAAAACGAACAACAAAAGCTGAATAAAGTTTTTAGTCAAACCCAAGAGAGAGAATGGTTGTATTACCACCAAACTTCTCCTGCAGATGGTGAAAAGTATCTCGATTCAATAACACAATAAAATTTAAAAGCGCATCTATATATTTTCCCGTTTGGTTCTCTCCGGAACACGATTTCTGCTTGTCTTGGCTCCCGTTTATTCCTGCCTTTGAGTGTAAAGGAATGGTAAGGAAGTTTATGAATGAGGTCCCGCTCGCATTCCAGACTCGGCTGCACACACTGGGCTGTTCTCTGCCGACATCCCGGGATGAGGTCATTCCCAAACCACCTAGTTTGCCCAGTGTGCTAACTCAAAAAAGATTGGAATGGACAGATTTGCAGTTACTGCAATGCAAACACACATACAGTAGTTTTCCCCCATGCCAGCATCCGCCAAACTTCCGTCCAGGAGACTCGTGGAAAAAAAAAAAAATAAAATGGAAAAAAACCCCACCCTCAACCCTTTTTTCCACTATGAAAGGGCTGTTTGTAAAATCAGTTTGATCAGCTCAGGAATGAGCTGAGATAATGTTTATCCACACAAATCGTTCAACTACGTATCTTAACATACCCAGCTAAGATAACTACTCGGCTAAAAAAAAGTATTTTAAAAAAAAAGGTTAGAACAACAGGAAATTACTCATTTACTACCAGTCGCTCAGGTATTTTAAAGAGCTTCCAGAACATTTGCTTTTGTGTACCTAAGAGGCAAAAGTCGCCTGATGGTGGGGGAAGGCCTGATGGGCAACATAAAAGTGACTCGCCTTGCTGAAAGAGTAAAGGCAGAAGAAGGGGGCTGTGACAAGAGGATATAAAATACCCTGCAATTCGTCAGCGAGGAGAATCAAACTCCGCCGGAGCGATCGGCATTCCTGGGGATTATGAAAGGGATTACGGCGAGTTGTTAGCAGGGCGAGGGAGCCACTGAAAGATGGGCTTTCCTACTGCCTTGAAATAAATGGGACAATTAAGGCTTTGGGAAAGTTAATGGGATTCTTTTTTGCCTTCCTTGAATTTTCAGAGCAGCTGGCCGTGTGTAGGAAAAGTTACTGGGGAGGAAAGAAAAATAGCCAGCGAAAATAAAAATGTTTGCATTCCCTAAAAATATCCTTCAGGCCTTCTGAGGGGGAAATCAATTATCCACAAGGCCATCCTGCCATCGGGTAGAAAAATCTAAGGCGTTTTCCAGCTCAGCTGCCCTTCACTCCGTGGTGGTTTGCTGATCTGTCAGATGGGTCTCATCACGGCGGCATTCGGTGCGTTCAGAGCCTTTCATGTGTTTAATCTCACAACCCACCTGCGAGAAGAGGAATTACAGTGA
Organism: Pitta sordida; assembly: GCA_013390025.1. Lineage (NCBI taxonomy): Eukaryota > Metazoa > Chordata > Aves > Passeriformes > Pittidae > Pitta > Pitta sordida. Next base: position 87,414 of record WEKX01020835.1, on the reverse strand, counting down.
AGGAACTGAGGAAAAGGCCCAGACTTTTAAAGGGATTTAGCTGCCCAATTACCTGGCTCGGGTTCAGACTGGAAATCCCCAGGAGAGAAGGATGTTGCACCTGGCTCTGCCAAGCTGTGGGTTAGCGCAGTTCTCAGGAGCGATGCCCATTTGGAGCCAGGAAAAAGAGAGACCCGAGTGCACCTGTGAATGGGCCATTGTTTCTCCTTTGGTTACGATTAAGAAATATTTTGAGCCTGAAAGAACATAAATAAATAATCGGAGTCTGAAATCAAAGCGTGAGGATGAGTTCTTTTTTTTCTGAGGATGAGCAGAGTCTCACAGGGTTGATGCCTGTGTTTGTTCTGAGGAAAATGATTTACAATTATCCTCCAGGTGCCATGAATTGGTAGTGCTCCTTTCTAAGTCATGATTTTGTTGCTTTCTCATGCACCAACACCACTCACCACTCACCCACCTGTGATCTGGGTGGAGTCCTGCTGAGAGTCAGCACAGATCATGTGCAGGGATAAAACCCGTCTAGTTTCTCTCTAGTTAAGACATTTGCCCCATATGAGTCTTAATGTGTTATCTCTTCTTGCTTTTCCTCATGCCTGCCTTCCCGTGGGCTCTCAGGTCAGGCCTGGCAGGTCACCATGTCTGGGTGAGGACATGGCAGCAGAATTTGGGCACAGCCGTCTGAAGAAAGATCTCAGGCAGGGTTTTAATGCTAATGTTGGAGTCTGTGAGTGCAGCAGGTGATGAGACATGTGGGAATCCCGCCAGGTAAACCAGAGCACTCCTACAGTGACATTTTCTTGGGTATTCATCTATGTGGATGAATCTCTGTTGGGCACATGCAAACAGCCACCATGACCATCTTTGATCAGCAGAGGATTATCGGCTGTGTGACAGCCCAAGGTCACACTATGTCTCTGCAGGTGTCTGAACCCCTGAAAGGACGTAGGACAGGTCTCTGTCCTCCTCTGTGATCTGTTCTCATGTAGGGTGATAATCACCCTACAGGAGAACACAAGAGGAGAGATGCAAACACAAGAGGAGAGATGGCAAACAACACAGATGATGAATAATAGAGCGCTCTTGGGAGGGTAGGTGCACCTGCTTGGGCACGAAGATGTACTTTTGGTTTTAATTGCCATGAATCATCATCCATTAATTCATCACAGAGTCTCTGCATAATTTTTTCTCTGTCATGCCTTGATCCAGAAAACACATTTCACTCTTAAGGAGTTCCAAGGCAAAATCTCTCTAGATCCTCTTTTATAAGTCAGCTTTCCCTGTGAAGGGCTGCCATGGGTGTTGCATTTTGACTTTTTGCCACGGCTTTGCTCTCGACTTCCGGTAAAAGCCATAAACCCCCCTCCAAATTCCCTCAATCTGCAAAACTGCCTGACACAGTGCAATCAGTGTCTCATAAACCCACGCTGGTGTCAAGGCAGTTCCCTTCCCAGGCACTGTTTCTTATTAAAGAGATGTGCATAGGCCAGTCACACGGGCTCTGTTGCATAGCCAGGTATCTAGGCAACTCATTCAAAACTTGCTGGAGTCCATGGAAAGAGTCTGCTGGCCCTACACCACCTCAGGCTTTAAAATGAGGTTCAATCTCTTTGTTGGGGTCCAGAAGGATTCTCCCTGGTGTGTCAACTGCCTGCAGGTGGATGGAGCAGAGACTGAAGAGGAAAAGCATTGAGATCGGCCTGATCCCTGGGTGGGCGCTTGCTTGGGAGTTGGACTCGATGATCCTGTGGGTCCCTTCCAACTCAGAATAACCTGTGAACCTGAGAAATAGCAGAACAAGGGGTGATGGTTTTAAGCTAAAAGAGAGTTGATACAGACAAGTTATAAGGAAGAAATTTTTTATTATAAGGGGGGTAAGGCACTGGCACAGGTGGCCCAGGAAACATTTAATGTCAGGTTGGATGGAGGAACCTGAGAAACCCGGTCTAGTGGAACAGGTCCTTGCTCATTGAAGAGAATGGATCAAGATGACCTTGAAAGGTCCCTTTCAACCCAAATCGATCTGTGACTCTGCGATTTGAAAATTCCAGCAGGTCGGAGGAATCAATACAACTGGATCCACGTGGTGTCTGTTGCCAATGGGATGTGTCCCCTTTTGCCCATCCTTAGCAGACTTGATCATCAGCGTGGAATCCGTGGGCTCCCTGAGACAGACTGTGTGGAGAGGTGGAGCGTTAGACAATCGGCACCCGCCTGCCAGCTCCAGTACAAAGCCTAATTGAAGAAAGCTGTTCTTTCATCCACACAAAGCATAAACAGCCAGTGTTATGGTGACAAACTTTCCAGCAGCTCCGTGGCTGCTGCTCCGAGCGCTCGCGTACATCGATGCTGACAGAAGAAGAAAGGAAGGCGACGTTCCTTATTGTGCAAAACTTCTCTGGCTGATTCCAGAATGGGCTCCAAGCTCACGCCCAAAATCTACACATCTGCGACGGTCCTGAGTCATGTACCAGATAATTCCTGCTCGGGTCCGAACTGTGGAAAAACTGCTTTTTTACATAAGCTCTTCATTTCCCATCCTTATTAGATAAAGTTGAGGGTTTTTTTGAGTACTCCTGCTGCTTTTTTGTCTTCACTGATGCTCCACAAACACTCTCTGTGCCTTGGCCAAATCTCCTCAACAGGAGGAAGTCCCCCAAACCCCCCAACCTCTCTCGAGGGGCTGAGGGTACAATTTACCCATTAAATGATCCAACAAGGATCTGCTTTGACTCTGGGGTGCAGGAACAACACTGAAAGGCTTTGCAGGACACACAGTGATCTAAGGGTCTATTTTTGGGGTTGGTGAGTGCTGGGAGGAGTGGCAGAAGGTTAAACTTTTCCCATCACCTTCCTGCCAGAGATACGCACGGCCCCGACACTCCGCGCTGTTGGCTACTCATCACAAGTCCCCCTGTCAAAACGAGGATGGCTGATGAGCTACGAACAAGCTCACAGTTAGATAATAGATGAAAGAGCCTCAAGATAAATTAGGTGCCTCCAGAAAACCTGGCCAAATGTGTTTAAAACAGGAGATCCAACGCCATTAATTCTCATCAAGCAGCTTTAAAAAAGGCAACCCGGCACTTGACTTATGCTTAGAAAACGTTATCTTTCCTTTTAACAGGGGTTTTATGGTGTATTTGGAGAAGATGACAAACAATAGGGTTATTTTGAAGTCATGCCAAATGCTACATTCGCTGGAGGAGAAGAACAATGTTACCTCCTATCTGTCAGCTGACCCCGCAGCCATTAAGCCATTTCACCAACAAACAATACTCATAAAAAAAGGGAAAGTGCTGTTCTTAACATCCCTACAAACAGAACTGGGGAAATGTCTTTGAATGAGATGTTTGTTCCTTTCAGGAAAGATCATTTTGTCAAAAGTGAAACGATTTACAAGAGAGCTGGGGATGGACTTTGGACAAGGGCCTGGAATGATAGGACATGGGGGAATGGCTTCCCACTGACAGAGGATTACACTGGATATTGGCAGAAAATTCCTGGCTGTGAGTGTGGGGAGGCCCTGGCACAGGTTGCCCAGAGAAGCTGTGGCTGCCCCTGGATCCCTGGAAGTGTCCAAGGCCAGGTTGGAGCAACCTGGGATAGTGGAAGGTGTCCCTGCCCATGGCAGGGGGTGGCATGAGATGGTCTTTAAGGTCCCTTTCAATGCAAACCATTCGAACCATTAAAGCATAATTCTCATTGCTTCTCAGGTAAGAAACTAAATCAAAAACAATTCTTCCTATAATTACTATGGAAATGCAAAGGTGAAGGTTTCATTTGTGGGTTCTTTCCCCACAATTTTCGGTTTCAAACTATGCCATGTAAAATTGAAATGAAATGAATGAGCTCTGAGCCACTATTCAGTGGACGGAGAGTTGTGCTAATTCAAAGCTTCTGGAGGAGGGACAACATTTTTGGCTCTGTGTCTGTTCAGACCCTCTGAGTTGCAAATCCCATGCAAATAAGTTTATAACAAATAATAATAACAGCAAAAATACGTAACATGTTTTTCACCAGTGGTAATCTTTCCCAAATTGTCCCAAGCCACTAACAGAGAAAAAATTCAAGGAGGACAGATGGAAACATCTATTTTATTTGAATATCTTTGTTGGCTAAATGAACACCTGCTCACAAAGCATCCAGCCAGCAGGTCTGGATAGCTAAAAATGCTCTGTCATCCCATTCAAAATGCATCAACAAACTCATCTGAATATTATGAGCAAATTTCTTGAGCTCACTAATAATTAGAATAAGGTCTTTTTCATGTGGCACCCTGTCTCTGTGTGTGTTTGGGCTTCACAAACCAAAATGGCCAAGAACACGGTCTTCCAATCAAAGGAGCTGTTGACATGGGTGCTTAATTAAAGTGGAGTGGAGCGCTTAATTAAGGTGGCAGTGGAGTTAGGAGACAATAGGAGCCACCACTCACAAACACAGGCCCACCTTCTCTTCCAATGCAAATGTGAGCAGCAATGATGCTATTTCCACCTTCACTGGCACATGTCACCTCAGGTGCTCAGGCTGCAGACCCAAACACATGGGACAAAACCGGGAAAAACATGGGACACAAGGTGACCTTGCCGAGCCTCCCATTGCTCCATTCCAAGTCTTTGCTCCATTCCAAGCCCTGCTAAACACCCCCCAGCTCCAGGGCAGGTGCAGGGCTCTGCTGGGGAGACCTCAGTGCGAGTGTGGGGCCTTTGCAACCCGATCCGCCGTGGGCAAAAGCCGCTTTCATGTGCTGCGTGTTCAGGCAAGTTTGTGTCTTGCGGCCGACACACAAAAAACCCCGCAGCGTAAGAAAATAATTGGATGTTAATTTCCTGCAGCTTTGCCTTAATTAAGCACAATTTGAGAAAATAACCTGGCTCCAAAGGAGGACAGTCGTCCTTTAGAGGTGTGCTTTGCTTTCCTAATTGTGGTGTTTGCTTTGCAGCACCGGAGTTGCAGCAACCTGTGGGAGCAAAGATGCACCGAGTGCCCAAATTCCTTGGAAAACCTCGGGGAGAGACATCACAGCCCTCCAGTCCCCATCGGGAGATCTTTTCTTGTGTTCTCTCCTCACCCCCACGGGTACCATTCGAGCTGAAGTCATGCCATCCCTGCCCTCACTTTGCACCCTCCTCTGCCTCGGGAGAACCCCCACGGATGGCAGGCAGCTCCTGTGCTGCTCCTGCCTGGGCTGAGAGGGGATTACTTAATTAAGGATCCAGGAGTGCCAGGTGAAAGCTTATCTATCCGGAGAGAGCGTGCCCCGCTTCCTCGGCCTGCACACATGTGGGATCGTTTTCCCATTATTTGGAACATACAGGGCTAAATTAATAACAGTTCCTACAAGGCCCTGGGGCTCTCTGTGGAAGAATTTTGATCTCCTTAGGAAAGGCTCACCATTTCTCATAGGAGAGATGCACTTGACTCCTGACCTCTTTTCAAAGGCACCTGTGTGAGCTTTTAAAATCCACTACCACCAATTATCCACTTTCAACCTGAAGTGTTTAAACCTCGGACCACATTAACTGAGCTTAGCACATAGCCATGTCATTGCAGACTTCCTGATGTGAGGAGATGCCTTGACATGGCTGAAAGAGAGTTTAGGGATGAGGCATGAGATTATCAGCTTCTCCTCCTGACAGCTTCAAACAAAGGAGCCTTTTAGCCACCTGGTTTGTGTCTCCCACACCTGCATTAAGATTGGGAGACAAACCTTTGTACTGCTGCCTTGATCCTATTATTTGCATGTACCTGTCCACAGTCACCCTGCATCACTTAATAGCCTTCAGAGAGACCAAAGGGAAGAAGATGCACATCTACTATTTCTCTTTCAGGTTTAATACCTTTCCTTTTTTCTGGTTTTTTTCTTTCCTCCTCTCTCCAAGGCTGCAAAACTTTTAGGACACTGCGGCATTTATTTAAACTCTGAGGAGATTCATTTGGCATGGGGGGGATGGAGGAGGGGAGACTGTGAGAAGGCTGAGGTTGTGGATGAGGGATGAAAAGGGACAGGAGTCTGTTTTTAAGTGTTTCTGGCTCCCTGCTTAGGTTTGGGTCACATTTATCCCCTTGTCCTTGTGAAGAGACACCAGCATTGCTGCCTCCAATTCCAGACAGAGGGATGCCAGCACTCATGGTACTTCACCTGCATTCCGGGCCCCTGCTCCCCTTCTCAGCCCTTGTGCCAGGGTGCAACATCATTCCCCCCCCCAAAATGGCCCTTCTTTCTTACATCTAAGGGCTTGGATACCAAGAGGTCAGCTCCAAGGCCAGACTGAGCTTGGATGCAGAGTTCGGGATGCACTCTCTGCCTCCCTCCACCCGTCAGTGAAATTAGCTTTGTGTTCTCTATCCCAGAGCTGAAGGCATGTCTAGATTTTAAATTAAATTCATATTCTCTTTCCCATGCTCACAGAATGAGCCAGGAGGACAGAACATTATTAACCTCCTGGATCCAGCCCTGTCTGACAAGGTGTCTTTGCAAGGGCGGATTTCATCCATAGCCTGTGTGTATATGTTGCTGCGTTTCAGCCCCAGCCAGCTCCTTGACTCATCAATATAACAGAGTAAGGTAGAAATATTAGAGTTGCATTCATATTCCAGGCCTGGTTTAAATCACTACCATTGTGGAAAGCTCTGGATAAGTCCAAAAAAAGAAAAAAAAAAAAAAAGGAGGGAAGAAAGAGTTTTCTGGTTCTAGTTTTTCACATTTTCTTTTCCCCTCTGAAAAGTGAAACCCTCCAGCTGCCCAGCATTGCACAATGGCCCAAATGCTGGGAGTTCCAGCCCTAATCCCAGCCTGCTCCACACGCCAGGCCCAGCAGAGCTTGGCAAAGTGCCCCAATGGCACCGTGCTTCCCAATCCCTTCCCTCCCTGGAGTGTCCTCTGCTCTTGAGGTCACAGCAAGTGGCTTGTCCCCATCACCATACCGGGCATTTCACCTTTGAAACTTGTCTGTCAGCTGCAAGAAACACAAGAGGACAAAGACCAGGGTCAGCTCCCTTGGCCTTCCTATGATTTGTTCTGCCACAGGAAGGAAAGTGAGTGTAAATCTCTGGATTTCAGTCATGTGTTGTACACGCTTCCCATTATGGTCAAAGGAATGCTGCCAGTGTTCCACCAGACTGCCAGGTGGGATGAAACCAAGCCCAAGTGTCTTCCCTTGTTACCACATGACAGATAAACTCATGGTTCTCATTCTGTCTCTGCAGAGGTAACACTGCCATGGGGGCTCTGATCCACTGTAGGGTCCCTCCAATTTTGGAAGAAGGTGTGAGGCATCCAGGGCAAGCCACAGAGATCCAGGTCTTGTTTTATTGTTGTTATTATTATTTTATTTTATCACTGGCCATGCCTCAAGTCTCTGCCAGCGTTGCCTTCACCAAGAGGGATCGATGGGAACAAGAAGGCATCATGTGTTATGCCCATGTGCCAGACAAGAAACTTGGTGGAGCAGCCAAAAATCACTCCAAAAAGGGATCTGATCCTTAGCAAATAATCCTGCACCAAGTGCCATCCTGTAGTAAGAAGCTTGACCAAAAGTTGGTAGCACCAGAGAGAAAGGATGAGATGTGGTTAAAGATGTGCTGAGACTTCCAAGGGGGATGGGTCCAGCTCCTCTTTTTGGCTTAGTTTTCCTGTGATCCTGACGTCAAATGAATCACTTCATCTTTTGCCACCTCAGTGCCCATTTGTTAAAGGGTATTTATAGCGTCTTTCTTCTCTGGTCCCTTCCAACTCATAATATTCTGTGATTCTGTGATTCTGTGATTCTGTGATTCTGTATTTTCTGTTCGGATTATGAAGTCCTCAGAGCCAGGTTGTCTCTTGCTACACAAGGTCCATCAGAAGAGGGCTCTGACCTGAGTTCCTGCTGCTAAAATATGAATTTATCTTGATCATAATCCAGTGCCTACCATGCTTATGACACTGGTTGAGAAATATGCATTACAATCCGTGGCAAATTTTTAGTTGAATGAAAATGTTGACTGGCTTGTTTGGAAAAGGAGAACCCTGAGCACCGTTTCCATTTTCCCCAGAAAAATCTCTGAAGAAAGTTTACAAACCCCAGAAATACTTGTGAAATCAGAAAGAATTCAGCAATCAGTGTTACGAAGTCAAACAAAAGACAGTATCGTCTGTGGATTTCCCTCCTCCCCACAACTCACTGGAAGCCCTTTTCTGTCGCCCAGCCTTGTTCAGGGCTCTCATTCCAGAGGATTCGTCTCTGCGCTTGTGTGTTAAGAAAAAAATCTCTTTCCAATAGGCGGTAGAAGGTCTGCCCATCGTATTCCTGTTTCACAAAGAGCACTCCCAGCTCTCACTGGCAGAGTCTCGCAGCGTTTTGCCTTTGTTCAACCATCTGCAGAGCTGTGCTGGGTAAGGAAAGCTCAGGAAGGCCCAACTCCAGCTTATGAAAAGGGGCTGTCCTTCACCACGATGCTCTGTCCCTGTTGGCTCACCTCGCCACGTCTCTACTGCAGCTTCTCCTCTCCTCCCAGGAGCTGCTGGGGATGAAGATGGACAAATAAAGTTGCTTTCACCTTGCTTTGCCTCCCCTTGGCTTGTTTGAGGAGATGAAGTTTCCCACCAGAGCAGCCAGCAACTCCTTAGGAAGGGTTAAAGCTGCCCACACATGGCCTTTTCTTCATGCATTTCTAAAATTGAGATACCAAAGAAAACTGCAGTGTGCAGTTCATAATTCAGTGCCTGTAGCTGGCAAGAGGGACCACCAGCTGATGTCTTAAATTTAGCTACAGGACAGGATTCCACCTTCCTCATGGCCCAGGAGGTGGTTTTGTGCGGAAAATAACATGTCCATAGATTTTTCCCCATCACAGACAAGGCTGTGCTCTTACCTGCAAACAATGTTGCCCCCGAGGCAAGGGACACACCAAGGGTTTGTGCTCACGATGGCCCTGCTGTCCCCAGGAGGCAGACCTTCAGAAGTGATGGGAAGATCCAGAGCACGCTCTCCCTCTGCTTCCTGCCCCTTTGCACCCAGCATGTGCTGCCCACACCACCACCTTGTCCTCACCACACCTCCAGGAGGTCTGTCCACCCCGTTTGCAAAGCGTTCAGGAGCTTGTTCATCACCTACTGATTGTCAAGTTCCTCAAATGGAACTGAAGGCTGGGCAAGCAGCATCTATTTGTTCCATGTCTCTATCTTCAGGAAACCAGAGCATCACAGAGGAGGTCAGGGCAGATTCCCAGAACAGTGACCCATGCTCTCAGCAATGTGAGTGTCATTCAGAGCGTGCCACGGGCTCACTGGCATCCCTGGAGTTTGCTGTCATGACTTCACCAAGTGCTGCACTCCCCCGGGAAGAGCAATCCAAAGAGGAGGAGCCCGGTGGTGCCTGCGCTGCCCTGAGACAGTGGGGGCTCGTGGTTGTGTAATGTTTACATGACCACAGAGCTCACCATGGCTACACAGGCCTCGGGAACAACAGATCCTGCCCGAGCTCAGAGGAGAGCAGACCTATTGCCCCTGAGCCTGGATGAGTAGCTGAGTGCTGCCTGTGTCGCAGGGAGAGTCAGGAAAAACTCACACACCTTGTGTTGGTGTTCTCCACCCCAGAGCCACGATTTCCAAAGGGGTTGTTTGTACAACTGGGATTTCTGCAATGCCCTCGTGATTCCTACAGTGCCTGCTGTGCCTGCCCAGATCCCTCACTCTCATGTCAGATGTATTTTGGGAAGATGTTGGGGAGTGAATGTTCACAGCAGCATCAACAGGGAGCAGAGGAGGGAGGACAGGTGCAAAAGGTTCCAACACTCTGCTCAGCATTGCAAAGAAACAGTTCAACCAAACAGTGTGTGAATCGTTTATAACATCACAGAATGGTTTGGGTTGGATGGGAGTTTAAAGATCATCTCATTTCAACCCCCTGCCATGGGCAGGGACACCTTCCACTATCCCAGGTTGCTCCAAGTCCCATCCAACCTGGTCTTGAACACTTCCAGGGATGAGGCAGCCACAGCTTCTCTGGGCAACCTGTGCCAGTGGGCGTTCAGGGTGGGTTCTGCGCAAAGAACAACCCACGAAGTACTTGCACAGCTCCAGAATCCAGTCTGATCTTGGCACAGCCATGTCACTCCTCTGCATTCCAGCAATGGAATTATTACACCTCCCCGTCCTGCTTATTTGAGCTTCCTTTTACTCCCTCCCCATCCTCCCTTCGCGGTTGGTCTGGCCAAGTTTCTCCCATCAAGGCAGAACAACCGTGGTCTAGGAATTCTCTAGGATGCATTGACCATCCTGCTTACACTTCACAGTGGACAATCCTCGAGATGGGTTGGATGGACTCCCAGCTGAGGATTTGAATGGAAATGGAGGATAAATCCAGACTTTGCAAAGAAGGAGCCAGTGCGGAAGTGTTTATGGTGCAGAGGGAGAGACTTAGTTCCTTGCAGGATGAAGACAAAAATAGCAACATCTGTGGCCTTGTTGTGAATTTTTCATGCATTTCATGATCTCATCCCTATTGCCTGCCACTGTATTTCCAATATTGCAATATATTATTCCCATTGGAAATGTAGAAATGTGGCTGTATATGAATATGGTGCAGCAAAGTAGTAGATATCAGGAGGTTTGGACCTGCCAAGTCAATGTTGAGTGCAGATTTCCCAGTTGCCCCAGCAGACCAAGCTCTTCATCCTGCCATGTCTGGGTTGAAAAATCTGTGCTGGTGCCCCCAGAGTCTTGGGCACTCCAGGCAGGAGAGGACAAAGCTGTATCCAAACTCCCCAGCCAGAGTATCAGTGGTGTTCGTGCGGACAAACTCCTGACTGATTTTGTTCCAGTGGGGATTATGGGCTTGACTTAGAACAATTCCTGATGGCAAACATGGGGATGGGATGTGCTGGCCAGTTGGAAGTTGTTTTCTTTGGTTTGTTTGTTGTTGGGTTTTTATTAAGATTTTTCCTCAGAACATTTAGTGCTGATACCTTTTTGAACTCCAAATTGGAATGAATAAACGCCCTGGTGAACAAATGCCAAATCTTTGCCAAACCACATCTTTTGGGAAAAAAGGGGGTCAGCCCTGAGACAATCCCTGGGGAGCCTTAAGAGGACACATTTCACATGCTGCCATTTAAAGGCCCTTTTCCCTTATTTCCCTAAACTCAGAATCTCACAGAACTTTTCTCTGTTTCACAGGGCCATGGTTTTTTATCATGTTGGGACAGGATTTTACGTCTGAAAACTGATTGGACTTTTCAGGTTCCCCCAGTCCCTCAGTGGTCCTCCTGATGGATACAGACATCCTTGACAAACTTCCTCTTCACTCCCAGCATCAGGCATTCAACTACCACATGGAATATTCACACATCCACTTATGGATAATTAAAGCAGAGGTAGAATCCTCTGATTTTTTCAAAGCTTGGCCAGACCTGGAGGGATCTTTCAACCTTCATGAGCCACAGGCCATCAAAGGTGGTGTTTAACTCCTGCGCAGAACAGCCCAGGCTTGTGTTGGTGATGGAGATGTGTGACCATTTCCCTTCTTGGAATGGCTTGGAGAGGAAAAAAAAGGTGGCACAAAGCATTTGGAGGTGTTTTCAACAGCTGAAGACCACACAGGTGAAGCTTTTTTCAGGGGAAGTAACACAAACGAAGTTCAAAGAAAATAAAAGTTTTGTCTGCATGGCTTTTCCATGAGGCTGGGGATCACCCAGGACAACTGTTCCTGAGAAATTTGCTGTCTGAGACAGCTTAGATCAACATGATCTCCCTTAAAAAGTCCTTGGGATGACTTTGTTCAGAGCCTGGGAGGTTTTTGCGTTCTTTGGAGGCCCAAAATAGATTGATAAAGACTCACACACCGAGAGTCACAGTCATGGAGATCCCTGAGTGCCAGGACATGATGGTTATTCTGTTGGACTCTTTGCCTGGCACTTAGGGCAGGAAAACAAGGAGGCAAAACACATAAGAAAAAGAAATGAAAAGAAGAAAAAAGGCCACGGGGACCTTGCACCACCCACATGGAGAGCTCCAGATGTTCCCACCACCAGCCCAGCAGCCACCAGTCTATTAGACGCTCATTAACAAGTGCAGACACTGGCAGCAGCAAATTTGGGGGCCTCCAGTCTGCAAAACTGCCCCACTTTTTCCTCCTCAGCTCTTTCTTTGAAGATCTCCCAGGCTCCTGCTGACACACATCTTGTGGAGATGCCTCTAAGTGAGAAGTTCCTCAGCACCACCCGGTGCAGTGAGGGTACAGCCTCTGAGGATGGATGGTATCCAAATGTTTGGCAGAAATTCCAACTTTCCTTACTTTTAGGCGTATCTGTGGCTTTTTGATACTGTAAACAACTGACATAGGCATGGAAGAACAGTGTATCTGAAACAGTTTATACAAAAGAATTCCATCTGTCAGTCTGTTTACAGTTCACATGTGAAAAGGCAAAAATCTTTAAAAGGAAAGCCCCAAGGGGAAAAACATTTATATATATAAATGTGTATATATATACCCCATACATATATATGGGATATGCTACAAATAATTGTTGAAGTGGAACAGTATCAGTGTAGACTTTCTTTTTCTCTTGAACAGCAGTATTTTTATTTTTTTTCTTTCTTTTGGTGTAAATTAAATTTTCCCAGTTTGCTTTCTAACTTATTCAAAACAGCACAAAGAAAGCAGACTGGAATTAACAGGGTGGTTTGGATTTTTTTTTTTCTTTTTCTTTTTTTTTTTACAAAACACTTTCCAGTTTCAAAGTTGTCCTTAAGCTTCTCGAAACTGTGCATCAGATCATGGTGCTGCAGTAAAGAAGAAATACTGCTATTATACCCTTGAGAAAAACCTTGAAACCCAGTGTTATCTAAAGGGGGATTTGAGAAATCGCTGTGAGAGCTTTAACTTCTGCTTGGACAGACACCAAGGAAAGCCAGAAATGATCCAGATTTTGTGTCTTATCCCAGGGGAAGAAAAAAATCCTGTATAATTATCCACCTCACTCCTAAATGCCAAAAGGCAGAACCCTGGAGACAAGCACGGTAAAGACCTGATTTTGTGATGTTTGTGCTGAGCTGAACTAAAGTTGGATAATATACAGGCTCATACATAAGCGTCACACAGGTTACAGGCACAAGCATCCAGGAGTAGTTTTAACCCTGTTTTTCCTCTTTCTGGACCCAGTCCTGTGGGTCCAAGCTGCATGGATGTGCTTTAAAACACTTCGGTCCTCATCAGGGATGAGGGATTCATCCTTGGCTTCGAAGACTCCTGTACTGAACCACAGAACCACGGAATATCCTGAACTGGAACAGACCCACGGGGATTGTGGAAGTTCACAACTGCAGACACGTGTTGAGGACCAAGGGTCTGGACCCATCATTGGGGAGGATGATCCAGAGAACAGACATTTGTTTCCCACCTCTGGAACACCAATTTTTACGTGGACATGTGTGACATTCCCCTCAGCATCACACTCTGCGGGATGAGAAGCTGGAAGGGTTGCAAGAAGATGATCTTGTCACAGGGTCACCACTGAGGGCACACAGGTTCAGCACCATGCCATGAGCACTGCCTTGATCCAAAATCCATCAAGTGTCCCATCCTAGGCTCCCCTTGCCCTCCTGGCCCTGCTGCTTTGGCTGTTACTGAGGGCACCAAGGACACTCAGGCCGCAGCACATCTCAGGCCCCACTCCAAAGGCCGGGGCTGTGTTTTGCTGTTTGTTTTTAGGAGCCCAACAGATGAAGCGAGATGGATAACAACACAAATATTTACATGTGGCAACCGTTTGTTTTAATTGCAGGGCATGAAATCAAGCTTTTCTTTTGCCCCTGCAGCAAGGGGAGGAAGTGGGAGCTGTTTTTATGGGCATACCAGAGCCCAGCCAGCCTTGGGAGGTGAAGGAACAACGTTGCCCACTAGCTTGACCAAACATGTGCTCCTCATATTCCTCCACCATGAAACAGCCCTTTTTTATTGCGTCTTGGCAGAGCTGTGAGCCTGCAGTCCTGGTACGATAACATCCCGCTTCTGTGAAATTCCACAGGCCTAAATTCTGCTTGTGTTTCTCACACGGAGGAGGAACAAGTGTGGAGCAGTCACACACCTGTGCCCACCCTTCTGCAGATGTTAGGAGCCCTCAGAGACTCTCTTTCTGCTCCACATCACGCAGTGCATAGCAGAGGGCAGGCCCAAAGAGTCAGAGAAATAATAAATACATGGAGGTTTCTAATGGAAGGTTGTTGCATGGATGTTGCTGCATTATGGGACAGTTTGGGGCTGATGTTGGCTGCAATTTTTTCCCCGAGAGATTTGCCCAAACTGATAACTCAGAACAGGAAAAGGCCCCTTTTTGGAATGTCATGTTTGCCAAATCACTTCCTATCTCCTTACCTAGGCCGTGTGTGATCAAAACTTTCCAGTTTCTAAGATGCGATGGGACATTGAAGGAAAGATGCTGGTTAACGTTAAAAGAGAAAAAGAAAAAGCCATAAACAAATATTTTTAGAGAAAAGTTCATAATAATCATGTTCCCATTGTTTACTCTATTTTGCAACTTATGAAAAGCTATGTTGGAATGATATCACAGAATCTCCAAGGTATTTCTTAAGGAGAAGATGTATTTCAGAAATACAAGTATGTGTATTGTTCTCTTTCTGTTTAGGGACTTAGCAGTCACAGCCTCACAGTCTCTGAGAGCAGCATTGCTAAGATGGACTCAGCCAAAGGTAAGAAGTGGAGTTTGAACTCTTGAATCCGTATTGTCTGGAGAGGTGAGAAAATGTTTATCACCAGAGATGCCTTTCCTGGGTGGAGCCACTAGAACAAGTTCAGCTGAATTTAGGGTGAGGAGAAACCCAGTCTAGGACTACTCTGACCACCATGTCTGGCTGTTTGCTGGGACAAATATGTGTCTTTGTGAACAAAAGATCCACCAGACTTTCTTGAGGCAACCTTGCTTCAGCTGAGACCAGCTGGGAGCCAGTTTTGCTGCTCATTAGGCAGTGGCAGCTTTATTTGTCTTCTTAATTTATTTGCACTTGAAGGTTGAATTCCCTTTCTTTTGCCATCCAGCCCCTGCTTGAGGGTGTCTTCTGTGCAACTATCCCTAATTTTTTAATATGGGGTTGGGAGCTGGTGGGTTTTGGGTCATTTATTTTCGCTTTTGTGTTCCTGCTACCTTTTAAGTTCCCTCTATTTTGACTGCCTTGCTTTTCTTGGGAAGTGCAGGCTGCAAGGAGATAGTGAGCTCCTGCCCAGCCCCATGGAGCTTCAGGTGACCAGGGGACAAGGCCCTTTCCCTTGCTAGCAGCTTCTTCTGGCACTAAAGTGAATCACCACAAACTTCTTGTCCTTCAGAAACTCTTGAAGAAGCTTCTGAGGATGCCATCAGGACATTTCCTCGATCATCTGGATTTTTTTTTTTTTTAACCGGAATGTTTTCTATTTTCAACTCAGACTGTGGTTGGTTGTTTCCTTGGATGTCAACTGCAGCTTGGTTTGATCTTTGTGTCTCCACCAACCTGTGTGCCAGGCCAAATGTCTGATCCCACACAAGTGGACATGGGAACACACATCCCTAAATGGACCATAGCTGGATTTGGACCCCAAAGCATGAGACATTGCATGAGAATTAAAACATCCCCTGGAAATATCATCAGCAGGTAGAAGGAATGATGTGTGGGGCTTGACATGAAAGGTCCTGCAAGTGTAACACACTCAGTGTTTGTGCAGTGAATCTCTCCAACAGAGATTTCTTCACCAACAGGAGCCCCAGTCTGTCAAGAACTTCACACTACCCATGTTTTGAGGAAAAAAAGGTCCAAGGAGATGGTGGGGGAGTTCAATCAGTATTTCAGGACAAAAGAGAGGGGTGCTCCACTCGTAGTATGGGTACCCAGGCAGATGTCAAGGTTAGCCTGTGAAGTCTTTGCATGAAACAAAGCATCCTCCCATGGGTGAGTGAGTGTTCCACCAGCCAGAAAACTCGGAATTCCCATTGAAATAATGGACAAAATCCCCAGAGAAAAAGAAGGCACGGGATCCTTCATCTTGGTCACACTGGGACGTCATATAGTTTGTGGCTATCTGTCAGATAAAGCTGTTGAGCAGGACAAGCAAAGCAGGTAAAGGGAGGTTGTTATTTTCCCTTGTGAATTAGAAACCTATTCATTAACAGCATGGAGCAGCCTTGACGAAGATAAAAATGCAGGTGAATCCAACTTGCCTTGTTTGCAAGCTTTCTCATATGGAACCATCCCACAAAGCTGTAGATAATTAAGTGAGACACAGGAGTGAGGAGTGTAGAATCCCTTATGAATCAACACTGACACCTCAGTCAGTGGGCAATTCAGGCCTGAAACAGTCACCTGTGCTGTGCTGGTAAGAAGAGGAATAATTAGTACAACCAGTCTGGCTGTGCTGACATATCCCCCACCTTACCATCAGTGGAAGCACAAGGCACCTGCCCAGGAGACTTAACACCAGTGATCCTCACAGTTTTCCAACAGTAACACTATTTCCCTTCCAGGTCTCCCATTTTACCTCTGGTTAAGCCAGGTGACAGCAGTTGAAGGTCTATTGAGTCACGGAATCAGAACCACAGAATATGCTGAGTTGGAAGGGATCCACAAAGATCATCCAGTCAAACTCCTGTCCCTGCACAGGACCATCCCTAAGAGTCTCACCCTGTGCCTGAGAGGATCATCCAAATGCTTGTGGAGCTCTGTCAGCCTTGGTGCTGTGCCCCCTGCCCTGGGGATTCTGTTCCAGTGCCCAACCACCCTCTGGGGAAAGAAGAACAACCTTGTCCTGAGATCCAACCTCACCCTGCCTTGATCCAACTCCAGGCCATTCCCCAGCTCCTGTCGCTGGTCCCCCCAGAGCAGAGATCAGGGCCTGCCCCTCCTCTGCCCCTCCCCAGGAAGGTGTCACTGCAATGAGGTCTCCCCTCAGGCTCCTCTTCTCCACCTGAACACACCAAGTGCCCTCAGCTGCTCCTCACATGCAGCCCCTCAAGGCCCTTCACCATCTTTGTCCGCAGCCGCAGCTGGGGATGACCCTTGGGCAGTTCTGGGAGCTGGGACAGGCTGTACACTGAGATGGCCCTGCGGGGATGGAGAGCACAGTGGGCAAGGACTGTGTGGGAGCGCCAAGGACGCTCAGCACCAAGGCAGGGGCTCAGAGCCTTCAAATTTCCCTGCATCGCCGGCGTGCCCTCCCTCCTTGCCGTGGAGTATCTTTGCTGTCCCGACTTGGGAAGGCCGGACACACGCACGCCTTGGTGATCTCGGCAAACACAGCCAGGGTGAATTACATCAGCGCTGGGTGGGGTGGCCCGGCCGGAATGGCCTCCAGACAGTGCGGGATGGGAACCGCCAGCCGGGGCTCCGCATGCAGGGATGGATCTCACACAGACAGCTCGAGGCCTGAAAACCCCCTCCCTCCCTCTCTCTTTTCTTTTAACCTCTCAGTTCTAAAGTGGTTTCTAAAATAAGCCCGAGTCCCAGCAGCTGCGAAAGGCGTTTGCTGTCAGAATTGGCCCCTGTGCAGACGGACTGGATACTGCAGGCGCTTGTTTTGCATTTTAAGCCTAAACATTCTCCCCCCACCCCGCCCCCCCTCTGCTTTTTGCAGTTCAACTCTTAGTTTTTAACAGTCCTTGTCATGATAGAAAGTGCCAGACTCCAGCTGTTCTTCCCAAACCTCTGGGAGAGGCCTGGTTACATCTAGTTCTCATAAATCTTGAATCCAGTTCTAGCAAGTCTTTAAGCCTGACCACTACACTGTCTGGGCAGTCTGTGATTGAAAACAGGAGCAGAGGAAGAAAGACTAAAGGGGGAAAATAGAGAAAAGACTTCACACTTGTAGGCTGCCTCAGAAAAAGCCTCCAAGAGGCACAGTGTGTAAGTCACACTGAGATGAGAGTCAGGGTGTTCTCTACAGCCCCTGTGTCACCTTACAAACAACTTGTGGCATCAGGGAAAAGGGTGGTGGAAACAGATTTCTTGGAAAAATAAAGGCAGGATTCACCTGGCTTGCACAAGAGATGTCTAGGAAAATGATCTTGTGTCAGGAACTTTGAGAAACTGTATGAATGAGAGGCAGAAGTTCTAAAAAAATCTTTCAAGGATCTTCAGCTGTGACAAACAGCTCTGCACATCTGATCTATGTCTGATACATGTTGTGCATTTGACCTTCACAGCTGAAAAAAAGTGGAAGAGAAAAAGAAAAGAAAGGAAATGCAAAAATATATGCTCACTTAAGAAATAATGTACCCAATAGTGCAAGTGTTTTCAACAGCCCTGGGTGAGGAGTGAGAGAGTGTTTAATTCACAGAGAATTAACATCTCTGAGCTGGGTCACCTTGGTCTGTGAAACCCTGGACTGCCCCGTTGGGACACAGGCACCCGACACGCGCCGTGATGGGTTGGAGTCACCAGGACTGGTGGGGACGTGCTGCACAAAACACTTCAAAGCTCATGATGTTCTGCAAGGTGGAACATCTACATGGCCACTTGCTCCTCATGAGGTCAGACTTTTGTGTACCTGTATGGTCACAAAGGCTGGGAGAAATCCAAAACTTGGGTTCGCTGGTGAGGGAAAACAGAATGTTTCCATACAAATGAGGAAGCTGCGCCTTGGCCCAGACATCAGAGCCAGCTTGGACACGAGGTGCCAAGGTGTATCCTAAGGAGGAATCCTGCCTGAGGGCAGAGGCTTGAGCTCACATGGGAAATGATGGAACACTTCCATAGACAGTGGCTTTTGGTTATGGGTGTACCCTTTGGCCTTTCTAACAGCAGCACCAGGAATACCAGGGCCCCTAGAGTGACAAAGACCTTCTGTCCTCTGCAGGTGAATGAAGTCTTCAGAAGTTTGGTTCTGCTTCCACAGGAGACTGGGAATGGCCCTGTCTCTTTCTTGTAAAAACACAACACCAGAATGACTTTTTTGTGCATTACCAGGGACAAAAATCTCCTCTTGAGTTTGAAGAAGGAGCTTGTTAAAATTTTGGCCGGGATTGTGTTTTAATCACTATATGGTGCTCTGGGAAGCTATTCCAGACCTCCACAGTCTTTCCTACAGACGTGTTAAGAGGCAAGAGATGATAAAGACATTGCTATGTGTCCTACCCTCCCCATGACTTGGGAGAGGAAAAAGGAGCCTTATAAATATATTTTTTTCGAGAATAAGGATAGAAAATAGCCAGTGCNTATGTGTCCTACCCTCCCCATGACTTGGAAGAGGAAAAAGGAGCCTTATAAATATAAGGATAGAAAATAGCCAGTGACCACTTTAGCAGGTGAAATATCCAAGGCAGGACTACACCAGCTTTCATAGAGAGGGAAGAACTGAAATTTTGGCCAAAGTCATTTTCATCATCATTCATGGAAACTTCTGCTGTTTGTGCCCATGTGAGAAGCTCCAGGAACCATCATAGAGGGAATGAAGAGAAAAGGCCAGTACAAAAAAGCTGAATATCCCCCCCTGCACACACCACTCAGCCTTCTCTTAGTCTCTTAGTTACTAGACAGAGATCTCTTCCAGAAAAGAACAGTAATATTTGCCAGCAGCATTGAAATAGGCACGTGTTTGGATCACGGAAACCAGTAACTCAGGGGAAATGTGGAAGTCAAGTGGCACGTGATGGATGGATAGGCAATGGCGTCTTAAGTATCCCCATTTCAAGGGAGCATGAAGGCCTGTTTATGCAAGTGAAGCTTAACCTCATCTGACTCCAGGGGCACCTTTTCCTTGCCTTCAGTGACTCTTGGACGGGGCCTATCAGGAGCACGAGTTTCCATGGGTAAGACACGCACTGAAGCAGCTGCATATTTAAATACTTCGATGAGCCTCCTTCCTGGATTTCCCAACATCTGTGCTTCCTCGCCTTGGAAGCCATCCCCCTCTTGGATCTGGACACTCAGAATGTGCGGAAACGAACGGGAGCAGCTAAGGACAACATTTCTGCTGTGAGGCAGAGCTGTTTGTAGTGATGTGGGAGAGCACCTGTGGGTGCAAGAGCTGCAGCCAGATGTAATTCTACTATTGCTACGTTAATTGGGGCATTCCTCTTCGGTTCGTGGTGAAAATGACAGGAGGGATGTTGGAAGCCCACAGGATGAGACGTAACGCTCTTCTTCTTCCCTTCCCTTTGTCTGCAGCCTGGCCCAGGAGTGTCTTGCCCCCAGGCTCCTTGTGAGAGAGCCAGACTCATGCCAAGGCAGGCTGAGCAGCGAGGACGGCTTTGCTGCGTGGCTCATTTATTACATACCACAGACACGTTTCCAGTGCTGGTATAAAGCTTATCTCCTCCTGCTATTTCCCAATATCAAATCACAGTAAGAAAACAGATTTCCCTTTGCTGAACACAGGTAGTATTACACCAGGGAGTATTAATGGCTTAAGCAAAGATTTTTCCACCTACAGGCAAGTGACTGATAGTTTATCCATCTGCTGCATAAAACCAATGCTTAAATCCCAGCTTTAATGGGTCATATCACCTGTGGTTTCAAAATAACTCTGAATTTCCCCCCAAAGTAAGATGCAAAATAATGAAAATGAGTACTTGGAAGTGAAGCAGATTTTTTTTTCTTCAGTTCAACAAACAACTGGGAGCCCATCACTTTTTCAAGTTAAATTGTCTTGAGTGATTTTGTCGTAGGTCAGAGGGAGGTCAGACAAGTTAGGCTTGGTCTTTTTCCTGCGTTGTCGTCTCTCAGCAGGAGGAGGAAGTGCACCTCAGCAGGTGTCATAAACACCAATTTCCCAAAATTTCATAATCATTTAGATCTAATTACAAGACACACATGGTTTTCGACTTTCCCTGGGAAGGCTCTGGGGAGTGTCCACCACTAAACCAAATCAAAAGGAATTTGCAGTGATTTTGCTGCATTGGATGGGTTTCCATTTTTAATCCAGGAAATTCAGTCTAATTCCAGGAGCTTATATTAACAGGCTGTATTACAGGCTCCAGGTCAATTCACTTACTGCAGCATCACAGAAACAGGGAGGGAAATGACTTTTGTGCTTTACTTCAGTGTGTCCACCAGTAAAAGAAACACCAATAAACTGAGTTTGGGACAGAGTGGACACTTGTGCTGCTCCTTCCATCTCTGCATCCTATGACAGAAATTCCCCTACTCAGCAGCAATTTGATCCAAAGCTAAAACCCTAGTTGTGCCAAATTCAGTTCATTTTAAGAAGGTAAAGGATGTTGTGAGGCAAAGCAACCTGTTTCCTCTGGACATCAGTGGAATTTTTAGCAACGGGTATCTCATAGGAGACTCCACATGGCATTGTCTGAGCTGTTTATGGCTTTCAGGGGTGACTAAGATTAGGTTACTTACTTTAAAATCCTATTTTAGATATTGACTGGCAGTGTTTGTCTCTCCACACTCCACTCTCCAGAACTGCACCACTGTGCTGGTGTCATCTCTCCCTCTGAAGGCCGTGCTGAGGTGTTTTTCATGATGGACCTCGAGGGTCCCCCTCTGTTCCTCAGCCTGTGGGGAAAATTCACTGCCTGCAACCCTCAGGTGGGTGCTCATATCTAAAGCTTTTCTCTCACTAGTAAGGAGCAATTTGCCTTAATGGAGGGGCAAAGGACAGGGACCCCCAAAGAGATGTTAACCATGATTTACTTCATCTCTGGCCCTTCAGAGGGAGCTAAGCCCCCACGGAGAGAAACACTGCTAATATGGATACTACAGTTATCTTTATCCCAACTCGCTGTCCTTTCTGATCATTAAATTATCCCACAGCCTGTTACAGGCAATCCTGATATATCCACAGTTCTATTAAGAAACCTTCTGCAGCAGTAAATCCACAGGCCTGGCTGCAGACTGTCAGTATCTCCCCTGATTTATTCTCCATTTACCCACCATTTGCTACATGGATAAAATGAAGTGGCTGCTGGTTTTACTCCCTGTGTGACCCCTTGGTGGTAGCGGTGACAACCTCTGAGGGAAGGTGCTGAGGCCTCCCATGCTTTGTGGCTCTGATTGTTTGCCAAAACCGAAAAATAATTAAAAAATCTTCATATGGAGGTGCCCAAATGCAGGATAGCCCAGGGAGAGGCAAAATAAGGGACACAGGACCATTGACTGCTGTGGATGATTTACTCCAGCAGGTCTCCATGAAAACATCCATCTCCTTCAGGAGTTAGAGCTCTTTACTCCCTCCCACCCTGTGACCATCATCCTCATGGCCATAGAAACGTTGGGGTTGACCCACACTGGAGGGAAAGGGCTGGGGGAGCAGGTCTGGATGTACTGGGGTAGGTGAAGATTCACAGCTGAGGGATTAATGGGCTGCCCATTCCAATGGGTCTGGTGGAATGGCCATCCCTGGAAAAGTTCAAGGAATGACTGCACATGGCACTCAGTGTTCTGGTCTGGTTGACAAGGTGGTGACTAGGCAAAGATTGGACTCAATGATCACAGAGATCTTTTCCAACTTTAATGATTCTATGATTCTACAAAATTTTATAAAACAAAATATTCTATGAAATAATGAAATATTCTATGGAACTATAAAAATTCAATGAAAATGTAGTGATTCAACTATTAAAGGGACTGTGGAAAGTTAAAGAGAATTTACAGAGGGATGGTCCTGGCCAGGAGATGACTCTATCCCCAAACACCAGCCATGCATCCTGGAGCACAACTCTTCAGAAGGGAACCTGGGTGATCAGGAGGCTGCTGACATTTTCTTTGGGGTCCTGTCCATAGCAAGGCAGAATGTCCCCACTCTCTTCAGTTCACAACTGACTTGTCCAGTGGTGGCGGAAAGTTTAATAGCCTGCCTTGGCCTGGACAACTCTTCCTCTCATTTTCTGGACTCCAGAGGGATTGTGGTTGGCCTGTATCAGCCTCAAACACACTTTGATTCATTTTATTTCCTGGACTCCTAAAGGGATCTTTCTTGGCCTGTTTTGGCCCAAAGCCCTGTTTGATTCACTTATTTCCTAGACTCCCAGAGGAGTGTGGTTGGCCTGCTTTGGCCCCGCCTTGCTGTCACTTCTCCACACTGGTATGCAATGCATCTGCATGCTTTAGATTTCTTCACTGCTTGTGCTTTTACTGTGGGCCAAGTCTGGATGTATTTTGCAATATTTCGGGAAAGATAAACACACTTGGTCTGTGTTCGTGCATTCACCTTGCTGAGGTTTTCCTGCAGCCATTCATTGCCTTGTCTTTCCCACCATTGTTGCACGTCAAGAGGCTTCATGGCCACAGCATGGCCAGCCTGGAGAGGGGATGTTCCCTGTGGGATCTGCAGCAGGGAGCACCCCAAGAGAGGAAGGGAAGGACCCAAAGAGGAGGGAAGGTGGGCAAGAGTTACCTACATGTCTACTGTCCCTATCAGGGGGGATTTAATGGTTGTGCACCTTGGCACTGAAGCTCCCAGCCTCCTTGCTCACCATGAGAGCAGGACACCACAGCTTTGAGAAGTTCCTGCTCATTCCAGTCCTGGTAGCAGGGCTGCCTGATGCACTGGGCATCCCAAGGCACGGGACTGGTTCTTCATCCTCTCACAGATGACCTGGTGTTGTCCAGCGATCTCTCCAGAGCCATGAACTAAGGAGCTGCCACAGCTGGTGGCCCCTGCTCAGCACAGGTGGAGCAAGAGCATAAAGCATAACCCACCACTCCTACCCTGATGTTCCTGTGTTTTCTTACACAACCCAGGTCCCTGCCTGGTCTCTGTTACAATGGAGCAGCAACTTCCCCTCTCCACAAAATCACAACTCTGATGTTCTGGCAGTAGGCTGATGTGCNATGTTCCTGTGTTTTCTTACACAACCCATATATAAGTGACCAGGGACAGGTCCCTGCCTGGTATCTGTTACGATGGAGCAGCAACATCCCCTCTCCACAAAATCACAACCCTGATGTTCTGGCAGTAGGCTGATGTGCAGATGGCCTCCACTCCATGGAGAAGCTGTGCAAAGAAAAGGTCCTCAATGCTGTCTTTAATAAAAATGGGATTGTCTGATGATGTCATTCACCTCTACCACAAAAAGTTCCATGGTGACTTCCCAGTCCCCAAACCAGTCTGGCACTGGGAACAGGGGCAGAACAAGCTGAAGAGGTGATGGCTATTGCTATTCTCCTACATCCTACCCCTTGTATCTCTTCTTGGATGTCTCTCCAGCCACCTCTTGGTTGGTATTTTCTCACACTGAACCTCAGCTTGTACCATTTTCCCTTGTCCTGTCAAACCAGGTTGCCAGCGGTGGACTGTGAGCATTGGGAGAAAAGCCAGCTGGAGGTCTGGCTTCCCAGTCAGAAGTCCAGCTCTCCTTTGAGGGTGTCCAAAGCTGACATCCATAACTCTACAATAGCACTTTGCTCTTTCCTCCTGAAATTTCAGAAGAAATTTTCAGAGTATAGATAGGTTTGTCCCCCGATAAAATCCTGACGTGTAAAGCTGCCCGAGGCAGAGTCCCAGGCCAAAGCTGTGCTCTCCAGAGCAGAATAAAGTCTCAGGAACAAGAATACTGCACCAGCACTGCAACAACAGGCCTATTTTATTTCCTTTATAATTTACAAATATCACCACAATGCAAACTCATTCCATACCCCAGCAGAACAGCGTTGCTTTTCGTATAGACTGTCTGGAGATAAATGTTTCAGCACAGAATTTATTGTTTACAGAGCCTGCTCATTTACTGCGCAACTCCTTTTTATCAAGATCCCATTTCAGAGGCTAAGCAAGAAAGAAATCCAATAAATTCAAGAGCCTGTTAATGCTGCGAGGAGAAGGCAGCTCTTTACTGAGTGAGCAAGTTTCATTGTCCAATTGTCCCAGGAAATTCAAAGCAGAATGTGTTTTTGACAGCTTCGTTAATGGGACTTTTTTTTTCCCCCCTTGCCAGAAATTCTGGCATAATTGAGACATAGTGTTGAACTTCAAATGTTTCCCTGAGTCTTGAATAGAGGACTTGATGAAGCATGTAATATGGCATAACCTCCCAATTATTCACACGTTTAGATAACTACAATCACACAACTCCTATCGCAGCCAGGAGGGTTATTCAAGGCAGATATTGGCAGGGGCTAATGCACAGCACATTGCAAGGGCAGGGAGGGTTTGGAAGGAAACATTAATCAGAATTTGGTAGCAAAGTCATCAATCATAGCTTAACAAAGCTGTCACTCACTGCTGCAGTCCCAGGACCTCTATCAGCTTAGAGTTCAACTCGGCAGCCTCCGAGAACAGAACTCAGCAAGGAAGGATTGCATTGCTTCAGTGTGACTGTCCCCAGGACACCCAGCCCTTCACAGTGTGGCTTCTCTCACATAAGAATTCATCACCAGAACTTGTAGTAATCAGGGGGTGTGTTTTTTTGTCAAACAACATTGCTATTTATTATCACTCTTTGATGTTTTCTTGCTCCGGGCTTGAGAAATGCAACTGGATTCTGCCATTGGAAATGATTCTGGCCCGGAGCTTTCCTAACTGAGACATCCGTAGCAAATTGTGATGTGTGAGAAATGTACACCAGGAGCAGAGCAAGCAGAGGAGAGGTTATGATTATTCCCATTTCCCAGGCACTCATTAGATCTTGTCTGGGATTCAGTGTCCAGGTTCGGGTCCCCACTACAAGTGAAATGCCAGTAAACCAGTGGGAGTTTAGCAGATGGTCACCAGCGTGGACTGGAACAGATTCAAAAGGGAGATGCAGAAGGATCAGATCTTGGTCAACCTGGGAACTGAAAGTTCATAAGGGGACTTAATACCAGTCAGGAATTTGGAGATTGAAAACCGGGAGGTTTTCTAGATACGACTGGAAAAGCCAACTGATCTGACTTCAGTGCTGACCTTGGTTAAGCTCCAGACCGGCTGAGTCCCTCCCAGCCCTAAAGTTCTGTAGTTCCATGGCTGAAGGGAAAATACATAAAAGGCTGCTTCAAAGGGGAAAGAAATTCTCTGTTCTCCCTGCTTTAAGGGGATGGGTCGTGGGCCAAGTGTTCAAATAGCAGCAAGGAAGACTGAAGTTTGGGGTCAGGGCACTCAACACCCTTGACCAAGACCTGGATGGGAGGTTACACCATGTCCCATGTTCATGGGCTCGAGAGCATTTGGGAGTGTTGTTGCCTTTGTCCAGGTACCTTTCTCTCTTTCTTTAGCCAAGTCTCTCATCCCAGATTAAAGCCAGCCAGCACTAGCCCTGGCATTGCTCCTGGACCGGGGAAAATCTCCTGGGAGAGGATATTTGTGCTTTCATCCTTTGCTGCAAACATTTCGTGCAGACTCCACACATTTTCTTTTCTAAAGAGCCTCTCTAATTATCTGCTTTTCTTCTTTAGACCCTAAAATTCTATGTAACTCTGCTCTCTGTTTTGTCACATGTGCCATGTTTTGTACCCATCATCCTCTCAGTCTGAGTTGTTAGGGAGTACCTCAGTCCAGGCTCTCCCCCAGGGCACAGCTGCAAATCAGCACAGGAGTGGGGCTTCTCTTTCATCCTCCAGAGCTGGCTTGAATCTGCACTCTGAGCGCTGAAGGGCAGGAGGTGAGAGGTCTCTGAGTGCCTAAGGAATGAGAGAGCCACTGCAAATGAGTTCCTGAACACTCAGACTTTCTGTGCCCTCCTGTGCTGGCTATGACACAGCTTTTTGACAGCCCTGGAGGACATGGAGACCTTGATCCACCCAACACATTATGTTGAAAAACTTCATGCCTTGGGTGCATCAAGTTTTCCACATAAACAGGTGGGAGTCTGGCATGGCCGATACGATTTGTGGCCAGTGCGTGGTGTTTTTTAACACTACATGGAAAACTTTGGGTGCTGGCTCTCTTGTGAGGGGTCAAGTGAGTCATTATTTTCATTGGCTTTCCCCTGGCCAGGGTGTCCCTCTGAAGTTTGCACGAGGTCTTCCTCGTTCCTCTGGCAGAGCTGAGGAACTCCCTCCTGATGCTGCTGTGCAAAGATGATGAGGGACAGTTCCAGGGTGGCTCCAGCAGTGACAGTTTTCTCTCTATGCACTCACAGGAGCAGAAAAATCTGCTCTCACGGCTGGTTTGCACTGTCACCAAATTGCCAAGATATGGTGTTACCTACATCTTATGATCTGGGGCACTCAGTGGGGCCTGAGTTGCTCTTAAACCCCCCCCCAGGGGCACGGTGGGTCTGTATCTGCCCTGGCTGGGCTGAAGGGTGACTTTGTAGAAGTGAGGCATCATTGCTGACACATGATGTGAAGCAAAAAACTCCCTGAGGTTTAGTCATATCCTGCCCCATCTGTGTCTCTTGTGTGCTTCAGGGTGTCCTCCCCCAAAAGAAAGGAAAATAAAAATCTCCTGAGGTGAGACTTCACATGGGCCATTTGCTTTTAGGACGGACCGGTGTCTTCAGGGCTTTCTCCAGTTGCTGCCTCCACTTTGCTTGCCCCAGTGAGTCTGTGATGATGGGAGGGCTGCCTGAGGAGCTCTGGAGACAGGGAGCCTGCAGCTGAGGGCATTGCCATGAGAAAGAGTTGATTTTGGCTGAGGTTTTGAGGGTTTGTGTTTAGGTAGAAGAGGAACCTCATGTAAGACAATTGCGTTTGGCTGGAGGCCAAACGAACTCCAGAAAAGATGGGGACACTCAAAGGTGCTACAGGACATGGGACACCCCACTCACAGGGAAAAGCCTTCCCACCTCCGGGTCATTTGTGAGTCCAAGTGTCTGAATGCGTTTCTGGGGCTGCAGTGAGTGGTTTGAACATGGCCCAAAGCCTGCTCTGTGCTGTGGCTGGATGGGGGCTGGCGGGATGCTGGTTGGACAGGGAGCTGTCCTGGAGCCAAGAGACACTCAGTGTGCCCAGAGAAGGATGCAGTGAAGGCTTCCCAGCCTGAGGTTTGCCAGCTTGTGTGGCCAGCAGCATCCAAGGGAGGGACCTGGTCATGATCCCATTCGTTCTCCTTGAACCTCCCCAGGCCAAAGGGTTACAAAGATACTGCCGACATCCAGGTCAAGCCAGGACAGCTTTTACCGGGAGCCAAAGCTCCTCCTCGCACCTTCTTGAGTGGAAATGAGACTGTTCTCCCACCACACCCATGAGGGGAAGGGAGGGGACAGGGTGGGGAATCGTTATTTTAGTCATTAATTGATGGGGAATTTACCAAGGAAGACTGACCTCAAAATCCCACGGCTTTCTCCTTGTAGAAGTAGCCAGTGTGAGGAAAGTGTCACGTACTCCAGGACTGTGACAGAGAGGAGAAATCCCTCTGCTCTGGTGATTCTGCCAGGATGAGCTCCCGTGCCCCATACACAGACTGTGTTCTCACTTCATGACACCTCCAAACTCCATGGACTCTTGGGGGGCTTTCCCATTACCTACAGGCCATGGCCGCAGTTTCTCACAATGGCTAATGGACCAAAATCACCTCCCTTGTGGAAAGAACCCAAACTTGAGCAGGCAATTGCATCACAACCTCAGCATTGCAAAAGGAGATTGCTTGAGAACACATTTTGGGGGTGCCCCTTGCATTTCCACAGCAAGAATTAGAACCCTTTCCCTTCAATATACTCCTGGAAACAATGTTCACGTGTACTTTTTCTTAGAACGTACTTTGGACCTGAAGAATCTTCCATCCCAAGATTTTTTATTTTGTGCTTTACAGGTGATGGCTCTAGAAAACCTTTTTTGCTCATCTGGTGGCAGACTTGAGAACACGTCCCATCCAACCTGCAGCACGAGCCACCGATGCCCAACGCTCCTTCTGTTTGTTGACATAACCTGGAGAAATCACGTGGATAGTTCCCTCACTGTTATTGTTCCATGGTTCATGATGGAATATAACATTACATGAAACCTGGGCTGTTTATTTAAACAGAGAGGGTCCCATCAGGATCACAACCCGCTTTTCCTTGACGGTGCTGTGGGGAGACCAGAGGCTTGTGTTTGGGACGCTTCCATATCCAACACAGTAGGCAAATGGAGAAAGCTGATTGTGGGGGGGATTATTTAGGAAGAACAAAGTCAAGCCAGTCTTCTCACATCAGGCCCATCTTGGGGAAATGACTCCTGATAGTGTAAGGTGCAGATCAAGGCACTTAGATGGAGAAAGTGAGGGTGAAAATCTTTTAAAACCTTTTCAAAAGTGCCATAAAAAACTCTTGGCCAGCTTTCCAACCAACACAGACTGATCTAATGTCTTGGAGGTCACAGATACAAGCTGATTTACCCCAAAGGAGAGTCTGCTCCATCTCCTGGCCCCAGCATTAAATGATGACTTTCCTTTTCCAGAGCACCCTCAAAGGAAGCCTCGAGCCATGTAAGACACATAAAAAAAGGGGCCAAACATAGAATCATAGAATTATTTAGATTGGAAAAGACCTTTAAGGTCATTAAGTCCAACAGTTAACTCTGCATCACCAAGCCCAGCACTAAGCCATGTCTAGCATGGAAAACTTAGATCCCAAAGCAGAACATTTGCCCTTGGAATCTGCTGGGAGAACTTCACCAGGGTATTCCTCCCATTGCAGGACAGGGCTCGGTGTCCAGAGATGCTCCAGCTTCTTCTTTGGTGATCCTATGACTCCATCCAACCCATACCTGTGCCCTACCACACTCCATGTACTTGGAAGACCTCCCGAGAGACTCCTCAACAGAAAACATGGAAAAAAAAATCTTGGCAGTGAGGGTGGGGAGGCCCTGGCACAGGGTGCCCAGAGAAGCTGTGGCTGCCCCTGGATCCCTGGGAGTGTCCAAGGCCAGGTTGGAGCAGCCTGGGACAGTGGAAGGTGTCCCTGCCCAAGGCAGGGTGCTGGAATGTGATGGTCTTTAAGGTCTTTTCCACCCCAACCCATTCTGGGATTCTATGCCCCCGAGAATGAAATCTTCAGCAGCAGCTGATGAAGGGCCAGACATCAGGAGCTCCTATCTGGGGCTCTGCCTTGGATGTGCTTGAGCATGACCCTGATCCCTGTGTCTCCCTCACCCCTTGCCCTGCCGTGGATGTTTTTGGAGCAGCCTTTCTCTGGCTCAGTGTTTGTACAGTGACTTGACTTGCATAACTGGATGATGATGATTTTAGCTCAGGGCTTTCAGTCCCATGATAAAGCCCATGGTAATCAAACACAGCAAATACTTTAACAGGAACCAAACAAGAGTGTGAAAAAGAAAGCTGCCTGATGAAGGGGAGGAAAGAAAAGCCTCCTGGTTCTCTTGTCATAATGAAGTTTGCCCCGGATTCCTAGAGGAAAGGCAGGGAAGGGTGACCTGTCAGCAGAGCGTTACAGGCTCAAGTAACGAGGAGAGAACACTTTGGTTTGTGTGTGTCTGGGTTTAACAACCGAATATAAAGCAAAGATTTCTTTAAAGATACCCAGCCCGAGTCCACCGCAGCTGGGAAGAACATATGAGCAATAGCTTTCACATGCTAACAAATAAAAGATCCTTGCAAAACAGATGCTGAGGTTTGTGAGGCTGGCATGGGCTCGCTGCTGGCCGGGGGTTCACTCACAGAAAGCTGAAAGGTCCAGAGATGGAAGAGAATCTTGTTCATAAACACAGCTGAGGGAGGGCCAACAACCTGCTTTATACCCTGCCCAGAGTCATTCCTTGCAGGGTTTCTGCAGGAGAGAAGGCAGACATGCAGTTCTTCTGCAGCCCACGCTCTAGAGAAATAATTAAACAGTTTTTCTTAACCTCTTGAACTTTACATTTATTATTGCCATCCATTATGTCTACCTTCTCAAATAGCAGGATCCTGAAAGCCAGCTTCAGGGGTCAAGGGTTTATTGTTTAATGGAGATAGAACATTCTGTAAATTGCACAAAGTCACAATGTTTAGAAGAGAAGCTTCTGGTGTACTGAATCTTTTCAATTTAACAAACAGTGAGCTTTGACATATGTTCTTCCTCCATAGCAGGAAATTTGGGATAAGTGCAGTACTGGCATGGACATGTTACCAAATCCTTCCTGTAAACCAAATGACATCTGCATTCAAATAAAAACATTCCTTGCACCAAATACCAGGAAATACTAAAAGTATCACTATTCTTCTAAGGTCATGCTAAAATGAAGTTTTTGGCTTTAAGAACACAAAGTAAGTTTGTGCAGGGCCAAGACGTTTTGTTCAACACACATTTGCTGTTACAAATCCCAAGAGACGTCCTTCTGGGTCAAATATGTGCATGTGTCTGTAGAATTTTGCAAGCATTTAATCTTCTTCATATGAAAAAAGAATAAATATTTTAGGAGCGTGGACTTACATTGACAAATATTGCCGTTGCCTTTGTTTTTACTAGGGCTCTGCTTTTCAAAGGCAGCAAAAAAAGGATTTGCTTAAAACAAAGCAAACATCCTCAAAACGCACCGTGCCAAAATAATCAAGGGGAATAAATACCTGGGATTTACAAAATATGAATATTGCTCGGTAAATAAACTGAGGGAAGAGCAGGCAGGGGGAGATGGAGCAATGGGGAGGGGGTGCTGAGTGTAAACACTTTCATCTCATAGATGGCAAATCAAGAACATTTAAAGAAAATAAATGTATGCAGAGCAGATTCTTCCTTCTCATGTTACTTTCGGAGGGGGGGAGAGGATTTTACTGCTGATAGTTAACGCCACATAAAACCTTTGGAATATTATGTCAGCAGATGAAAAGCTACAATGGCAGCAAGAGTTTCCCATGGATAATTAGCATAAATATCTGCTTAAAGCTGAGTAATTTGTTCGCTCTGCAGGATGTACTTCAGCAGTTTTATGAGCAAAAAAACACAGGGAATGTTTTGAATGACTTGCATTTGAAAGAGCACAGGCAGATACCAGGCACTTTTCAGCGGCTGCCACACCAAAAAAGTCTGCTCCCAGTGAATGGGAGTTGGTTCCCACCGAGCCAGACATCCCTGGGAGGCTTCACCCAGACACATCCCTGCAGCTTCCCACTCAAAGGAACAGTTCCATTTAATGGGAGGACTGGAGGATCCAGACATTGGAAATGGAAAAGAAAAAAATTTAAAAAAAAGAAAAAAAAAAAAAGAAAGGGAATGAGAGGAAAATATTAAAATGGAGGGGGAAAAAGAGATCAAATAAAATAAGTGTTTTCCAATGTCCTTTAAAAAAATGCACTGTTTCCAAAGTGGTGAACTTTTTGAAAAGGTTGTTTGGGGAAAAAATGTAATTTCTTTCAGCAGGCACCAGGTTTGATAAGGTTAAACAGTAGAAAAAAAGGTACTTCCCCCAGAGGGTGGTTGGGCACTGACCAGCCTCCCCAGGGCAGTGGGCACAGCACCAAGGCTGCCAGAGGTCAAGTGAAGTTTGGATGATGCCCTCAGACACATGGTGGGGTTGTTGGGATGTCCTGTGCCAGGCCAGGAATTGGACTGGATGATCCCTGTGGGTCCTTTGCGACTCATCACAATCTGTGATTCTGCTGGTCAATGATTCTGTGATCGTGGCTCAGGGGAAGGTCCAGCAGGATCCCCATGTGTGTGCCACTCCCACCTCCAGCACTCAAAAAGTCTTTCCTTAGTCCTCCTTGGTACATCCAGGGCTGGGAGCTTGGGTTTGTATGATGTATGTTTCCATTGCCATGGCGCCTCCAACCTCTCCTGCTCCTGCTCCTGCTCAGGCAAAGGGAGAGTGAGGAGCAAAAGACCTAAAAGTGACGTGATAAATGGTCCTGTAAACATAAAGCAACCCTGGAAAAGAGCCTGAAAAGCATATAATAACTGAGCTGTTAGTAGAAGACAACCCAGCCTTGCAGGCCACAGGTGGGCACTGCAGCTGAAAAGACATATAATTCAGATTTTAATGGAGACCACAACCCACTAAGGAGGTTGTTCCTTTCAGTCAGACTCCCCTAGACTTCATTTGTGGTGCTCCCAGGTTCAGCTGGACTTCCTGTGAGTGATATCCCTGCCCTGGTGTGCCCCAGGTTGGGCACAAGCAATTCTGCAGCATCCAGAGAGAGCTGAAGCAATCAGAAATGCGCATACCTTGGCCTCCTCCAGCGTGCATTAATTTGCACTGGTTCCAACTGGTGCTGAACTCAACAGGACCCTTATATTCCTCTGATACCTATGCACATCTGGCCTGAAATCCCAATGGTCTCTATCCTGGCCCTACAAAAAGACATGAGGGAGGGAAACTGCATGTGCACAAATGGGAAAAAAAAGGTGACTTCTGCTCTCTGGTTGATATTTTTCTTTTATCTCTATTTTTTGGTTGTTGTTGTTGTTACAATCCAAGCAGTGGAAAGGGAAACTAGAAAATATCTGTTACCTGCTAGAGATGGTTAATGTAGGCAGTGTGACTGCTCTGCTCCGCTGTGTGAATTCTACATCTGCCCATTATTCCTTAGATTGGTAAGGGAACAGAGTCACAGAAAATGATAAGTGGGAAGGGACACACGGGGGTCATCCAGTCCAGCTCCTAGCCCTGCACAGGACCATCCCCAAGATCTCACCACATGCCCAGGAGTATTATCCAAATGCTCCTTGAGCTCTGGCAGCGTTGGTGCTGTGCCCACTGCCCTGGGGATCCTGTTCCAGTGCCCAACCACCCTCTTGGTGAAGAACCTTTTCCTGAGATCCAGCATAACCCTGCCTTGACACAACTCCAGGCCATTCCCAAGGGTCTGTCACTGGGCAGAGGCACCTTTGGGATATAATCAGGACACAGCAGGTGGAGAACCCTCAAGGATGGATCTGAATTCATCAGTGACCACTCACCGGGTTGCAAATCCCCTTGGTACCCCTGTTCAACCCGACACCTCAAAGATTCCAACTCCCTGTTGGTGTTACTCCATTTTTTATCCAAACAGAAGTCTCCCACTAGCTTGGAGGCAGCCTGGCCTGGCCCCACACAGCTGTCCATGTGCTCCAGCCTCGATGGAGCAGCTCAGCCAGTGGCAGCTCGCAGGGAAACACCCCCCAATCCAGGCTGCAACCTCGAGGTACTGCCGGAGGCAATATCTCCCTGCTGAGTTAAACCCCAGCACTGGGCTGCAGCTTTCCTTCCAAGTGAGGGCTTGGAGCTGCTATTCCGACCTTATATTTAGAAAAATGTGGGAAAAGAACTAGATCCATTTCAGGGTTTGTATTTTTGTTGGCAGGATAACTGGTATCATTATGGAGAGCAAGCCCAGGGTTTTTCTTTTCTTTTTTTTTTTTTTTCTTTCCAAAGTATTCATTTTCTTGCCAGAAACGTATAGAAGAAGTGGGATCTGATGGGGGGAATTTGTGGGTGAGATGCCTGAGGAAGCAGCGAAATTATTTCATCATCACATCTTTTGCATGCACAGATGTGTGGGTCCCAGGGCTGGGAGCACTCCAGACATCTCTGACCTTCTGCCCCATGGCAGAGCCAGCTCAGCCTGGTGATGGAGACACCACATCCTCCTCAGAGATTCCCATCCTGACTTTGTTGTCATCTCTGTCAAATAGTTCCTTGAGTTTGTTGCAAGGTACACCCAGGATTGCTTTCCCTGCTGGCAATTGATGCAGTGGGCAGATGATTCCCTTGCTTTGCTGCCCTGTGCAACCCCAGAGAGCTGAACAGCATGATGGGGAACTCCTGAAGGATCTGCAGGGTAAACCAGGTTTGCCTGAACACTCTGAGCAGGACAATGAGATGTGGCTAAGTTTTGCAGCAGTCTGGTATTTAATACATTAATAATTGTCACCCAGCAGCACATTTAAGGAAAAAACCCTGGCAGACACTGTGACAAAAAACCCTGGCAGACATGACTTGCGTGTCACTATTTAAAAGCCTGCAGGACATCTGCTCTGCCAGAAGTCATGGCAGGGCTCTTGCAGATGGGTCAGTGGACAACAGGGATGGAAAAACACAATGATCATGAGAAATCTGCCTTTTCCAGGCCTTAAAAATTAACAAAATCACACCAAAATACTAGACCAACAGCTTAAAAACCAGACAGGGAACCTTTGGGAAAAGCCAGCTTGCCTTGGGCAACAGGGACTCTTCATGTGCTGCCCGCTGAGCTGTCAAGGGCTTGTCCTGCTATCGCTCAGTCCTCAGAAGGTCAAGGACTGGCTTTGCTTATCGCCCAGAGGCACTTTACTCTGGTTAATTGGCACCCTTGGTGACAGGGTGGATTGATGGCCTCCCATCAGGCCAGCCCAGAAGGACACGAAGCTTCTCCTTGACCTTGACTCCCCGTCTTCTACAGGGTTTCCCATGGAAATAGGAGACATGGGAAAGGACTCACTCATGGGGATGGATGGGTGCCATGGCACTGATGTCAAGGCAGGCCACATGGAGAGCAGGGTGGGAGAGCAGCCCTGCCTTGCCTGTTTGTGTGTCTGTCTCTGGAGCCCCTGTGCTGCCTGGAGACAGGGAACATCGCCTTGTCCTGGCCCTGTAGTGCTGTGACAGGGGCGAGGCAGCACCAGGACAGTGTTTGCTCCTTTTAGACAGCGCTTTCCTCACTTGAAAGCAGCTCATGTGCCTCCATGTCATACTTCCCTGCGAAGCACAGGTGGGTTAAGGTGGCCTCTAAAGTGATTGAAACCGCATCTCCAGGCCCAATACCTTTTTCACGCAGCAAGGAGAGGTGCTGGGACCAGAAGAAGACACCAAAACAACGTCTCCAAACCTCACTTTCGCACTTGTAATCCTTGTCATGCTGAAGGACAGACTCCTCTGGACACTTTGCTTCTCCAGAGAAAGTCTCTTTCTATTGGTGAGCCCTGAAGAGCACCAGATGTTACCTTTTAGCTCCCTATTGGCTCTAATCTCTTTTTTGATCCCAATCCTACTTAGAGGAAACCCCGTATTTAGCTCCCCTTGGGTGGTCCTCGGGGAAGGCTCAGCTATTTCTAACCTCTTTTTGACTTCTCAAGGCTCGTGCCCAATGGCAGATTCCTGCACCCTCACATAGTAGGAGGAAAACAAACCATCACCCCTCACGCAGCTGGGAGCGAGTTTTGGGATTTGGTAAGAGCTGTGCTATACTCTGACTCTGCTGGAATTCCAGCAGCCTAAAGGGCTCTTCTTTGCCCTCAAAAAGCCAAACTTCTCATGTCTTCCTGAAGCTCTCCCTTGTTTCCACAAACATCTTCCCCTTTTTACCCTCAAAACCCATTGTTTGGTGGGTAGGGCTGGGTGGGGTTGTAACTTGTCAAGAATCCCCAGACCTGCAGGGTCCCAGTGAGAAATCCCACATGAATTCACCTCCTGCATGTGCATCTTTGTTTGCACAGCCACCACTTGGTGCATGAACCCTGATGGCCCGAGCTCAAAGCACACACATGGTGTTAGTGACCAGGATCCACCATCTGCGTCGGCAAACGGCTGCAGAGCCAAAGTCAAAGTCCTGTTCTAAGCAAACAGAAATGTTCAGGACATACCACATTTCACGTTGGAAATCAGAGCCATATTCTTCAAAACTCTGACCCTTTGTTCAGACGCCCTTTGGAGACCTCCCGCAAATACCTCACTCGGACTCCCAGATGCTGGAAATTAATTTTATTTTTTAATTCTGCGCCACAAATCCCTAATTTTGGAATGTGAGCTTTTCCTGTGCGGTCCCTGGCTCCTGGAGACCACAAATACATGTGAGATTGCAACAGACATTGATAACAAAAGTTGGAGAGTAAACCAACAGCTTTTCAAAGCCTTCTCCAGATAATTTATCCTAGACTGGCAAGTAGCCACAGGCTCAGTGGTGGGAAGGAGGCTGCTTTTGATTTAGCTGATGTTTAGGTGTGAATGAGAATATGTGATTAATCACTGGATGCAGGGAGATGGTATTATTTTGATTCATACTTGACAAGTTTTCTAGGAATGCTGAACTCGAGTCGAAATGCATGGTGGACCCAGCTGTTCAAACACTGTGATTAATTAAACTGATTCCATGTGAAAAACAACACTGGGTCTCACTCTCAAATTGCAAATCATTTTCAATATATTGGGGAAGGGCCAGCCAGAGCTTTATTAATTGCTCTGGAGGTGATGAATCAGGGTTGTCTGCAGAGACCCACACAACTGCACATTCCTGAGAACCTACGTGATGATGGACTGGGTTCACGGCTGCTCCCATCAGCAAGGGTTGCTTTCCCGGAGATGCTGCCGTTTGCACACAAGGCAGGGATGAAACTCTGGTGTACAAACTCTCAGATGAGCCCTGTCCTCCCAGCCCTGCTCTGAGACACTTGCAAAACTGCAATGGGTGCAGACAGAGACGGCGCTGGTTCTTCGGGCAGCGCTAATAATAAAGCCTCCCCTCCCCACATACGTGTGCAGCTCGTTCACCTGCCAAACCACGGCTCTCTCAAAATATCAGCACACCGAGGGCAGGCCTTG
Source organism: Pitta sordida (assembly GCA_013390025.1). Lineage (NCBI taxonomy): Eukaryota > Metazoa > Chordata > Aves > Passeriformes > Pittidae > Pitta > Pitta sordida. The sequence goes on along the minus strand of WEKX01020835.1, from coordinate 50,180 downwards.
CAGTCTATGATTTGCCCAAGACCACACAGGAAGCCTGTGGCCAAGCTGGAAATCGAGCCCAAGGCTCCCAAATCCAGGTCTTGGCCTTGGGCTTGAGGCCATCCTGGGACCCTTCCCCTTCCCCTCCCCAGCACAGGCAGGGAGACATAAATTTGACAAAAGCACCTTGCCTGCACATATTTAAACCCAGCCCAGTGTTGGGATGCTCTTGCAGCAGGTGCTCAGTGGGACTTAGGCACCCCTAGGTGAGCGTGACGGGGACTTGGCCTCATGAAAAGGCACGGAAAAATCCTGCCCTGCAGTGGAGGCTTTTGATTTATATTTTCTCCTCCAGCCTGTCTGTTTTACTCATGCTGCTGACAAGGAGAGGGATATTTGATACGTGCTGAGGGGCAGATGTTGAGCACCGCAGAGCAGCACTTGCAGGAGGCAAAGCTGCTCCTCAGGTGCGAACCGTCTGATGGTCATAAAATGTCTTACAGGGGGGCGGGAGGGAAAGGAATAGATTAATCTGCCTGGCGATCACAGATGTGGAAAAATACCCTTGAAACAGCTCAACTGGAAATTTGTCACCACAGCTGCCACGGAGGGAGAGTGACAGCCCAGCAGCAAGTGCGCCGACACCTTTCAACTCCACCAAACCCCGCGGGGCACCCCACAATACCGGGCACTGACCCTGTGCTGACTGGTTTCAAATGTAACGTTTGAAATACCTTGCAAATATACATCTGAGCCAAGATTTCCACCCTGAGCCTGGTGGGGAGGCTCTGAAAGCTTATTGCAAGCACCTGTCTGGTCTTCAGAAGCATTGATCTCCTACCGAGGTCAACGAGAGGAATTAGAGAGGCTGGTGGTTGCCGCTCTTTCTGCAAAACCGCGATCATGATCCCAAAATTTGCTACCCGGGGAGCCCTCTTCTGACCCCGCGTGTTTGATCCCAGCAGGGGAAGTCGTGTGCATTGAGATGTGTCCCAGACACCTCACGTTGGTGGAGCTCATGTGGCTCCAGCCAGCCTTCCTCAGGGAAAGGGCAGCAGGCTGACTCCTGGAAAATACTGCTTTGTCCACCTTCTCCGGACATTATAGGCTGCTGTTTCTCCAAAACAGCTGAGTGATAGTTAAAAAATGTTTGCCCTCTTTCCCCTCTCCGTGAAAGGAACTGGAGTCTCTGTGGACCTATTTATATTGCTGGCTCAACTGAAGTTATTAGGAATATTCCCCTTCTTCTCCACAGGGGCCACATTTTTCCCCTCGGGAGATCTGTAAGACCATTTACTAATTTCACAGACATCTCAGCAATTCCCTCTCGTCAACCTGAGCTTCTTAGAAACGGAGAATGTGATCCCCCCTGTCTCTGGGTGATGTGACGCCCTTGCTCGTGCTGCTCCAAACAACACATTTTGTGAGCACACTGTGTTTGTCTCAAAATACACCAGGAGGGCTGCCCAATTTGGAAATGACTTGAATTACAAAAAAAGCACAGCTGTCTTTAACAGCTCTCGAAGCTCATGCAACTAGTCTGCAATTTATTGACTAGGATTAGATGCTTATTGTCTATGACACTTTAAATACCATTACATTGAAGTTTATACAAGAAAGTCCAAGTTTTCAAACTGGAATCTTAGCAATAACAGCTGGACCATTTGTTTATATGATAGACAGAAAAGAATGACTTCTGTAATCTGTATATTTGGCTTTAGGATTTTCTGCGACATGGGGAGACAGAAACCTACCCCATCCCTAACTGGGGATTGTTAGACAGAGCTGAGCAGCACCAGCTAATTTGTCCCTGATGTTCAGACTGCAGCCAAAGCCGAGGCTGAGCCCTTCCCTCGTCCTCTCACACCTGACGGAGGAGCACTTGAAACCCTCCAGCCCACCTCCGACAGGCAGGGCCGAGTCTCCCGTCTCTCTCTCCCCCAGGCTGCTCACATTCCGCATTTTGTTTCTAGCATGAAAGACTTTGTTTTAAATCATAATAGTAACCAGGCTGTAATCACATTATAGCACACATGGAGAACTCGCAAAAAGTCATGTGCTTTGGATTTGACATTCTGATTTATGGTTGTGCGCTCCAGTTACACAGCTGCAATCTCATTTTCGACAAAAGATGTTTTCTATTTTTCTATTACTCTGCTTCACCCTGTCTTTATGTCGAAGAAAATGAAAGCCACCAGGTGAAGCCAGCACAAGAGGACAAATGTTTGTGTGTTCTGGATCAAAACCGTGATCAAATATTTTATGCTCTCCTTTCATAAACAGCTTGCTACGGACACATGTGGAGGGGGGGTGTAGATTCTTCATTCTGAGCCATTTGATGTCCAAAAAAAAAGAAAAAATTCCAGACTTTTATTTATTCAGAAACTAGATCAGCCTATGAAATTCACATCCCAGGCACTTGATCATGGTGACTTCACCAAAGAGGGAAGAGGCTTGTAGAATTACTCCTTAGATATTTGAACAGGCTCTCTGCTTGCCAGGACCCAGAGCTGCTCGTTGTCTGCTCCGTTGAGTAAATTTTACTCCTGAGCAAAGCCTGGAGGTGGCAAAGCCCTGCTCTGCTCAGTTAAGAGCAGATTGCAGTCATTAGCCTTCCCTCTGTCAGTAACCCGTTCTCTTTGCATTCCTAGGAAGAGTAGCAGCATTCCAGCTTAATTAAAAAAGCGAGCACTTTTGCAGTAAATTGCATTAATGTTGGAAGGGGGCCAGAGCTTATGTTTTACATGAACCTCTCTTGTCTTTAGCAGGAGTAAAGAAAAGAAAATGTCATCAACATTCTTCTCACAATTTAAACACTGATGATCTATCTTTAGGGCTGACGTTGGCTGAGCTTTACACGGAGCACGAAACCACCGCTGCGTCCCTTACCAGGAGTAAATTACGCATTGCAAACTCATAAACCTTGGAGCGTGGCGTAAAATTTTACTCAGACCATCATTTTCAGTATGGCTTAGGAAGGGCCTAGATGGAAAACATATTTGTAGTGGTTCTAGAGCATGTGTTAAAGAGCTGCAAACACACGTCAACGGAGTCTCTGTGGGACAGGCATCGACCACGAGTCCTCCCTGCAACAGGGTTTGACTCTTCGGAGCAAGTAACCCCTTGGCCTCAACAATGAGTAATTTTATCTCCTGTGTAGATTCTAGAGGCTCTAAATGAGGGAAATTTCCACCTTCAGGTTAGTACTACTCCAAATTAACAATTAAACATAGAGTTGGGGCTCAGTGGAGCTGAGCACTGAAATGAAGAGTCAGTGTGTTGAAAACGCTCCATGGAGGGAAAACTCCAGAAATGCTACATACATCAAGGGGACCAGAATTGAAAAGAAAGAAACTGTAAGGGGTTTTTTCCCTAGACCAGACGTTCCCAGCCCTCAGGGGCTCGATTTAACCGCTGCCTTCAGCTGCTTCTGCAGGGACATACAACAGTGGGAGCTGGGAGGAAACACTGCCCTGACCCCTGGTCTAAATGTATATAATTACTGTATTATATTATATTAATCTATTATATTAGGTTATGTTATATTTGCATATATAAAACACAATATTATATTTCATATAAAAATATAAAATATTGTATTATAATTTTTATATATATAATATCTGCTGCTCATAGTTTACTGTCCCCTGTTTATGGGGATAAAAAGGCTGCTCAGTGTTGGACTTACTGGGCAGCAAGAAAATGAAAATTTCAAAAGCTTTGGATTTTTCAGCTGAGAGTTACAGAGTGGAAATGTTCCCTTTTGTTCCACAGAACTTTGATGGGGAAAAAATCCAAAATTTGAGAAAAGGGGAGTAATTTGTTTTTCATTATTGGCTAAGTCCCAATATTCTGGCTTTGGTGATGGCATTGATCTGCTGATCAATGTTCCAGGTGTGTTGATCCTAAATATCTTTCCTATACAGTGTCTGAAATAGGCAGGCACACACTGGAGGGCAAGATTAGCTGCCCCTAAGCCAAGCAGAGCAGGACACTACCAGGGCTTCATTTTTTGCAGATAGTTGGTGTAATCTCAGAGAATGTCTGTGATGTTGTGAGGGTTGGTCCCTCAGCAAAGAGCAGAGCAGGTCGATGGGACTCCATAACTGTTGTTTAGAACAAGAAAGGATGTATCACAGTATCACAGTGTTGATAAGGTTGGAAAAGACCTTGGAGATCATCTAGTCCAACCTAAAATCCAACTAAATCCCAACAACTAAAACATTTATATCATGACCCTCAGCACCTCATCCAGTCTACCCTTAAACACCCCCAGGGACAGCGATTCAACCACCTCCATGGGCAACACATTCCAATGCCGGATCACCCTTTCAGTGAAGAACTTTTTCCTGATGTCAAGTCTAAACCTCCCCTGCTGGAGCTTAAGACCATGACCTCTCGTTCTACCTCCAATGGCCAGAGAGAAAAGACCAACCCCTGCCTGACTACAATCCCCTTTTAGGTCGTTATAGACAGTGATAAGGTCAACCCTGAGCCTCCTCTTTTCCAGGCTAAACAGACCCAGCTCCCTAAGCTGCTCCTCACAGGGCTTATCCTCCACCCCCTTAATCATCCTTGTTGACCTTCTCTGAACTTGTCTGTGCCTGGCTGTATTTGGTTGTCCATGTCCCAGAGACAGCTCCACTTCTGTCCCACAGACCCTGAGATGGGCAGAGCAAGACTGAGCAGAAAGACTCAGGCAGAAAAGCCACAGCACTTCTCCTGCACTCACCGGCTGTTTCCGTCCTCAGCACTGCCAGCCAAATACTTTTGGCCAAGGGGTTTTCCTCTGGAAAGTGCTATTCCTTCTGAAATGGGGCAGGAACTTGTTCAAATGTCAATGGCAGTTTTTGGTCAGGAAAAAGTCAAAACATTGCATTTTGGTAGCGTACTTTCAATTTGTGACATGTTGACTTTTCTATCATAATACAATCCTGTTTTATTAGATTATTTAGTTCCACACATTCAGCTGCTTTTAACAGTTGATACAATGTAAAAGTCAAAACAAATTACCTCCTGCAACACAGTCTAACAAAACATCCCAATCCTCTCTTTCACTCTTTTTATCCTGGAGGCAATAGTGACTTCTACCTTTTAATTCTAAACGGGACTGATTCTCGTTTTACGAAACACTGGAAGCCCTGGCAGAATAAAACTTCCTGCTCCTGGCCAGTGTTTAACACATGCCCTGACCTTGGTATTCCAGAATCATTTTTAAAACTCATTAAGGGGTGGATTAATTAAGGAGAGTTAGCACAGCACTCACAGCCAACTGTCCATCTGCCCTGGAGACAACTGGGCAACTTAGGATACATTCCATGGGTGCTTTCACCTGAGCAATTCATCCCAGGATTTTCTTTATACGTATTGGATGGGATAAAAAGATTATATTTCACATCTGATTTTCATGAGGAGGATGGATATTCCTCAGGGCCATCCAGGTGGTCTGGATCCCATGTTGACCAGGCCTCTGTTGCCTACAGAGGGATGTAAATCGAGTAGCTCAAATATAGACATTGATGCACCATCAGGTGAATCCTGCCTGTGATGCCTTCAGTCAGTTCATGTCTTATTTTCTCTCCATTCCATCTCTGATTAGTGCCTTCGGGAAATCTCTCACCATGTGTTTCTTGTGACTGGACTAAGCTGGAGTGTCTTGGACTTAACAGTCATACAGCTGCGGATTAACTGGAAAGGAGAATTTGGAAGCAATTTCAAATAATTCCCCCTCCGTGGTGGCTTCTTTTTTCGTGATAAACATTTCTCTTGAGAAATTCTATTCATTTGTTTTACAGTAAAACTCTGGGTACTAATGGAGTTCAAAGTTGCCTGAGTTTGGTGTGATGCACTTAAAGAATTCACTTCACCAGAAAGGCCTTCTTTCTAAAGCAAAGTTCCTGAGAAAAAATTTCTAACATCACTGAGACATCACTGAAGTTCTACCATTTTTTCCACAAACTATGTAAACAAAATCATGAGCTGAAATGATGTTTGTAATTCTCCATGTCGCAGACAGCTGTTCAGCCATGCACTTGCTAAAGACAGGATTCCAAGCACATGATAACTGAAGGAAAAAAAAAAAAAAACAACCAACAACCAACCAAACCAAACTCAACACAACCCTGAAAACTTCTGTGCATTTTTAAAGGGAAAAAAAAAATGTTTGTGGAAAAATGGCTTAAAACAACTGCCAGGAAAACGGGCCCATCCAGCCCTTGCAAAGTGAAAACATTTGGGGTATTTTGCACAAAACCATCTTCCCACTTCCTTTTCCAAGGGTCGGTGCAGGTGCAGAGGGATTTGTCTGGGAAGGGGTGACTCATGGTTCCCTTGGGAAAACGAGGAGATGCAGGCCCTTGCCCTGCAGGCGGGTGGGATGTCAGGGTCAGAGCCTGTGCAGATGGTGGAACATGAGGCCACGGGGCCATGACAGGCAGCTCTGCCCTCCACTTGCCAGAGGTGGGTGGCTCTAGCCAGGTGTTGGAGAGTGCCAACGTTACCCTGAGCACCTTCACCTGCTCCGGGGTTATTTCAATAGGACATTCCCATCAGCTGGTACAAACCCTTGGAGAAAAGATGCTTTTACAACTACATATCTCAGCAGTGCAGGGCCAGTCTGGGAGCCAGAGATGATATTGCACAACGAGGATAAACATTTCTTCCCGAGGATTCAAGAAGCCAGTCTGCCATGGGCAGAAAGTTTGCAGAGCTGCTACACCCCATACCTTGCAAAAAAAAAAAAGACCCTGGAAGAGAGATTATGTTTTCACATTGTTTCCCAAATTACTTTAAACGTCAACTTAAAAGGCTTTTAAGGTTTTTATTTCAAACGGAAGTATTAACTGGAACTGCCAGGGGCAGTTAGCTTGAGAAAAGCAATACCGTGCATCTTAAACAGGGCAGAAATTTTTATGACCCAAATTCTTTATTTATTATACACAGATGGTGGAAGAGGGCTGCTGTCCCCAGTGCCCAGCCATGAAACAGGCCTGACCATGCTCTCCTACAGACAAATGGTGCCTGCTCGGGGATTTTTTAATGAGAAATAATGTTTTCCTCCTTGTCTCTTCTACGTAGGGTGACATGAGGTAGTCACAAGACTGAGTCTGATGTTTCTGGGCTGGTGAAAGTCAAAGGACTGTGCAAGAACCTCTAGAAACTGGGGATGAAAATACAGCTCCAGGGTGTCAGCTGGAGCCTTCAGCCTCAGTAGAAGAGGGAATAAATATCAGAGGAAGAAGACGACCACGGAGACAAAGATAAGAAACATTTTTATTCCTCTGTTATGGTGTCCTGAGAAAGAATCTTTGCCTCTGATGTGGAGCCAAAATGGATCAATCTTGGACTGATCAATTAATCATTGAACCAATGGATCAATCAAAGAAACGTCCTGGGAGGGAGAAAGTGTATTTATGGGCCTCATTCTTCTCCTAATGTTCTCCCTGACACCACATAATCAAGAATGCATTCCATCCCTGAACACTGTTAGAGCTTTGATTTACTCAAAGTTGCTACAGTGAAAAGAGGTGAACAAACAGCTCTGTGTAATGTAACTGATGTGTTGGTGCAGAAACTGCAGCGAAACCCACCCAATTTAAGTGCAAAATTCATGGGCTTGGACCACGCAGTGGCATGAATTATGCCAGGGGGAAATAGTACTTGGAAGTGGCCCATGATCCATCCTGGGGAAGAAGCAGGAGCTCCAACTGTAATTGACTATTTCAGCTGGAAGAAAATTTGTGCTTGAGCACAGATCTACTGATGCTCTCATGACAGAGACAGACAGAGACAGGCCCATCTGAGGAGCATCTTTCTCTTGTGGTCATCAACTCTGTCTGGAACCAGTCACTAAAGCTTTAGAGAAAGGCCAAAAAAACAAACCCAGGAGTGAGATTGCACAATGAGCAGGAAAGGAGCTGTGGTGAGGAAATAATGCTCATCCCCTGCAAGAGCCAGGAAGTTCCAAAGCCTGTGATTTATTTAATGTGCTGTAAATGCTCTATGACAAACATGGGCATCAGCTGTTCTTCTAATCCCTCTTGGAAATTCCAGACAGTCAGACACCCAACACATCATCCCACGAGCTTTCATTTCCAATTTCAGGATTGAACCTTGAGCGTGACACAAGAAGCTCTCTGGGCTCTTCATGCCCTGTGTTTGGGGAAGGCTCCAGACTCTCAAATTTTTAAGGATCTAGTTTCTTCTGATTTTCAGCCTAAACATGTTTGCACCAATGTATCACCTGTTTCCATGCTGGTGGTCCCAAATCTGTTCAAAATATATATATATACTTGTCTCACATCTTCTGCATTTCCAAGCCACTGCTGTCCAGCTCAGGGAATGGTTCTGTCTTGCATCTTACCTTGAACTTTGTGGCCAAGTGCCTCACACTCCACAAAATTACTTTGGTGCTGTTTAATGTTGACAATATCACCCAATGTTGTGTTATTTACCTTTTTCACTAATTCTACATATTCTTTATGTGTCAAGAAACAAAGAATATTTTTCTTTGGCCTGTTACTCTCCTGAAGGTACAAAGTGTTGCTTGTGTAACCTTGTACTCAGATTCTTAGTCCTTTTTTATTCAAACTCAATATTAAATTGCTTTGGGTCAGATTTTGAACATCACTCCCCTATTGTCCAAGAAGTCAGTTATCTTATTGAATATCCATCATTATACATGTATTACTTTAGAGCAACGCAATCTGTCCTGAACACAATCACAGGGTCACAGGTTATTCTGAGCTGGAAGGGACCCACAGGATCATCGAGTCCAACTCCCAAGCGAACGCCCACCCAGGGATCAAACCCACAGCCCTGGAACCACGGGCACCACGCTCCATCCATCCAACCTCCCACCATCCAGACCATGGCACTGAGCTCCTCATCCAGTCTGACCTTAAACACCTCCAGGGATGGCGATTCCACCACCTCCCTGGGCAGCCCATTCCACTGAGGGATCACTCTCTCTGGGAAAAACCTCTTCCTAATATCCGGTCTAAACCTCCCCTGGTGCAGCTTAAGGCCATGAGGTTTTCTCCATCTCCCATTCTCCCACCCCCCCTTGCATCAAACTCCACTTTCAACCCCTCCATAAAAGGGTCAGCTGGTGGGCATGTGGTAGCCACGAGCATCCTCCCCTCCTTACCTCACTTGTGTGAATTTAGGCATGAGTTTTTTTCCTTCCCCAGTCCCAGGACAGCGGCTTTCAGTTGACAGATTCATTATCCCGCCTTGCTACTGAAGCTGCACTTTCATGTGCTGGTGCTGTTAATACCTTCAGTGCTGCCCCTTCACTCAGACACCAGTTATTGCCGGGTTCAGCGCCGGGGTGAGCAGGCAAAGCTCTCCAGCCTGCATTACACAGGTCACAGTGGATGATCTAATGATCCCCTTGGCCTCAGGGACTGCAAATGTTAAAAGCATTATATGGCACATCCTTTAAAAGGCTCGATATTCTTGGCACTGTCCCCTTTTCTCACTGTGATCTTATCAGCCCTCACAAGCTGAAGGCTGTAGAAATTTATTGGCTACTTAACATGAGTGGAGGGCACCAAGAAATGCTCTGGGGAGCATTGCAGATGATTCATATGTGGGAAACCTTCCTCCCCAAGCTTTACTGAGGCATATCCGTGCAGGATGTGGGAGAGGAGAAGCACCAGGCAGAGACAGCAGGAGTCAGGCTCCAAATAAACAAAAGAAGGTGTTGAGCTGCTTGAGAGGGTCCAGAGAAGGGCAACGAGGATGGTGAAGGGACTGGAGAGCAGGCCCTATGAGGAGCGACTACAGGAACTGGGACTGTTCAGTCTGGAAAAGAGGAGGCTCAGAGGTGACCTCATTGCTGTTTACAACTACCTGTGGGGAGGTTGCAGCCAGATGGGTGTGGACCTCTTCTTCCAGGCTGACGACACCAGAATGAGAGGGCACGGCCTCAAGCTACGCCAGGGGAGGTTCAATCTTAACATTAGGAAGCGGTTTTTCACAGAGAGAGTAATTGCATATTGGAATGGGCTGCCCAGGGAGGTGGTGGAGTCGCCATCCCTGGAGGTGTTTAAGAGAAGACTGGACGAGGAGCTTAGTGACATGGTCTCGCCGGGGGGTGTAGGGCTGGATGACGTTGGGCCCCTTCCGGCTCGGAGTGGCCTGCTAGACTGTGAGGGATCTAGGTTGGTGTTACACTCTGGGATGTGCTCTCGGTCTCTTTACGGGTGTTAGATGGTGAGTTGGACTAGATGACCCTTGTGGGTCCCTTCCAACTCATAATATTCTGTGATTCTGTGTGATTCTGTGATTTCCCCCACAGCGGGTAAAGGACCAGTGAAAATCTTTGCCAAGGGGAGCTAAGGGTGTGAAAAGTTTACCTGGGGTCCCAGGGAGATTGGACTTGTAGGATCACTCCAGTGAGGTCATGAAGTAGGTGGGTCACAGCAGGATAAGGAAATTCTCCAAGCTGTGAGTAGTGAGGATTTGGGGACAAACACCATATGCACATCTCCTGTGTTGATTTCTTCCACCTGGTGAGAGATCCTTGACTGAACAGATTAGGACCAGAACTTCTGTAGGCTGCTGCTTCAAATGCTGCCTTGCAACTGAGATGGAAACCCAAGATCACTTTCCCACTGAAGGTCCTACACCTTTGCGCAGGAGACGAGGGTCTGTTCATCCACCAGCACATAAATGTGCACGATTTTTTCTGAAACTGTTGGACTTGCCTTCCTCGGGCACCCACTGTCAGGCAGATTTGCTGCCCATTGTATAATTTCATTGTTAACACCAGCACAATCAGTCAGAAAATAGGAATTTTTTTTTCCTGTGGAGAAAGTCAATAGAATTTTTATAGGTAGGTTTTTATTGTGTTCAATTTAATTTGTAGGAAGAGATCAGAAAACAACAGAATTTTTATCCAAAAAGGATCAGAGGGCTGGAGCCCCTCTGCTCTGGAGTCAGGCTGGGAGAGCTGGGGGTGTTCACCTGGAGAAGAGAAGGATCCAGGGAGACCTTAGAGCCCCTTCCAGGGCCTAAAGGGGCTCCAGGAGAGCTGGAGAGGGACTTCAGTAGAAGGTCTGGTGGGACAGAACAAGGGTGAATGGCTTTCCACTGCCAGAGAACAGGGTTAGAGGGGATATTGGGAAGTAATTCCTGTTTGTGAGGGTGGTGAGGCCCTGGCACAGGTTGCCCAGAGAAGCTGTGGCTGCCCCATCCCTGGAAGTGTCCAAGGCCAGGCTGGAGCAGCCTGGGATAGTGGAAGGTGTCCCTGCCCATGGCAGGGGGTTGGGATGAGACTGGCTTTAAAGATCCCTTCCAATCCAAACCATTCCATGATTCTATGATGAGAAGTCTTTTCCAGCGTTTGATATTCAGGCAAGCACATTTCCATTTAAACAAGTTTTGAAAATAACTTTTCATTTAGGGAAACAGAAAAGAATAAAAAAAACAGTTTTGTGTTTTGTTCACTGGCTCTACTGATCTAATTCCAGGATGGATAATTGTATTCTGACTGATTATTGTAGGACTGGAGCTCCAGTCGGGTAGAACACTCTTTTTATTGGAAAGCATTATGTGATGCTGGTTTCCATTAAGGAGGCAACCCCAAGTCTCTGCTTTTCTTGCCCTGCTCCGCAAGAGAAATATTTTCCAAAACTCACTGAAAGACATGTAAGAGAATGATCTGGTATGGGTTTAAATATTGATTAAAATTCTGAAAAAAAATTAATGTTTTCTATGCTGGTTGCATTCGTATTTTATCTTGCATAGAGATTTGTCTTAAGACCCATCATTTTCAAGCTGAGTAAAGATTTTACAGGTTTGCTTAGGTCAAAAAGTGACTTCTTTTTCATTCATTACTTCCATGCATTTCCATTAATGGAAAAACAAAAGTTTAATTTTACTGTAAATCAATAGTTATGTAAACACACAACCACGGGGTCTTTGTTAAGGGTATGTTCATGATACTTGACTTTTAAAGTCAGTGTGGCTAAAAGGGATGGGTACATCATGAAAAAGCATTGCAGGATTTATTTTGTTTGCAGCTTTCCATATTGGAAAAGGAAAAAGAAAAGAAATAAGTAAAGCTGGAGGTTTTTTTTCTCATGAAAACAAAATATATGTTTAAAAGTTCAGTTTGTTCTCAAAGAGCAAACCATTTCAAGCATTTAATTTGTGCCTTTCAAAGAACTGTGTTTTTTGTTAAAATGTCGGGAAAATGAAACCAAATTATTTCTAATCATAAGCAGAGCACAGGTCTGAATGCTCTGTGTTACAGATTGACCTTAATGAACAAATGATGGCTATGAAAGACAACATTAGGCACCAAAGTGAGTAACCATTTGCAAAACTGCCTGTTAAAGTTTTATTAACCCTTTATAAACTTCAAATATTACGAGTGACCGACATCGCTCGGCTTTTCCTTTCATAAACCTCAGTGCACTTTATGGGTTGTGATCAGTGCCCCGGGGGAGCCTCAGTGGCTCAGCTCCTTCTGCTGGGAAATGAAAACCTTGCAGGTGAAAGGAACTTAATGGTAAATGGGATTATCTTCATGGCAGGTCTTCCAGAGCTATTGGAAGAGCAGAGACCTCCAAGAACAGAGACCTTGAAATCAGCTCTAGATTCAGGTTTTGCTGCTTTCCATAAAGATGTGTTGCTGTGTCAACAAACAGGAGCATAATCCCATTGCACTAAATCCTTTAGGTCTCAGTGATGAAACAAATCAGAGGATCAGAGAATGGTTTGTGTTTGAAGGAACCTTAAAGACCATCCAGTTCCAACATCCTTGTCATGAGCAGGGACACCTTCTGCTATCCCAGCTTGCTCCAAGCCTCATCCAACATGCCCTTGGACTTCCAGGGATGGAGCAGCCACAGCTTCTCTGGGAAACCTGTGCCAGGGCCTCCCCACCCTCACAGCCAAGAATTCCTTCCCAATATCCCATCTAACTCTGCCTTCTGGCAGTGGGAAGCCGTTCCCTCTTGTCCTGTTACTCCCAGCCCTTGTCCAAAGTCCCTCTCCAGCTTTACCGGGACCTCTCTAGACACTGGAAGGGGCTGTAAGTTCTCCCTGGAGACTTTTCTTCTCCAGGTGAACACCCCCAGCTCTGTCAGCCCATCTCCAGAGCAGAGGTGCTCCAGCCCTTGGAGCACTTTCGTGGCCCTGCAATTGTTGCATATCATGACATAGCTGGGGGATCAAAGTTATTGGCCACTCACAGAGTAAATGATGCCAACAGCTCTAAGAAGGCACAAGTTCGAATGATTCCTTTATTCCTCTGATCCCCCAACTTTCTGTGGTGGGCTTTTCCCCTGACATTCCCACAAGACCAACAGCCAGGTTTGCTTTGCCAGAGCTGTCTCCCCAATCAGTGGTTTAATAGCCACACTTAAGGCAGCATTTCCTGAGACGGTGGTTTTTCCTTGGTGCTGTTTGCAGGACTCCAGAAGTCCCTCACAGTGGAGGCACAGGGAGTAGATGGCTGCAGTAGCCTCTCCCGTGATTCCTAAATCCTTCAAACTCTGCTTCAAAAGACAAGTTTATTTTCCTCTGCGAGTACCCCTTTTCCATATGGCAAACCCCACTACCTGGAAAGGAGGCCAATTAACACAAAAGTACAGAAGGCCACACGTTCTCCTTTCGCTTCCAAGAAACCCCTTGTGATAGAGGCTGTTTGCTCACCTTCCCACAAATCTCAGAGGTCTTTTAGTTGGGGTCCCAGCCTGGCAAGGACTCTGCATCATTCCCCAAATAGCAACAAGCTTCCTTGGAAAGCTCCGTGTTCCTCACACGGTTCCTCCTTTCACCCAACCGAGCACCCTCCTCCCTCCATGCCCAGCCAAGAGATGCCACAATTTAACAGCCCTGGCAGCAGGAGCTTTCAGAGTAGCTTCTCTCCGAGCCACGCTCTCCCAGCTCCACTTCCACGCTCTCACATCTGCAATTCCCGGAGCATCCCTCATCCCCCGTCAGAACCAGGGCCCCTTGGCACGAGGCGCAGCGCGGAGGCAGGTGAAGACATGGTTTCCTGCCTCGGAGAAATTCCCTCCCCAGAAACGAGAGCCTGCAGAGCAAAACACAGCTGCAAATGGCACTCGGAGCCTCGGGAGGCCAGGCTTTAAGAAAAAGCAGGCACCTTGGGCTGGGAAGGCCCTCGTACACTTTTGCAGCTATGTAAACAACAGTAAACTGCTCCTCTTGGCCGGGCTGGAGAGCGATGGCATAACAGGAAATTCTGGTGGATGATTTTCTTTTTTGGAAACCACATGAAAGCTAACCAAACTTTCCCAAAACAGATGAAAGATTTTGACCAGGAGCAATAGGAGGATGAAGTAGAAGTTTTAAGGGCAGTTGTAATCCGGCCTAACCCCAGACATGGCCGTGCCAGCAGGTTCCTTGTGAGGAAAACAGGACACCGCTCCTCAGCTGCTCTGGGCAAACCCCTCTCCACCAGCTCATGTCCTCGGTGGGTGACACAACCAAAAGTGGGGCAGCAGCAAGGAAAGGTTGGTCTGGGAGTTACCAGGGTGGAGAGGGTAGAGTAGAAGTGACTGTCCTGCCCTGGTGGTATAGTTCCAAAGAAGCTGTGGACCTGAGGAGCAGAGGAATATTGGGGTTTCAGGGGCTGCATGTGACTTTTCTTTTATGAGACAGAGGCTTTTTATGAGAACTTAAACCAGCTTCCCAAAACAGCTGATTTGTCAAGCCAAGGTGCTTCAGTTTGTAACTCCTTTAATCCTCACCCTGCACAAAATCCGTGATTATCTGCTCAGCCCTGAGCAGGCTGGTGGCTCCCAGGGTTCCACTTGGCCTAGTTAGAGAATCAAGGAGGGGAAAAAAATTAAAAATAAAAAATTAAAAAAAGGTTTTTCTTCAAAGCCCGTGGTGCCCGGCCAAGAAGCTTCCACACACAAGTAGCTTCTGAAACACGAACCAACCACAGAGGTCTCAGCTCTTCTCACAGCTCAAGTGTGTGGGCTCGGCTGGAAACGCCGCTCCAGTGAAGGCTCTCCCTGCTGAACCCCGGCCAGCAAGCAGAGGATTCCGGCACTAGACCCTGGGAAGGAGGTACACTGGGTCTCCCAGGCCACTTCCCAGAGCCCCATGGCTTCATCAGGGGTCAGGGTGGGCAGGGAAAGGGAAGGGCTGCCTCTGGGAAGGGAGCAGCCACCACAGCTGTGAGCGAGGACATCCTCTCCAGCTGCAGAGCCCCTTGGACCCAGGAAGTTTCCATGGGTCAGGACTTTGCAGGCTGCACTGCAGTGTTTATTTGGGTTGGCTCATGAGCTTCCCGGAGCGCATGTTTACCGGGGCGGACACTCCACTCCACTCCAGGGCTGGAGAAGTGCCCTGCGTGTCTCTATCCCAGAGGTAGCTCGCCATGAGGAAATTGGGGTCCCCACGACGCACTCACATTTAATATACGTTGATTGAAGTCTTAAACGAATCCAGGCACAACCCTGGAAACTTTCTTTGGAGGAGCAGATCCTGTCTCCAAAGTGCAGCGTTCAGCGAGCTGAGGCGAATGGTCTAGGCTGGGTTGTAAGACATGAGCTAACTGCCAGCTTCTATTTCCATCTGTGAACGCGACGGAGCCAAAATCAATAAATCATCATCATTGCCACCAAGAATTTGGTTTTATTGGATGATAATATATTTCCTACTGGTGAGACCATGTACCAGCAGCTGGAAGAGGAACAAATGACTATTTACATTGCAGAGCAGGGAAGACAGAGGAAAGAAATAAGTAAACATATCACATATGTTATATGGAGATTACTGTGGGGTTAGTCTCTTGTAATGACATCTACCTCGGAGGGGAGGGGAAGAGGAAGGTGACTCATAAATGTCCCAGTACTAAGTGAATTATTCCATCACTTCACTGCCCTGTATCTCACATGTGCATGGATCCCTTCTTCTCCCCTCCTGTGTGAACACAGCACATGGACTAAATGTGTGATTTCCAGATCTTTGGATGCAGAGGCTTTGCTGAAGGACAGAGCTGTTGAGACCCCCAAAACAGTGAGGCTAAAGGCAGTATTCTCTCTCTTTGAGTACCAACACGTGGGAAGATCGGAGCATTTGCCTTCAGGAGTCCCTCATTCTCACTCCAGAGAGATGGAGTACCCACAGAAGTGTCACAAACAGTACAGGGGGCTGGTGGGAGAGGTGCCACAGGAACAGCTTCAAAACCACTGAGTCTGCAGGGAGCACCTGTGCTCAGCCCTGTGCCCACCAGGTGCTCCAAGTCTCCAGATTTTTCCTTCTGAGGTTTCTCTTACTCATCTTTGGTCTGCAGGGTCCGTGCTGCTTTCTTCCCCCAAGCAGGATGTGTCATGGGGGCAGCCAGCAAAGCATCTATTGCAGAAACCAATCACACTCCTGCTGTTATTGAAGTGTTCCCCATATTGAAATCTCCCTGAGAACAGGGAATTTTTGTTTGATGAAGGTTGTCATTCCACTCAGCTCTTCTTATTTTCTTTTTTTTTTTTTAAGTAGAAAGCCTAATATAAATATAACACAATGCACAGCCAACACATCTCAATGCTCAAAACGTATTATCCACCCCTTTTAATGCAAAGGCCTTCCCAGGAGACAACCCCATCTCGCCCAAGTGCAGCCCTGAGGTCCCTGAGATCCTTCCCTGTGCCATGAGGAGGCCCAAGACCCGCAGAGTGGGGAGAGGTGGCGCTGGCCCCTCCATCCTTGCTGCGCTGGGAATCAGTGCCATTTCCATTCCTGCCTCTCCTGCTTCTGACCATTAGGTCTTGGCCTCCTCAACGGCCTTTCATCACCCAATTAGAAACAGAGCAACCTCCCGCTACTTAGTTGTATTTGGCAGGGCGAGCGCACACAGAGCAATAATCTATAGAGCTCTGCCTGGATCAGCACGTGCTCCGGAGGAGAGGTTTGGCAGCCTGGCCCTCCAGCCACGTCCCCCTTCTGTATTCAGCTGCCTCCACTGGTCACTGCTGACCAGCAGCTCCTCAGCTCCTTAAAAAACAAGAGTAACTCCCTTGTTTTTGCAGCCTGTCGCTCCCATCTGCTCACAGCTATGGGAGAGCTGATGTCACCCACATCCCACTGTGCCACAGGAGAGCTGGGCTTGGGGATGCCCTCCTGGTCAAAGATGGGCTGGGAAATTATACACATCCCACTGTGCAAGGTGCTGGGATGGGAGTTCTCTAAGCAAGAAAAGGAACAAAGGCGCAGTTTTCTGGATTTCTGAGGTGGCCCCACAAGTGAAATCCCAAAGGTTGGTGTTCCAGCATCAGATTATCTGAGATTTATTCAGAGCTCCTCCAGCTCCAGCTGGTTCTGCAGGGTTGATATAATTCCCAAAACACTTGCACCTGGATGGGGACATGTGGCTGGACCTGGCCAATGCTCAGCCAGATTTGCCTTCCCACTGCTGTCACCAGGGCGTGGTGGATCTGCCACCCTTCCCCAGTGAGGAGACATGGAGGGCTCAAGTAGAGCTGTTTGATGGGACATTCATACTTTGCAATGTGCTGTGGCTGTGGAGCACTCTGGGGCTGTTTATGGTGAGATCACAGGGCTTGCCTCTCCCCAAACACCAGGTTTTGTGGGACTAGTCCGGCCTGGCTCAGGGGCAGAGATTGAGAGAAGTGTACTGGGCTCGGTTCCTGCTCTATCCAGTCCTTGGAACTAGTCAGTGCTGGCCACATCCATCCCCAAAAATACAGATCCTGCGGGCCAGTAGCCACCTGGATCCTGGAGAGCTGTACCTTGTGTGTCCCAGGGCCAGAGGAAGGCTGTGGACACGCGGTGACAAGGAGAGCAGTGCCTCTGGCGCTGTACATCTCCACATCACACACTCCCACAGTCATCCTGTCACATGGATTCCATGTCCAGGGTAATATCACCTCATGGTTTAAATCCAAAATACGATGCAAAGTGGTGGGAGTGAGCACAGGCTTCATCTCCACAGCAGGTGCAAGGCTGACCACGCTGATCTGTATTGCATTGCTCTGGTTATTGGGGAAAAACAAAGGAGTAATTATAAAATCTTCTGGAGAGGGGAGATCACAAGGCTCCAGAGACCTTTTTTTTCTTTTTTTTTTTTCTGCCTGAGGAGCCATAGGAAGGCAGGCAGTAAAAAAGCAGACCTGGGAACAACCATTATTGAGGTAAAGCAGGTCATGGAGAACGGACCAGCTGCAACACCTGATAGGCACACAAGCAGCCAGCACCTTGGGAGCATCCAAAATCCCCGCTACAAGGGATGTTTAAACTAAATTCTGCCTAAATGTGGTTTTAGATACCTATGTCCCTATCTGGGTCTTATTCTCCTCCAAACCAGAATTATGTAGCTACTGTGCTCAGGTGTACACACACCCCATAGATCCACTGCGAGTGGTTTTCTAACCCATTGATGATTTCAGCTCAATTTGGCACATGAGTCAAACTTTCAGAAAGAATTTGGCTTCTGGAATTTTTTGGGGGGAATGTTTGGAGGAGAGGGATCTTATTTCTGGCGTGGGTGAGTGAAAGGCTCAGCCCCTAGGAGACACCAAAATTCACACTGCCACTGCTCAGGGCAGGGGGACTCTGCCAACTCTTCTCCTTTCCAGACCCACCTGACAGAGAGAGCAGCGAGGGGGCAGGACAGGAGGAGGGAACGACAGCATTGCATGTTAATGAAGTTGGGTAATAATAATTGTTTTATTTATAAGCATCCCCCACCCCTGTTGAATCGCTCGGGGCGCTGCACAACAACCACAAAAACAATTGCTCATTAATTAAAACCACACCAACCTCCCCAAGATTGCAAACAGATGGATAAACACATCATATGATATAATATCTCAGGAACTGGGAATGGGAAGGGACCACCTGTACCAGCCGGCTCAGGCAGGCAGAGGTTCAGCCTGTGCCTCCCTGGAGTTCTGGCTTCACAGCACTCACCAGAACCACAGCAAACATCAGGATCTACGTCCTACAGGCTGTAATGTGTCACCCCCAAAAAACCAGGAGAGCATTACTCGTGTCCTAAAGCTCTGCACCAGCCCAGAAATACCCAGAGATGTTGGAGGTCCAGTAGCAGTTTCCTGCATAAAGACTAAATAAACCCCCTCTTTTCCTGCCAGTCCTTCTGCCTGAGCTGGGATGGAAGGATGTGCCCCTGCTTCATCTCTGGGGAACAACAGTGTCCTCATCCTCAGTTTCAGTGCAGCCCATCAGCCTGGCACTCTCCTTTCCACACTGGAGCCTCTCTGGAGCTGCAGAGGGGTTCAGGGGAAAACCCAGAGCAGGTGCACAGGTGAACTGTTCATTGTGGAGTCTGCTGGGTCCTGTAAATCCCTGCAGCTTGGGACTGAGGGAAACACAAAACATGGACTCCACAAGCCCCTTCCCAGCCCTTCAGTGCTCCATGTGTTTTTCATCTCACCATCTCCAGCCAGTTGCAAGCACCTCCAGATTATCCCCACTAGATCAGGAAAGCTCCATTCAATCCATCCACCCCAATAAACCCACAGTCACCGAGCCAGGCTTGATTGTTTGTAATTTAATCAATGAGGCAACAGTGGCACAAGAAAAGGGACT
Source organism: Pitta sordida (assembly GCA_013390025.1). Taxonomy (NCBI): domain Eukaryota; kingdom Metazoa; phylum Chordata; class Aves; order Passeriformes; family Pittidae; genus Pitta; species Pitta sordida. The sequence continues at coordinate 30,647 of WEKX01020835.1, read as the reverse complement.
AAAAAATCCATCATCCCCAAAACCCATGGGTTTGACCCCTGTCCCTCGAGCGCAGTGCCCCGTGGCAGCCAGGACTGAGCTTTCCACCTGCCTCTCCCCATCACACCTCTCACACAATGCAGAGGTTACTTGTGGAAATGTTCTTGCAGCCGTGTCCCAGGGGGGCCTGCGAGCGGCTGCCAGTGTTTTCAGAAAGGTGAGGACAGGCTGAGCCAGCGCTCCTGACTCACGGAGGCAGCTGGAGACTCTCCCCAGCCAGCTGGAGGGTGGGAACAGCTCGTGGAAGGATGGGGACGCAGGGTGTGGGCTGAGCATCGCCCAGGGATCAGCCACATCTGGGGCGGAGGAGGCGGTGGGGGCTGCCAGCTCACGCACAGCTGTGCTCGCAGCACCAGGCATGGAGAGGTGGTGGGTGCCGGCCACGCGTCTCTGGGAAGGCACCTTTGGGGAAGAGGGTGAGGAAAACCCTCTGGCTTCATATCTGCTGCAGGTTTTCAGCCCAGCTGGGGCTTTACAGGAGGACAATTTGTCAGGACCTTCCAGCCCAGCTTAGCCAGTCATGAGTTTTGTCACCTCAAGGTGCCCAAGGTGGTGGGTGAGCCAAGGAAAGACCCCAGCCTCACACAGAGCACAATCACAGCTTTTTGAGCACAGGCTGGGGATGCCTTAACCCTGATTTATGCTGCATAAATTTAGATTTTTGCTTCTCTACAGCCCACGTGACTCTTCCCACTCTTATGTTAGTGTGTGTTACTGAGCAAATGAACTTAATGAGTTGGTCAGAGAAATTCCGAGTGTCCCATCTTGGGCATCTGTGTCTATGTCTTGGAGGAAAAATCCTGAAAGAGCATTGGGGATTAATTTTCAGGAAAAAGAATTTGTCTGCCCATCCTCCCAGGATAGTTTGGCAAGGGAAAGAACAGGTGTTCCTGCACCATTGCACGGGGCCACCTTGTCCCCATCATTGTCACTTGGGGTCCCAATAACTCACAGACACCAGCAGAACCTTTTCAGGATGCTTCATGCTGACCAACGCCTTTCAACCAGCAGCCAGGACACCTGGGAAATTCTTCGTCTGGAAAAGCTTCTGCTAATGTGATTGACCTTAGTTTTACCTGGATCCTTGTGAGAATTACCACATGCTTTGCCTGGGGCCAGGGATTTCTCTTCTCTCAAGCTGATATATTCCTGCTCATGAATTCTGACCCATTGTGCCACATTCTCACCAAATCTAAGTGGGCTGCCACGTGACTGGTTGGGTGGTCCTTCTCACATCTATTTCAGGTTCCAGGAGGCAGACTGGTGGTCCAAGCCCTGCAGACGAGCACAGCCCTTGGCATTCATCTTACTGTCCTTCTGTGCATGGATGTCCCTTGGAGGGGGACCAGATGTCCCCAACTCCATTTAGGGTTCATGGGAGACAAGGAGACCTGGGCTGTGGGAGGGCTGAGACAAGTCACACCAGCTGATGTGCAGCCCGGTGGAGCTGCCTGGGATATCTGCCTGAATAGCCGAGGTCAGAGTCTGGCCCAGGGATATTAATCCTCATTCCTCTGATGACACACACGGCACTGTGTGGCCACAGCACAGCTGGGGAGCTGCTCTCTTATCAGCCCTCACTCCTGGAAGGCTGCTCCAGCTCTTCTCCTCAAAGGCTGAATTTCTGACCCAACACAGAGCTCCACGCAACCTCCAAGGAGCCACTGGCCTATCTCAGGGCTGGATTAGTCCCCTCAGGAAATTACTGTGGGTCCTGACTGATCTCCAGCGGACCCATCCAAAAAAAGAATAATACAGCTTTTCTGCAGACAACTCTATCTTTGCTACATACCAATCCCATGACAAACCAGTTGGCACGGGAGCGCAAGCACGAAAGCAATTTGGCTTCCCTCCTCCTCATGTTGACAGCTTTAAAGCCGCTCTCTTTAAACTCACCTCCTGTAGGTGGTTCGGCAGCAGAGCCAAAGGCTGTGATTACACTTCCAGAATGTTTGTTAGCTGCAGGTCCCCAGGCACTGAGTTCTGGAAAATATTTTTCAAGCGATGTCCTCAGGGTCAGAGGCAGGTTCTCTGGCTTGTTCCTGGCTGACTTAACACTGGGGTATGCATACTGCAGCCAGTGTGTTTTTTAGGACTCAGAGGCAGACAGATCTGATAGTCTCTCTGGGTACCGGTCCCTTCAGATCCCGTCCCAAAACCAGGAGGATTCTCTCGCTCCCCACACGGATGGCTGAGAACAAAGCGACCGACGGGGCTCCCAGGGCCCATCAGATAAGGCAGACAAGTCCTTCTGAACTTCATTACCAAGAAAGCTCTGGTCTAACCCTGTCTTTCTGAACTTCATTACTAAGAAAGCTCTGGTCTAACCCTGCTTGGCTGGTCATTGCACCACACAGCACGGGAGTGGTTGAGCAGGAGAGTCACAGCATGGATAGCAAGGAGAAAAGGTTTTGGGAGATGCAGGGACAGTAATAGAAGTGAAATTTAATTGCAGCAGGTGAGAAATAGGATAAAACAACCCTCAGGTACCTTGGGAGGTAGCACTAAGACTGGGCCACTGGCCAAGGTTGTCCAAGAAAGAAATTCCCCACAAAACCAGCCTCCAGCCATGCCTCACATTCTGCAGTGTCTCACATTCTGCTGCAGTTGGATGCAAACACCCCTGGAAGAAATTAGGACCCCAATCTAGTGCCATTTTAGGTCTCATCATCCCCACATTGATCCCAGCTTCCCCTGCAGGACAGCTCTGCTCCTTGGTGAGATGTAGGTTTGAGATGTGGGAACCCAGCTCAGGCTCAAACTAAAACTGATCTGGGTTGGCCCATCCTCTCTTACAAACTGGATGTTTTTGTACCTTCAGGGCATTGTTTTATTCCTGTCAGACTCAATCATTGGAGTTAAACCTGTGCTTTAGTGCTGAAATCTTGTATTCCCATGAACAAAACCCAAAAAACCTCTAAAAAAAACCCTCCAAAGGGTTGTTTGCCTTAGAAAGAAGGGAAAGAGATGAGGACTTGGCAGAGTAGGAAGCAGTCAAATGGATGCAGAGATCCGTGGCAGGGACAAGGCCTTTCTCCATGACATTTAAAGGTAGCCCACTCAAAACCAATAAAAAGAAACACTTTCCTACCCAGCCTGTGCAAGCAAGCTGTTGAATTCCCAGCCTTGAAACTAAACAGTGTCTCATTTCACTTGCACCACCCAACGAGCCTCAGTGCTACCTCCCAAGTCTTAAGTCATATCACTGATGACGCTGGAGAAGGGAATGAGAAAAAGGAAACAGGCTGACATATCTGATCCACTGAAATCACAGTCAGAAACGGTTTGGCTGAGAAGCCAATTGAAAGGGGAACGGCTCTGCACGAGGCACACGTTGTTTGGTTCTGCTGCCACAAGACTTCTGCACCTTCACTCAATGTGGATTAAAGAGGAAAACCTGTTCCTTGGAATGGGTACCAGGCCAGGCACCAAGCAGATGAGTATCCACAGCATCTGAGTCACTTCAATTAAAAAAATCAGTGCAAAGAGACCTGTGTAAAATGTGCTGTTCGGTGGGAGACAGTGATGGTCACACACTTGTGGCTGTTTGGGATCAAGTTCTTTGGCTTCTCCTTGGCAACACTGAGATTCACATATGGAAAACCCCAGGGTCCCATTTCTCTCCTCTTCCAGTTGCTACACAACTGAAATATATTTTTTTTCACTCTTTCACTCTCTCAGTTTCTGTTCATATTTTTATGCAAAGAGGAGCAGAAACTTCACCGCAAAACCAGAAACCCTTTTGGGCCAGAATGGTCACCACAAAGCATTAGATTCTGCATTTTGCAGTCTGGACTCATCAACACCAGCTCTCTGGTTGCATATATTAGAGTTCTGTGTTTGCTTTCTATGCAAAATTAGCTCTGAGCTGAATCTGTGCACTGACTTGTCTCACTTGATGTCGGGAAAGACTGGATGAGGAGCTCAGTGCCATGGTCTGGATGGTGGGAGGTTTGGATGGATGGAGCGTGGTGCCCGTGGTTCCAGGGTGGTGGGCCTGATCCCTGGGTGAGCATTCGCTTGGGAGTTGGACTCGATGATCCTGTGGGTCCCTTCCAACTCAGAATAACCTGTGAACCTGTGAACACGAAGGAAATACGTAGCTGGAAGTGAAAAAATTATAGAGACTACAATCAGAATGCTCAAAGCTAAAGGCAAAGGCAAACTCTGCCAAGGAAAGTAGTTTTCCTACCTAATCCCACAAGTTCACACCACTGGCTCACCTCCTCCAGTTACCCCATAACTGGGGGGGAGGGAGAACAGAGAGGGATCTCCTGAGAGCCTTGGGCACCTGGGGCTGCTTTATCTGTGTGATTGACACACAGACACACACACACAAGGCTGTTTATAGGCAACCTGTGATGTTCTGAAGATGCTGAGGTGGATCAACACCCCCTCTCTATTCCCTCCTCACTTATTTTCCACCTGTGTGTTTATTGTGCAAAGAAGCTCCATAAAGAGCTTGGACTTTTATCTCCTGTGTAAGGGGATCCAGTAATTTGGGAGCTTGTAGCAGTCTGGAGTCCTCAGTCTCCATCCTTGAGTCCACCAGCGCATGAAAAATAAATCCAGGCCCTCCAGGAGCCACGTGAATGGCTCCTAACTTACCCTAACTCACATTCAGAAGATTTTTTTTTAGTTCACAAACTTTCCTCTGGAGTCCTCTTCTTAAATACAGATTGCCTGTAATATCCCTGACGTTTATTCATTGCATCTCTAATAACTATTAGTATTCAGGAGGTCACATTAAGAGCCTGGTGGGTTTCCAGCCACAATTACCCTGCTTTGTTTTACTTACTTGTCACAGAGCTGGTCTAGGGGGTTATGTTTGTTCTGCTGAAAGAAAGCTTTATGGCATGTTTCAGGGCTGACATTATGACACTAGTAGGCCAGACAATCTGTCGTTGGAAAGAATTTCTGCAAATCCCCAAAGTTTTTCTGCATTTCTATGCTGTCATCTAAAAAGCAGCATCTGCTCTGTAAGGCTGCCAAAAGAAGGTCATATTTTTATTTTTACCAATAGAAGTAAAGGACAAGCCTGTGGTTCAGGCACTGGATGAGCCTTTGGGCGGCCTAGGGTTTGCTTCCCGATTCAGCCATGACTCTGGGCAGTGGGCCCAGCTGGGGATGGGCACCTTCCCCTCTTGGGAAAGCAAGGAAGTGCTTCCCTTGCCCCTCTCAGAGCATCACGAAATTATTAGGGTTGGAAGAGACCCTAAAACTCAACTCATTCCACCCCCTGCCATGGGCAGGGACACCTTCCACTATCCCAGGTTGCTCCAAACCTTTTCTAACCTGGCCATGGACAATTTCAGGGATGGGGCAGCCACAGCTTCTCTGGGCCACCACTGCCAATCATTTTATCAGAGTGGTTCCCCTACACCTCTCCATGCCCTTAATATCCTTTTCTCGTGTGGCTTCCGGGCAGCAGTTGCCTTATTTAATATAAGCAGAGAGAAAAGAGAGTGAAAATGGTCCAGCACCACAGTCCCCACCACTGGTCATTGCATCTCTCCCACCCTCATTGGTGCTGCTCCCTTTGGCTCCTCCTCATCTACCTGTTCCCAGTCTGCAGCATCTCCTTTTTTTTTTTTCTCCCCTTTTTTCCCCCTCCTTCTTCCTAAATTAAGTTTTTCCTCTTCCCTTGGCCTTGCCACAGCTCTGAAAACAAACAGCTCCCATTAAAAACGTTTCTAAGGGAGTGTTATTTTCATGCCATCTTTCCTAATGGCATCTCTGTTGGAAACTGTCAGTTGAAGGCCGTTTGACACATCCCTGGCTGTCACACGCAGGGGAGAGCCAGAAAATGGGAACCTTCTTTCCAGAGGAGATGAGATTTCAATGGAAGTGTCAGTTTTTAACTTAAGTCTTCTCAAATATTACATTCACAAAAAAGAATTCACCAACAGCTGCACTTCTAAGAGACCAAGGGACTGATTACATCTGTCATGTGGATAATATATTGCCCTTTGAATGATAGGTGTGTACACGAACTCGCGGAGCATCTATGACCAATGGAGGGACTTCAAAGGTGCTGGTGGGTGGCTGTGGTGGTGGTGGGCTGGGCTGGAGGCAGGGGAGAGCCCGGGGCTTTCGCTACCTCAGGTGTTTCCAATAAATCTCATGTACTTCACACAACGATGCTTTAAAGGCCTTTGACAGCCTCGGCATTTTAACACCTATTTTCGATTGCGCAACGGGGCCGCTATTTGTAAACAGGTTGAGAAAATGGTATAAGTGAGCTGCATTCATGTTTTAAACAGAAAGTGCAGCACTTCAAATGCAAATAGGAGACATCCTGTCTACGAGGACGTTTAGCCAATTGCTTGATGCATGTGGTTTCAAAGATGGTTGACTTCTATCCAAAAGACACAGATGGGATGACTTAGACACAAACAGCTTCTAATTTACCACTTATGTTGCGTCTTTACTTTACCTGCTGCTATTAGAGCAGTGAGGCTGCAAACACAGACCTAGAAAGAGCGTTCCTGGTTAGAGCTCCTGGTTGGACACGTGAGGAAAGTGCCCTTGAAGTGGCCTTTCTGCACTTAAACGCCGCAGTCTGCACAGCCAAAAAGACCCAGAGAAACAGGGTAGACCAGGCCCACCCTGTGCAGTGGGCAATGCCTCTTTTCATTTAAAACACAGTTCAAAACTTCAATATTTTAACACTGAGGCGCACAGTTGTAGGTGAAACACTCTGCAGAGCTCAGTGGAATGTCCTCCTCCTGTTTTAGTCCCTCTGAACATTGGCAGAGGTCTCTTGCAAAACCTATTAAGAACCAAGGCAAAGTTTCACACCATTTAAGTATTAAGGCAGGTGGGTAATTCATGCTCAAGATGTCCAAACAGTTTGAGGGGTGATCCAAAGTCTGCTTAATTCCACACAGTGAAGAACCGTAGAAACCTCTGTGAGCTCCGGGTTAAGCTCAGCAGGCATCTGCTGGAAAGGGCAAAGCAAAAAAGCCAGTTTATTCAGTTGCACTAAAACAGACAAAATAGATAAAAATAAAAAGTATGAGTTACCAGTCCACGTGTCTACAGGGGGCATAAGTTTCCATCGACCTCTTTGCCTCAGGGACATGAAATAATTGTGATTATAATGTGCCAAAAAAGCCCTGTGTAAATATTGCTCATTGCTAAACAAAACAAAAGGTTGTTTGACCAAATCAGATGTGACAAAACAAAGAGAACACCACAAGCAAGTAAACATGTGAAGTCCACATTTTCTGAGGAACTCTTGAAAAATGCTCTAAATGAATATTTTGGAGCTCGGTTTTGTGCAGGTGCTAGGAAGTTTTATACTCAGAATGCCTGGAATATTTTCTCCACTACAGGGAAATTAATAAATACTAGTATGCTCGAGTCTTTTGTGCCAATACTAACCATTAACTTTTGGCTTCAGGCCACAACTGTCTACTTTGCAGTGGATTCTGCCACCAAAGGAAAGGTCATTACAGGCCTGTACTTTCTTCTCGTGAGGGTGTTCCAAAATAATTAACAGAAGTTGTTCAGCAGATGGTTCCCTTTCTGTCAGCAAGTACCTGCAGTTTAATGGGTTATGCTGGATCCCTCACCGGCAGTGGGTGAGGCTGGAAGGAAAATTAAAATGCACGAGCTTTGATCCACCCACTTGTAATTAGTTCTTAGGGTTTTTACATAATAGAAAATATAAAGGAGGTGGGAGAGGGGAAATGAAATCATTATAAACCAAGAGATCAGCAGCAGCCACGTAAAGCTGTGATTACGTTATCCAAGGGCATTGCTACACCAGGCATGGAGTTGTGATTGTTTCAGCTGGGGATTTGAGGATTTACTAATTGTATGTTTTTCAGTGTCCTAGCCTGGAGATTTAGCAGGAAACCACACACACACACACACACAAAAAAAAATAGGAGATGCCTGTGTTTGTAAACTGACAATGATGATCCCTCCATGCCCTCACAGCAGCCAGAGGCCCAAGCAGGAGAGAACGAACAAGCAGCCAAGCTCTTTGCTGCAATCGGAGGGGAAACGTATCCTATCCTTGCCCCAGGAGTTTACATAGTCAACAAACAAAGACTGGTCAGGAACTGGGATCACTAACTCCATTTACAAGAGGAAAACCAAAACTCTCAGCAAGAATTTAAGGGTTGCCTCCTCAAAAAGCCTGAAAACGTTTCCATTCAGTTAAAAGCACCAGGGTGCAGTCAGCTGCACAATTCCACCCCCTCTGCAGCCCCGAGGGATCAATCTCACCTGAGCTCAGCTGTGTAGTCCAGACCCCTCTGCTTCATCCAGAGGAGGGTCTGAGTCACCCACAGGGACTGTGCCTCACCATCTCCTCGGGCTGCAGGAGGAAACCTCTGCCCAAGACATCACGCTGACAGAAACACTCCGGTTTCCATGGAAAAATAATAAAAATTAGCCCATCCTCATTATAATTGTCATCACTTCTTCTATTCTTAGCTCCACTCCCATAGGGCACAGGAATCTTTAATGTGACAAGCCAGCACCCCAATTCTGTGCATTTTTTCCTGGTGCTGTCACAAAATTGGTTTTCGAGGAGGTTTGTCAGGAGTTTTAGGGGGTACCTGAGTGCTTTAATTGCTTCCTCCAAGCGTGGAAGAGTACAAAATCCAGCACACGTGCAACGATGAACGTCAGCAACCTGTGCAAAGCATCTTGACACCCAATGGGAAGCGCCAAGTGGCAGGAGGGGGAGAGGGAACCATCTAGAAGTGCCACGTGCTGGCACAGACACCTTTGCAGGAGCTTTGTAGGTGGGAATTGTAGACAGAGATGATGTTACAGAGATTGGATGAAGTGGTGACTGCACTGGAGGTCAGAAAAAAACACAATTTGAGGAGTGCTGCAGAAATCAGCAGTAAGGGCTGGCTGTAGGTAGGAGAAGGGCTTGCAGGTACAGGTGCTCCAGAGCTGCAGCGTGAGGATCACACCCTGTACGACGTGGAGACATGAGGTGAGAAGCACCAAGGTCCAAGGGAAGGGGTGGAACACAGAGCTGGGAGAGCACAGGGTCACCATGTTACCATGGGCAAAGCTGAAAGAGGAGGACACGTGGACTGTGCTGATGATGGGCTCAAAATGGGGGTTTTGGAGGATTTGACAAGCCCAACCCATGGCCAAGGCTCAGTCTTGGCTCTCAGTGGTGGAGAGGGAATAAGACCCACAGCAAAAGTTATATTCATAGAATCATAAAATAGTTTGGATTGGTAGGGACCTTTAAAGGCTACTGGGTCTATCCTTCTGCAACAAGCAAGGACTTCTTCAATTAGATAAGATTGCTCCGACCCCCAGGCAACCTTGACTTGAGCAGTTACAGAGATGGGACATCCATCACCTCTCTGGGTGCCGGTGCCTCACCATCCTCATTGTAAAAAAAATTCGTTCTAATATCTAATATTCCTATATTCTTAGATATATATTCTTCACGTAGGGGACGTCTGTTCACACTGGCTGCACTTTAAACACACAAAGACTTCACAGCTGCCTGAATGCCTGAATGGCACTGGGGATTGCGGGAAACCAAGGAAATCTAGAGGGACATTTGGGATCTTTGCGCTGAGGACCTACTTAGTTAATGAGCATGTCTTTGACATTGTCCTCCGGAGCTAAATTAGAAGACAAATCTTTTCTTTTGTTTCTGGGAGAATAAAAAATATCCCTGAGGGACCTGTGGTATTGGTTAAAAAAAATTAAAAATACAGAATTTGAAAAAGCTTTTTACCGAAAAAGTAAAACTAATTTAACTCTTGTACTCATGCATTCAGTGAAGAGGGAATGGTTCTGAGAGATTCTGAGCAGAAATAATCACAGTGCTTTATTTGGGATGAAAGGCAGAAGCAGTCACACATATGTATAGTTTCATGGAGCTAAGAGATGAAAGCCCAGAATAAAATCACCTACACAGGGCAGAAATGCCAGGCAAATCAAAGTGCCTCTGGTAGCAGGGCTTTGAAAAATCTGAATAAAAGCCTCTTTTAGACAAAGCAGTGTCTACAAGGGGCACGGCAAGCAAAAGGCCATCACGTATGTGCTTGACCCCGAGCATGTCCTGGGCTCTCCACACTCACCAGTTGAGTCATGACCACTCACATGACCTGTTTCTTCCCCAAATCAGCTCACCCTTCAGGGAAAAGGGTCTCACAACATGACAAGTGTCCCCAGCCATGCCTGAACCCAGACCCTGTGCTGCTCAGGCCGCAGAGCTCTGTGGTTGGGGAGGAAGGAAAGAGCCACGAGCTTCCATATGGAGCCGAAGCCACTAGAGGGAGTCGATGTGTTTGCGTGGTTCACACGCCCATTCATCTCTTTCTCACTCTCCTTGGAAGAGAACGGGAGCAGAAAGGGAGGCAAACACACCGGGAAAATGCTCGGCTCCCACCGGTGTGTGCACTACAGCAGCTCCAGTGCTTCCAGTGTGGGGGACCGCTCTGGGTTTTCAGCAGCGTAGCTCAGCAGAAAATGGTCTGTTGGAGTCCTCGGGAATCCTCGGGAATGTTTATGGAAGCCTCGAGATCCCCAACTGGAGAAGGAAGGGCAAAATGAGCGTCCACAAAAGGCTGGATGGTGGATATGATGCCCACAGGGAAATCCTGGAGGGATCGAGTCTGTTTGGTTCAGAGGGGGGAAGACAGAAGGAAGATACAGGGGAATGGACTTGTTGTAAAGAGAAGTTGTTTTTAAAACCTCAAGTCTCATTTGCTCTGAGAATCACACTGAATATTCTGAGTTGGAAGGGACCCACAAGGATCATCGAGTCCAACTCTTAAAGGGCACCACTGCCTCCCTGGTGGGAATCGAACCCCCGTTCTCCCGCATGAGAGGTGAGGACACTCACCACTGTCCTAAAGTGGATTTTCCTCTCCATGGCCAATGTGAGAGGAAGGGCTGACGGTTCTCACCCTCCATCTCAGGATCCAGAAAGACTTGCGCTTGTGTCACTGCAGAAAGCTGAGGCAGGAAACCCCTTGAGATCCCTCAGCCCTGTACATTTATTCAGTTGTTCCACCATGTACCACAACCCAAACACAAGGAGGCACGTGGAGCTGGGCAGTTTTCTGTGCTCGTCCATACAGCCAGCTCCTCGGAATTCCCTTTTGGAATGACCACTGTGATTAGCAAAGAGGCAAGAATGTGCTTTGGCACATGGAGTTCACTGAAAGCCACAGGGCCAGTTAGCCATTCTTTCCTCTGTGCTCCATGACAGCCAAATTCCATCCTCTCCCAAGGGGGAGCACACACCACTTTGTCCAGCGCCGCTTCCCAAACAGTGACCTGCCCGGCAGGGAGGGGTTGTTCTGCCTTTTCATTGCCACCATGGGACTGGCATAGAATCATGGAATCTCCCGAGCTGGGAGGGATCCGCAAGGATCATTGAGTCCAGCTTCTGGTCCCACACAGGACAACCCCAAAATTCCCGCCTGAAATCAGTGCCCAAATGCTCCATGAGCTCTGGCAGGTTTGGGGCTGTGACTGCTGCCTTTAAGAAGGAAAATTTACAGGATCAAAGAAGACTCCAGAAACTCTGAGACAGGGAGACCCCTCGTTATGTTCCAGTTTTGGGCTACCAGCACATCAATGTCCTCTGCAGGTTGTCTGCAATCGATGATTACAAAAAGTTGGTGTCAGAAAGATGCTTTTATGAGCACCCAAAAAAGGGTCTGAAAGCAGGACCGTGCTTTTCCTTGCTATAAATATGAAGCAATCTAATTATTCTGTTTGTGTAAAGGGAATTCAAGCCATTCAGGGACGGGCTGTCAGGAACCTCCTTGTGACAAATGGAGTTTTCGTCAGAACACGATGATTTCAAACTGAAGATCCTGGTGGAAAGTGGCAATTTCAATGAAGTTTTTATCTTGAAAAAAAGGTTTCTTGGCTCTAGCTCATTATTTCATATTATAGATGAGCTAAAGGCTGTCCTGAAAACCCCTTCAGAGGGACTCAAGGACATCAGGGATCAGATCCACTGCTCCCCTTGTCAAGGCTCAGCTGATGTGCAGAGATCCTCAGGAATCTAAATGTGCACCTAAGTTCCTCCAAAAAAACCCTGGAAGTCTCCTTGCAAGTCACATCCTAACCCCCTTTTTTTAGACCTGTAATAATTTGAGAAAAATACAACCAGTAGAGTCAGTAAAAATTAGGAAACTAAATTGCAATAAATTTCTTTTCTCTCTCTTTTCTCTTTTTACTCATGAAATACTCTACCAAAACTAAGTGTCACAAACTCTTCAACACCACAGTAGCATCACCTGTCTGTTCTCACCAGTGATTACTTTTAGCCATGCTGTACTTAAAGTAACATCTTTGATTTGAAGTGGACTCTACACCCATGAATAACCATTCTAGTTCTAGCAAAACTACCTAAACCTGAAATGCAATTTCACCAGTTTTCCTCAGTGAGATCAGTGCTTCCAGGTTGCTTAAGGAGATTTTCTTTTGAGAGCCCTTTATCTTTCCATCTGAAAGCTTCCGTGTTTGCTGGGATGCTGGCACGACAGAGTGACTGCACTCGAGTTCCCCAAATAAAGCACTGACAAATTTATTGTCTGCAATAATATTTTCCTACCTCTGTGAGGTGGGTTGAACCTATTCCACTTTCCCCTTAGTAAAAAAACAACACCGATGGCAGTAATTTATGCTTTGGTCAAGGCCAAGAGGATTAATTAGAACACATTAAGCTGAACCATGGAGGCAATTCCTGCTCTTCTCCTGGGGACAGATCCCATATTCCATAGGCATCCTCCTGTCCTTGTTCATGGGCTGGAAAGAGAACTTTGTTAACAGATATTTG
>WEKX01020835.1:0-17498 GCA_013390025.1 Pitta sordida | reverse complement strand
TGCTGCGCTCAGCCAGGGAGGCTGTAATTAGGTTTCTGCTGCTGTTAATCGCTTCTAAAGTGAGGGATCATAAATAACAGACGTGTACAGGGTCCTCCCAGAGCATGGTTTGAAAAGCCGCCTTCGCTGAGCTGGCTTGGGAAGGGAAGGGAAGGTTAGAGAAGAGAAAAGAGAAGAGAAGAGAAGAGAAGAGAAGAGAAGAGAAGAGAAGAGAAGAGAAGAGAAGAGAAGAGAAGAGAAGAGAAGAGAAGAGAAGAGAAGAGAAGAGAAGAGAAGAGAAGAGAAGAGAAGAGTTGAGTTTTTCTGTCTTTGTCTTTTCTGCTCTTTCACGTGTATCAGTCAGGCTTCTAAAATAATGGAATGGGAGGCTTAGGCTAAACCAAACTCCAGTGTTGGTTCTTTTTTTTTAAACACACAGAGACATGCACGCACACCCGCGTGCAGAGTTCGTTAAATGAAGAAAATGTATCTCCAAACATCATATTTAATTTCATTAGCTACTGTTTCTTTCTTGGAATCCGCTTATAGCACATGAAGATAAACATTCTCCGAGTGATAAGGGTGTGTTTATAAACTTTCTTTGGGATGAAAGAAGCCCTAACTGGTGTGTTTTTATAGTAGGGTTAATGGTGCTTTACTAATCCTTTGCCTGTGACCAAGAAGCACAGACATCTTGACTTTCCTGTGAGACTTGTGTGCTTTTCCCTTCTTCCCCAGCCCACAGCGTGCAGCTGGAAGACAATGTACCACCCCCCAGCTCCATGAGGGTGAATTGGGAAGCAGCAGCGTCACATTCCTGGGACTTCACCACTAGCCACTCAATGTTCCGGAGTGCAGAATTAATTGTTATTTTACAGTTTTGGGGGGAGGGGGTCTATTCTTTTTTCTTTTTCTTTTTTTTTTAAGGAAACCACCACAGCAAATGCTCTGCAGATCCTAAACTCTTACATGCAGCATGTCCATCTGGGGACCTCAGCATGGTGGCAGTTGGAGGATGTGAGATCCATTGGATAGGGAAGGCTCCAGCCTTATTTTTGTTGAATTGGCCACTTCACCTACATCCTTCTCCCCTCCCTGTGCACAACTCATCACCCACAGCCGCGCTGCCCTCAGCTTCCTCAGCCACATCCTTTTGGCTGCTCTGCTTCAGCTCCTTGCTGGTAAACTGAATTGGAGGCTTCCTCCCCCTGCCAGCCCCTCCGCGTGGTGTAAAACCCAACCTTCCCAAAAGGTCAGGGCTCGCTGTTTATCCAACCTTCTGTTTCGAATTTAGGAGACAATGGCTCACAGGGAGCTGATGTGCCACAGTGCTGAGTCACGGGAGTCCAAGAAGAGTTTTTTGTTGACGCTGAAGCGCGGCCCTCATTATGGTGGTGTTCAGGATTATCCTCAGTCCAGAGAACGCTGCAATGCTGAGAGAAATTGAGCTCTGGTGCCCTTGCACATACACCCAAATATTAAGGGCTAAGGAAGACTGTTGACATCTTTCACCAGTAACAGGCAGGTGGGGGCACCTTTTTTTATAAGTTGATGTTGTGTGTCTCTGTGACGTCTCTCAGCAGTGTTTTCAGTTCCCTTTTCTGCCCGTGCATGTGAAAGAGCCTCCTACATCCCCTTCCAGACTTGAAGACATAGTTCCTCTTGTTGGGCTTCTAGTAGGATTGGCCCAAGAGGAGGTGATGGCCCTCACTGCGTCCTTGTCTTTGTCTACCAGCTTTCCACTGAAAATTAGGATCATGGAATCATTAAATCATAGATTTACAGACTGGTTTGGGTTGGGAGGGACCTTAAAGATCTTCTTGTTCGAAGGCCGGTGCCATGTGCAGGGATGCCTTCCACTACCCCAGGTTGCTCCAAGTCCTGTCCAAGTCCCCTGGCCTTGAACATTTCCAGGGATGTGTCCCAGCTTCTCTGGGCACCCTGTGCCAGGGCCTCACCCCCCTCACAGCCAGGAATTTCTTCCTTATACCCAACCCAACCCTGCCCCCTGGCAGCTTAAAGCATCCTCTCTCATCCCATGATGAGGAAAGCATATCCCATGCTCTTGTAAAGTTTGAGTTCACAGGTTCTGTTCCTGGAGAAACCTAAGGAAGGAGCCAGGGATTCATGTAGATGGCAGAAAGGACAATAACTAAGATAAAAAGTGATCCAAAGTCCTAACTTTGGGGAATTATGTCCCTTAGGAACAGACAGCGATGGGAGGATATTCCTGTAGGGATAGGTTAGTCTAACTTTGTCTCATGAGAAGTGTTTCTCAGATCAGGGATGGATGGATGGATGGACGGACGGACGGATGGATGGATGGATGGATGGATGGATGGATGGATGGATGGATGGATGGATGGATGGATATACCAGGATGTGTGATTCTCCTTTCCATGATCTATCAAAAGCTACTACTGAAATACATCTAACGGCAAGAGGAAAAAAGGCCAAATAAACATTAAGTGAAAGAAAGTAAAAAAAATTAGAATCATAGAATCATTCAGTCTGGAAAAGATCCTTAATAACATCCAACCACTCCCCCAGCACTGCCAAGGCCACCACTAACCCACGTCCCCAGGTGCCACATCTACACAGCTTTTAAATCCCTCCAGGGATGGCGACTCCACCACCGGACAATGCTTTTCCCAATATCCAATCTAAACTCCCCAGCGCAACCAAAGCAGCTTTCTCTTGTCCTCTTGCTTGTTATTTGGGAGAAGAGAATGAGCATCATTTAGTTACAACTTCGTTACAGGCAGTTATAGAGAGCAAGAAGGTCTTTCCTCAAGCTTTTCCTTCAGCTTTTCTCACCAGCTGGAGGCAATGCATGTTCATATTGCCATAGGCCCCAGAGCATCTAAACCTTTTGCTTTGGAGCAACGTCCTGCAGGAACACGGCCAGCCCAGAGGAGACTGTGAGAAATTCTGTCCTCTGGAGAGTCCTGTTTATTTTAAGCAAAACAGCTAGTTTACATGTTGGCCTTTTAAGCAAAATAGTCCAGTTCATTTTGCCTTGTATTTAGTTATGTAACTAAATCTCTATGTTCTTTTAAATAATCTAAATGGAATTTGTAATGCCGCCTCCCGAGGGAAAGGGTCCCCATCCTGGTTTTACAGCAAATGCCTTCACACAGGTGAGACTTCACCAACATTAGTGTCATTACACTTGTGGACTGCATTATTTATCTCTCCTTGCACCCAGGACATCTGAGGTGCAGAGAAATGGAAGAGAATAAACCGAAGATAGAGAGCAAAAGAACATCAGAGCTTGGACCTCCTGCAACATTCCTGAGCTTTCTGGTGTTGCCTCCTGCCATGGCAAGGCATTGGGAATGATCCAAAGTGACTTCAATGTGGCAGCATGACATTCCCAGGGGATGGTAGACTCAGCCTTTGAATACAACCCAAGTGTCCCTGAGTCCTGGCTCATGCCTTCCTGGCATCCACACAAGTGCTAGACCTTGTTGCAAAGCTGTGCTATGGCTTAGAAATGTGCCATTTTTGGTTTAAAACCCTCAACTATGCAAAGTTTTTTGTCTTGGGGCTGAGACATCCTGTGGAGCAGGGGTTGGACATTGGTCTCAGGAGATTTTGACTGCTACCTTGGAGATGATACACACAGCTGGTTGTGAGTCCTCTTCACTTATTATCTACTGAAGTCACTTTTTGAATCGAAAGTCATTATTTTGGCTACTACAGGGCACCAATATCATATTTAACTTTCTCTGTATTTTTTGCCAGCCCACACCAAGGTCTGCCGTCCCAACTGCCTGGGTAAAACCAGAACACGGGATTTCTGGAAAACTTGCTTTTGTGAGATTTCCAGCTGAAATTAATGAGTTGTGGAGGAAACACAGCCTTTGATGTATGCACAAACACCACCGAGCTTCCAGCCATCTTGAACTCAAAGAACTCCTAATCCTCAATCCCTTCCCTGCAATTAGAGCAAGGACAGCTGGTGCTCTCCGCACTCTATGGGTCCAGTAATGCCATGTTTTGACTCGGAAACATCCCTGCAAGCAAGGAGCTGCAGTGTAAGTCAGAAGTCCAGCCTAAGCCACGTGTGGTTAGCTGCAGATCTGGGTTTTTGCAGGGCCTATTTATACAAATTGGATTGACTTTGAATCCTACAGCTTCATTTCTTTTCTGTCGCAAAGGAGCAAAGCCCCAGTCTTTTAACCAATCCTTACACTGTCAGTGCAAGACCCAAGGCTAAATTTCTTAGAGATATATATGAATCCTGACATGGCAGATGGATCTATCCTGTGTTGAATTATGGAGCACGTTGTACGTAACATACATTGTTCCTTGATAGACCTTAATTATACCACAGGAGGGAGCCTGTATGGTTGAGCCTGAAAATATGCTCCTAACCAACTTCCAGTCTTCAAAAACTATCAAACACCTATTAATACCACCATAGAAGATGATCAGTTCAGGTAACCTGTGTATAAAGAGGGAATAAATATAAATGCTTGCAGTGGACCAAAAGGAACATGAATGCCATGGATCTCTTTGGATGACATGGTGGGGTTCTTCACCACTTCCACTGCAAGCCACAGTGCATTGATTTCATCAAGATGAATGCTGCTGCAAACCTTCCCTCCCCTCCATCTGCTCCTTTCCCTCTCACCCCAGTCATGCAGGGACAGAAGGTAAAAGTTGGGTGTCCTCTCCAGATACCACCTGTAGTCACTTTGGTCTTCCTCTTTCCAGGCTATGTGTGCGAGTCTAAAACCTGCCTAAAGCAATCTCATACCTGTGTCCTTGCTCCCACCTCAATTACTGAGGCCAAAGACTCAGGGAATGGAGGATTTGGGGTGACCCTAACGGAGCCGGGCCCTGTGGCAGACCCGGCATCTCCTGCCCTCCTCCTGGCTAAGCTCACAACCTGGACCCGTGCTTCCCTCGCCTTGCCTGGCCGTGTTCCTCAAGGCCCGTGTGCTTTGGCTGCTGCTCCCTGAGCTCTCTGGTTCTCAACTCGGAGTTATTTCAGGCAGCTCTGCACAGTTTCCCTTCCAAGGGCTTATGAAACGCTCTTCTGGGACTCTTCACCTGACTCATTGTTTCCTCTGCCACCCCACGCTGGGAAGCACCGCCTTGCCGACGACTTCTTTGGGAAGCTCCTGAGGAGAAGAGAGCAAGAGTTGCCAGGCAGAGTCTTTAACCCCCGGGTTTATCTCCGTGGGCTCAGGGGTGTGAGGATTTTTCTGCTTTGTCTTTTCTTTACAGCAGTTCCTCTGGAAGTTCCTTCGATGAGGTTTGCCCTCACTGAGCTGACACCCGGATGCACACTTTGGACACCTCACAGGGCAAGCTGAAGTGCTACAACACAGACCACTCCATACTTAGCGGGACACGCCAGGATTGCTGAATTCCCTATAACCACACCCATCATTCAAAGGCCCCCGTGCGCTCCCATTTCATCCACTCAATTACAAACCACAGAACCACTTTGTTTTAGTCAATGGCAAACAATCGGACATGGAAGCCACCCACCTTCAAAACCCATTTGTTTGTTTGTTTGTTTGTTTGTCATCTCACTCAGGCCAACTCTTCCCACCACCTTCTCTCTCCTTGTGTCAGAGGGGCCCCTTGTAAATGTGAACATGCTTTTCATTTTAAGTCTTTTTCCTGCAATTTCTGCCTCATGGTTACAGCTGGAAGCGCAGGAATGGCTGTTTGGTGCAGACAGAATTAACCCTTTTTCCTTCTTGCTGGTGATCTGCTGTTTCCCCCCTGACTCATCCACTATGTTTATTTTTTAAATATTTTTCCACCTGAAATTGTAAAACAAATTATTTTTCAGCTTTGAGGGCAGTGATTTCAAAGCACAATCAAATATGGTCCCAAATCTACAAACTCTTTCCTGTCTAACATATTCTTCCTTCTCAGTTGCTCCTCTTCTTATAAATCTCTTAATATTCTCACAATATCTCTGATAAAGAGAACAACAAATTCTTCTGCCGTGAGGCAGACAGGGACCTATCTATTTATTAAGAAACACAGGCTTCACACAGATGTCTTATGACCTCCTTCTACATGCTTTTAGCCCAAATTCTTGCAGGAACAAGGCCCTGTTTGATCAGATTACGTGTCCATCTGCCCATCACTCCTCACCAATTACTGTGGAATTCCCTGCCCTTTTCTGGTTGGGTTTGATGAGATCTTCAAGATGTTAAGTTCCTATAAGGTCAGTGAAAAAATAAAAGGGTGGTCAGAGAGAAAAGCTGAAGGAGGAGATCAGCTCTTATGAAACATCACCAGATCCACATGGGCCCTCACATTCAAATCACAATAACACAAATCACA
Source organism: Pitta sordida (assembly GCA_013390025.1). NCBI lineage: Eukaryota > Metazoa > Chordata > Aves > Passeriformes > Pittidae > Pitta > Pitta sordida. The sequence continues at coordinate 11,201 of WEKX01020835.1, read as the reverse complement.
AAGCCATAGGAAACCCAGATTTATGAACCCCATTGCTGATGGAACAACTCAGATTTTCTTTCTGTTTCTGGTTTTGTGTGTCTGCTTGTTTGTACATTTGCTAGAACAAATAACTCACTCTTGTGGAGCACTACAAACTTCACAGATCCAACCCAAACACATTTCTGGCGACAAACACTCAGGAATTTGGGAGGCTTCCATGCAGACCCACATCCAAACCGTCCCAGCTGAGATCCGTAAGGAGTAATGTGGGCAAGGAAAAAGTTGTCTGAGTCTGCTCTGACTTATGGTGTCATCCCTCTGTGGGGAACCTGGCTGCATCCTGATCCTACTTTTTTGGCAGATCCCACAGATCTGATAGCACTGCACAGATGAATCCATGCCTGGGATGTTGAGCTCAGTTTTGGGCACCCTCTCAGGTCTTGAAGCTCGAGGTGTTCAGGTTCAACATCACTAGAAAGCCTTCATTCAAAGGCGGTGCAGCACGGGGACACGTCACCCTTGGAACCTTTCAAGGCTCACCTGAAATCATTGCTAATCAAACCCATTCCAAGCAGAACCTACAGAGAACCCTTCCCACCAATACTTCTGTTATTCTGAGGATACACTTAATTCCTCCCCTTTCTTTGTTGTTTCGCTTTGGTTAGGTTTGGTTTGGTTTGCTTTGTTATCACACTTTGACTTGGCTGGATAAGGTCAGTAAAACCCTCTTCTCTCTCTGGAAATGCTCTTGTTCTGTGGCTGAGTTTTTCAGATTATAAAATACCTGTTCTTTGATAAAAGAAGACACCATAGGCCATCTTCTGCTTCTGTTTCTTGGCACAATATTGAAGAATATCACTGGGGTTTTTTCTGCTCTTCACTCCATTGTCCTTGAGTGTTTTCACAGCCTCATTTTTAAGTGTGTGCTCAGAGTTCGCAGCAGCCCAGCTTGGGATAACCAAGAGCTGAGAATTACTCAAGAATTACTAGGCTGAGAGAAATTGCAGGGCTGATGAGGATCCTGCTACTTTCCCTGTCACAGGCTGGTCCTTAGCACTGAATTTAAAGTGGAGGGAAAGAGACAAAATCATCTGTCAGCTCCAAAGAGCATTTTCAGCTCATTTATCTAACTTTTCACAGGCCAGCTCCTGCCTATCTCTGAGGCATGAGACCATGTGCCATAAAAATCTTTCTGCTCAATAGCAATGAAACCTTGAAAAGTGAAAACATAGGCAAAAAGCACTCATGGAGATTGTGTTCCCTTTTCTTTTTAGTATGACCCCAAAACTAGGAGTGTGGAAACTGTGGATGCCCCACTGAGCATATTTAGAGTCCATCAGTGCCCAGTAATGAACAGCTGGTCCCTAACTCCAGTTTGGAAAAGTTTTCCCAAATCAACAGGTAAAGAAATTGCACAGATATGGCTGATTCAAAAAATATCTCAGAGACAACAGAAACAACTAATGTAAGCCCAAATCTCTGCTCAGCACGTGGACACAAAGTCCTTCAGTTCTGATGAATAATCGTCACACTTTCCTCTTTTACATAACAAAATAATAGCCCCACCTATGGGCACTTACTCTGCACATAACTTGGATTTGTGAGGCAGGCAGACAATGAATTTAAAGTTAAAATGGGCTAAATATCCTCAGATTCAGAATATAAATTTCATTTAAAGTCAGTTTGCGATTGCTAAAGACTCAGATTCATTAACCAGCTTGTCTGAATATTGTCATAAAAACCTAAGCTTTATTGAGTGCTAAAAGCCTTAAAAAAGATGGGAACATATGAAAATAAGAGGATGAATTCCCTGCCACCACCACCAACCACCCCAAGTGCAAAAGAGAACCAAACCATAACAATGGGCTCATTACAAATGCTCCATCATTTTGCAATAACCAAGAACTCAAAATGCTCTTGGTAGCAGCTTTGAGGATGCCATTTTTTTCATTATGAGCTGTGCTTAGTGCATAATTTATAGCTGGCAGGACAGGGATAATCCTACAGCGCGAACGCGCTGCGAGACTGCTGTAATTACACCAGAGCTGTGGTTGTGGGCCCCGTGGAACTGATACTTCTTTGGAGTTGTGGAGATGATAAGATCAAATCCAACCCCGTGTATCTCAGTGGAAGGTTTGTGGCTGTAATTGTAGCTGCCAGCTGCTTTCCTGGGCATCTGCTCATCCTCTGGGAGCCCGTGGATGAGCCGTTGTTTGAGCCCGGTCAATGAGTGCTGGTGGCTCCAGGCCCACCTGTCAGGGCAGTGTGCTGGGAGTGCAGACACCCATAGAATGTGTCTCTCAATATCAAGAATGTGTTTAAGAGAAGACTCAATGAGGAGCTCAGTGACATGGTCTAGTTGGTGGGGAGTTGGACTGGATGGTCCTGAGGGTCCTTTCTGGCTCCGAGTGGCCTGTGGGCCTGTGAGCCTGTGAGGGAATTAGGTTTATGTCCACAGCTCTGGGGTGTGGGTTTGATCCCTGTATGGACATTGGCTTGGGAGTTGGACTAGATGATCCTTGTGGGTCCCTTCCAACTCGTACTATTCTGCGATTCTGTGATTTTGTAACATTGCAGGAACTCCTGTAAAACATAACTAATTTTGTGAGGGAGATGGGTTTCAGTGCCCCCACGGCCCCTCTGTGGTACCCACCAAGTCCAGCCAACACCCACCTACTGCATCCCGTGATGGTCACAGAGCATCTCCCAGGGCACAGCAGTGTTTCAACACAAACCCACTTTTCTCCCAGTCTTGCTTCCTCAGAAACATCAACTGGTTAAGGCTTGGCCTCACTGGAAACAGTAACAGAGCACGAGCAATTTAAAGGGTTGGGCGGACGGGATAAAACCAAGGAAAACACCCAGATGTTCCTTTTCCGTCACTTTTGGTTTGTTCTCCTTTTTGCTCCAGTAAGTCACTAAAACACTTTGATGTGAGAATTTTATATTGGTGATGGCTCTGTATCAGCCAAGTCACCAGACTGTAATCCCTTGGTGTCAATGTTCGCTGGCTTTGTGATCTTCCTAGGACAAAGGAAAAAAAGACCTAAAACTGTTCTCTACCAAAAATAACTTCAGAAAATAAATATTTTGGCCCCATCTTGCAAAAAGTCAGTGTGACATTTAGAGGGAGCTAAGAAAAGGAGTCTTTCCTGCCTTAGGAAGAAACTTAGCTTAACTTGGGTCCTGTTAACTTCGTCATACTATTACTTGGGCACTGTTTGGTATTAGTCACTTGCTGCTCCCTTCTCAGCTTTATCCAATTTAATTTCAAATATAGTGCAAACAGATGCCTTTATGTTTCATTTTTAAATCATTTATTGTTCTACATGTAGCAAAGAAGCTCTAAAAAAGAACGTGAAAGGATTGCCAGAAAGGTTTTTGGGTTTTTTTAAAGATATATATATATAATTGCAGTTGTGGTCGCTGTGGTTTCTTTTGGGTGGATCAGAAAAAAAAAAAAAATCAAGTCTTCCTTCCTCGGGGATATAAGGAGAAAAAAAAAAAAAGGAAAGAAAGGATGGAGAGGAAAACTCATTCCCAAGTCTAGTGCTTTTTATCAGTAATGGAATGGATCAGGTCTAAGGGCTTGTCTAGATGGAGGACTCTGGCAGTGGTGGAGTAAAGTCTGTGCAAGTCCCAAATGCTGCTCACAGCAGCAAAAGAAGCCACGGGGAGGCAAAGCCACCACGCAAAGTGAGGGAGCTCCAGGTCCTGCACAAGCCCAGCTTAGGCAAGGAAGGTGATGCAGCTCGTTTGTACGGGGGATGGCCAGAGAAAATGTGATAAATTGCTTTTGTTTAATTCATAGAAGTGCCCCAAAGCAGTATTACCAACACAACAGATGTGTTGGTCAATTAAAGTGTTTTAACGACTTGCTTGTCCTGAAGGAGATGGAGGTGTAAGTGAAGAAACTTGAAGAATTGCTGAGCCCAGTCAATAAGTTCAGGTTTTAAAAGAGTTTTATTTTAACGGAAAATACAACATGGCTTTAAACTGACAGAGAGTGGGATTAGATTGGATATAAGGAAGAAACTCTTGGCTGTCAAAGAAATTCTTGGCTGGCACGGGTTGCCCAGAGAAGCTGTGGCTGCCCCATCCCTGGAAGTGTCCAAGGCCAGGTTGGAGCAGCCTGGGATAGTGGAAGGTGTTAAATGAGATGATCTTTAAGGTCCCTTCCAACCCAAACCGTCCTGTGATTCGATGAACAGATGAACAAGATATTCTTTGAAAGCTTTTCTAACCAAGATGCACAATAATAGAGGGATACCTTGCTTTGACACTGCCCTGATTGTCAATAAAACTTAAAGCACGTGACAAGCCACTGCATGTCATTACCCTCATTTTATTGACAGGGACACTGTGTGACTTCCCGAAGGCCTTGTGACAGCTCATGGCAACATCAGTCAGAGCAAACGCATCTTTGGAATTCCTTCCCACATCCAGCCCCTTCAGCAGTGCATCCTGCACCTGAGGACATGGGTTTGTGGTGGGCTTTGTAGTGCTGGGGGAACAATTGGACTTGATGGTCTTAGATGGTTTTTCCAACCTAAATGATTCTAAGATTCCATGATTTGCATGTCTGGGAAAGGTTAAGCCTGGCTGGGTTAATGTCACAGTCTATTTTCTATAGAAATGGAGGAAAGCTTTGATCATGTATTTCCAGTGTGATGTCCCCTTGAATGGCTGTGATGGGACAACTTGGAACACTGGTAAGTCCTGGAATAAGTCCACATATATAAAAATCATCCAGGATGTGGAAAGAGCCTGGTTTGTCCATAAACCTGGCAAACCAGGGGTCAAATCCTGCTCTCAGCATCCTTTGCATGACTGATGGAGCTGCTCTTCCTCGGCACAGCTTGACCGGAGAATCCGTGGCTGCCCCATCCCTGGAATTGTTCAAGACCAGATTGGAGCAACTGAGACTACAAGTCTCTCAACCTCCACAAGTGGGGTTATGGGGCAGAGATGGGTGAATAATTCAGATTCCAGGCTCCTGTGTCCTGTACTGGGGAAGCTTCCATGACGCTCCAGCCCTCTCCCACAAGCCTTCACCACCGGAACAATCCTTGACCCCATGATGGGGCAGTTGGGAAGCAGCTGCCTCATGACAAGGCATTCCCAAAGCTATCTTTGGGGTATTAAATTAAAGAAGGTAAAGCCCAGTAGCCCCAAAATACACAAAGCCCATCAAAGGTTTCAGTGTTTATCAAGCAGGACTGGTGGAAGTCAGGGGAGAAACCGAACGCAGCTCAGATCTGCCCTGTATTTCACCACTTTTAAAAAGTAAAGGAAAGTCCCTCTTCAAAAAATCCCACAGAAACACCACAGAGAGTCAGAGGGGACATCATGCAAGTGCAGATAATAAAACATAGGACCACAGGAAATAGCCAGTCAGCCAACACTGTCCTGGAAAGGGTAATATTTGCATAATACTAAAAAGGGGTTTTTTTGCCTTTCAGATCCTTCCATGAGAAAAGGCTGAAATATTTGGTGCACACATTTTTCAAAATGAGAACATACCATACATAGTTAAAGTAATGACTAGTGCCCTTAATCCCAGACACAAACGTTTCACTGAAGCTTTTTTGGGGGCTGGGTCATGTGATTTATTTGGTTTTCAGGATCTATATATAAAACTCCTTCTTTTTCTTCTTTTTTTGTTTCTTCCTGGTTCATCCTTACCCATACTCTAAAACCTGCAGGCTTCAGAAGCTATTTTGGTTTACCACATGGCTTGGCACTTGGTATTTTTTTTTTTTGGTGTGATGTGAAAACAAAATTTCAACTTGGCTGTTGGTGGTCATTATCTGAGATGCAAATATTCTCACTCCATTGCCAGGGCTCTGTCAAGTGTCTTGTTACTGGTGGTACTTTGGGATGTGCACTCTGGGATGTGCGTTCGGTCTCTGTACGGGAGTTAGATGGTGAGTTGGACTAGATGATCCTTGTGGGTCCCTTCCAACTCAGTATTCTGTGAATCTGTGAATCTGTGTCCACACACCCCTGTTACTCAGAGACCTTAACCAGGGGTATCCCAACCCCCCCAAAGTGGGACCTGCTAGTCCCCAGGCACTTCTACCTCCTGCATGGGCAGTCCTTTGGATTTTGGTGTCAAAAACCTTGGTTTGAGGCAAAAAAAGCCTTGGGGGCAACGAGAGCAGAGCAGGCCTGAGCCCTCAGGCGCTTGATCTGCTCCACAGAGCTGCCCATTTTCTGCCCCCTAAGCTTTATTTGCTGTGAATAAATTAGTACTAAATACATCCTGGAGCCTCGCTTGCCCAGTCAGAAAACTCAGCCACGTACATGACACCATCATCCAATTTAGTTGCAGGAAGATAAAACCAGGATTACCTGCATTTTTAGCACCAGGAGAGGGGAAAAAAGGGAAAAAAAAGAATGAGGTTTCCTTTGAGGCTCAGTTGTTGGGTTTGGGGTTTTTGGTTCGTTTTTTTTATATAAATTTTGACCTCCCTTCATTTTTGTTTACATTTAGAGATGTACTACTCAAGGTGAGAGGAGACTTCTAGGGACAACAGAAAGACCTTTTGGATGGCAACACGTTAACTGGGGGCTCTACAAGCTGTCTCTGAGAGATCACATGTGGTTTTCTCCCGTGCACAGACATATGCAGAGAACTTGGCAAAGCCATCCAGGATTGCTCTCAATGGAATTTTGCCTCCATTTTCCCTCCCACCAGCCCAGGGACCCCTCGGAATCATCCCCAGGGTCCCCCAGCTCCCCATGGGAGGTTGAGGATGCGTTTGCTGGGACATAATTTGGTGCCCTGTGGTGGGACAGATCTTTCTGCTCGGAGAAATTCACTTCAGGATCTGCCTGACTTGGTTGAAGTGCAGTTTCTCAGGCTCTGGAGAGGCACATGCACCCAGCCACCAGCTCTCAGAGCTCATGTGTACTTTCCTTAGCTGCCAGCCCCGTTGTTCTGCCCCCCACCAAGTCCCTATTGTTTGTGTCTCTTCCTGGTGGCATCTGGCTCAGCCAAACTCCTCCTGAGCAGGGGCCCAGGCTTGGTGTGCTGGGTATTTTTTCCAGGAATGACTCTGAATGATCGTTTTCTAGGGGGCCAGTTATAGGCACAGCAGATGGAGTTGATTTGCAGCAAGAGGGTGTTGGGGTGGAGGGTCAGTAAACCAGGCTTTTTTGGTGGCATAGCAGGATCCTGGAGGCTGAGAGTCCAAACTGACACATTTTCCCTGAAAACTCGTGGAGAAATACTTCCTTTTTAATTTCCCATCTTTAGCAGGTGTTGCCCCACTGATCACAGTGTGGGGAGAGGTAGTAAAGAGAAAGAGGAGCCATCTGTGTCCTGGCATAAAATCATTGAATGGTGGAATATCCTGAGTTGGAAGGGACCCACAAAGATCATTGTGTCCAACTCCTGGCCCTGCACAGGACACCCCAACAATCCCACCCTGTGCCTGAGAGCTCCTTGAGCTCTGGCAGCCTTGGTGCCGTGCTCACTGCCATGGGGAGCCTGTTCAGTGCACAACCACCCTCTGGGGGAAGAACCATCTCATTCCAACCCCTGCCATGGGCAGGGACACATTCCACCATCTCAGGTTCCTCCAGCCTGGCCTTGGATACTTCCAGGGATGGGGCAACCACAGCCTCTCTTGGCAACTTGTGCCAGGGCCTCCCCACCTTCACAGCCAAGAATTCCTTCCCAATATTCCATCCAAAGCTGTCTCCCGTCAGTGTGAAGCCAGTAGTACATTGAAAGATCAGACTGCTGGTTCATAGTTACCCCAGACTGACTGGGATGTCTGTGTTCTCCTCCACTTGTTCCCAATGAACAAACTCTCAGCTGGTGACACAACTGTATCATCACTCCTAAACTGGATAGCCCAGTTTTATCATGATCAGCTTCCATCCTTTCCTTAATCCCTGACTGCTGCCACAGTCCTTGCCCTCACTGTGGCGAAATCTTTGCTGCTGCTTCTCAGAGGAGTTCCTGCATCAGCAAGACCTAAACTTCTCTGTAGGTGCTGAACTGTGCTGGGGCCTTGTTTTGGGGAGATGCCATTCCCAGAGCAGAGGGAAATGAGCTGTCGCTCAGGACTCGCATCCTGCTGACAAGCCCCACGGCTTGCGGTGCGTCAGAACAGCATGGGAGCACATTTGTTTCCATTGGGAACTGCACTGGATCAGCGCTCGGCATCCTGTTTATGTTAAAACATTGGCCTCCTCCTTTTATAGGGAAGCTGGGAGGATGGTGCAGCTGGGGCTTCCACTGAAGTGTCACCAATTAAGTCACTTTTCAGCAGGGTGATCAGTGCTTCAGCAGGCCCGGAGCTTCCCAAGCTGATCTCCTGGCAAGCAGATGTTGGCCAAGGCATGGCACCTCTTCAGCCACCCTGAGGTACCTTCTGCTCACATGCCTTTCCCATGGCCTCACTGGCATGGCTGAGGAACAGCCTGCACTTCTTACCTCCCCAGTGTGTTTTAGGGACGGGAGGATGAGGTGAGGCACAGCCTGTTGTAATTACAGCGACACCACTTGGACCCCACGGTAACACTCTTTGTTTCCCTGCTGCACGAATGAGAAGAGCAGGATCCTGACCCTGAAGAGCTCCCTGGGAGCTGTGCAGCTCAGGCCATGGGATGGGAAAGGATCATAGGGTGGGTCTCTGCTGTAGGTCCAGAGGAGAGATTTCGTAGGGCCAGATGAGTGCCCTGGGCATAGCCAGCTCCCAGGGCCATTCCAGCACACACAGGCTGATCCCTGGGACAGCCTTCCACTGATTCCCCTTGGAGGGTGGATTCCACAGCTGAGCAGAGCTGATGTGTCTATCTCCAGACCTGCCCATGCAGAAGAAGATCTCCAGGCCTGAGAAAAGTGACTGTACCAGGAGCACTTCGTCCACTCCAGGTGAGTGAAAGCAATGCAATCTGGCTCTCACCCACCAGCACCATCCCCAAGGGATATTTGTTGGCCTGGGCTTCCCTCCTCCCCTGCAAGCAGAGCACTGTGAAGCAGCAGAGGGTGTCACTACACTCAACCCCCAAGATACAGCCAAAAAAAATCTGCCCTGGGACAATTGTAACTGCAGTGGCAGACCAAGATCAGCCTCCACCCACAGGAGCTGTTGGGGTCAGAACTGATCCCTTTGATCTGGATATCACAGACCAGAGGCTTTTTGGGGCCACCGTTCAGAAAAGCACCTATTCTCCCCCGGCTGGTGAAATCCCTCTGAGACAACAGCCCTGCTGGACTCATCCTAGCAGGGAAGTTTTACCTTTTTTTCCTAATGTTTGCCTCCAGCCACAGAGCTCCCAAAGCCCAGCCAGCTCAGTAATACTGGCTTGGCTCCTTAATCGGACATAAACCATTTAAACACACAACAAATAAATAGACACCTTTCCTTGATCCTCCAGGAGGGCTTAGCACCTTTACAAAGGGATTTCTTTGATACTTAAGCAATAATAGATTGGCTTTCATTTTGTTAAGACCTTCCTTATATCAACATATCTCTTCAAGTGCTACACTTCCTTTTATGAAACGTTGGAATTCTTTCATGTTGAAAATGCTTTTACAGCCAAGTCCCTCAGTTGTGCTGGCATTTCTCGTGTCTTGAACTCCAAGCTGGCTAACCGCAGTCTCAGAATTCCCCAAGGAAATAATGAAAATTCCTAAAATCCTTGGCAAGGAAACAGTTGAAATTTTAAATTGAGTTAATCGTTTTAGCGAAAATGCTTGTAATAAAATAAATATGGGGAGCTGGGGTGAGGAGGGGGGAAATCAGCCTCAGAAATGAGCATCAGAGGGGAAAAAAGGGAAAGGGAGAGAAGATCCTCAAAAATGAAGCTTTTTCTGATCTCTCACAGTATTTAGTGATAGGAACGGCGGCAAAATTCTCATGAAAGGAGGATTTTGGAGGGTGTCCTGGTGCTGTGGTGAAAGTGATTTTCTTGAGAGTCCACTTAATGCTTCAGGAACACTCTGGCCCTCAAGTTTTGGCATGAGTGATGCCAGGTGTCTTCAGTGGCTGTGAAAAGGTTTCTGAGGGAAAAAAACCCTGATCTCTGTGATGATTTCATTAAACCTCTAACTCGACTAAGCAACATAGGCCCTGGTTAGGTTTTTAATTTTCCTTCCTTTCTCCTTTTTTTGTTTTTTTTAATTACATCTGAAAGACTCTAATTATAGCTGTTCAAGTATGCAGAACAAAACACACTATGATTTTTGCTTCTTCCTTTCCTTTTTAGCTAATAAAATAAATGGCTGCAAGAACACTCAGTTATCAGATCTCAGCAAATAATTTCCAGGTGACAGGTTGTTTATGGAGCCTCTTCACCATATTTTCTCTTCCTACCCTTTGTAGGTGAGTCAGCCCAGTGAAAATGTGAAAGAGCAGCAGCAACAGCAACATCCAGGTGACAAAACGCCAAGAAAAAGACACGGTGACTGAGATCTGCTCCGTATCCTGGGTAGCTGATGTTTCACAGCTTTCCACAGGCACGAGCTGAGGACACCAGAACGAGAGGACATGGCCTTAAGCTGCACCAGGGGAGGTTTAGACTGGATGTTAGGAAGAGTTTTTTCCCAGAGAGAGTGATCCCTCAGTGGAATGGGCTGCCCAGGGAGGTGGTGGAGTCGCCATCCCTGGAGGTGTTTAAGGTCAGACTGGATGAGGAGCTCAGTGCCATGGGCTGGATGGTGGGAGGCTTGGCTGGATGGAGTGTGGTGCCCGTGGTTCCAGGGTTGTGGGTTTGATCCCTGGGTGGGCGTTCGCTTGGGAGTTGGACTCAATGATCCTGTGGGTCCCTTCCAACTCAGAATAACCTGCGAACCTGAGAGCTTTGCAAGGCACTGCTTTATTATTCGGTCTTTTGTAACCACCGNTGGCAGGGGGTCTCTGTGGCCCTTTCCAATCCAAACCATCCTGTGAAGGGTTTTCCCCCAAGTCCCTTCCCACTTGTGCAGTGCTGTCCTGTCTTGCAGGAGAGACCGTGACAGAATGTGCCCCAGGGATGGAATATTGGCAGGTCTTGGTCAAATCAGAGGATCATCAGAGCTGCAACTGTGACAGCAGCCGAGACCAGTCCTGAAGATGGGCTATAGGGAAGGATGGGAGGGAGGGAAGGATNCCTGAGGAGGCCACAAAGATGGTCTGAGAACTGGGCACCTCTGCTCTAGGGCTGGGTTGGGAGAGCTGGGGGTGTTGAACTAAGAGATGAGAAGGATCCAGGGAGACCTT
>WEKX01020834.1:139622-178658 GCA_013390025.1 Pitta sordida | reverse complement strand
TCTACTTACTATATTCCCCTCGGCATCCAATAAGGAGTGAAGGTTGTTGCAGCCTCTCTTTTTACTGCTGATGTATTTAGAGAAACATTTCTTGTTGTCCTTGACAGAAAAAGCTAGTTTGAGTTCCATCATGGCTTTTGCCGCTATGATTTTTCTCCTACATGACTTGACAAGTTCCTTGAACACACCCTGACTTACCTCCACTTTTTTCCAAGGGCCGTACATCCCCTTTTTTCCCCTCATTCTTTCAGGAGCTCCTTGCTCATTCAGGCTGGTTCTCTACCCCTCTGACTCATCTTTTGGCACATTGGGACCACTTGCTCCTGCGCCTTCATGAGCTTAAAGTATGTCCAGCCTTCCTGGGCCCCCTTGCTTTTACAGGCTGTTTCCCATAGTACTCTCCTAATTAAACCCTTAAAAAGTCCGAAGTCTGTGTCAGAGGAGGTATAGTTTGGATATTACGAAAAGGTTTTTGACCTAAGGCGTGGTTGGGGGCTGGAACAGGTTCCCCAGGGAAGTGGTCATCGCCCAAAGCTTACCAGAATTCAAGAAGTGGAGAAAATATTTAGACAAGTGTTTGGACATGATGTGACTCTTGGACATGGTTCAGTGAAGGGCTGGGAGTTGGAACTGGCGATCCTTGTGGTTCCCTGTGATCTCTGCAGCAAGAGGTGAAAGACCTTCCTTGCTCTTTCTGCATACTCAGACTTACAAAAATCATGCTGCATCTCACACTGTTTTTCACTTTTAATATGCGTATTGAAAGTTCAAAACACACCAGCCATGGCTGGCCTTTCTCCTCTAATCATAATCATTTCACCAACCTGCTCATCCTGCTCTGTAGAATAAAAAGTACAGTGTTTGACAGCTCTCCCACCCTTCTCCTGCTGCCTGCCCCCAGCCCAAGGAAGCTCCCCTATTCCTTATTTTCATTTACCTGGATGCTCTAAACCCAAGATTTGTTCAGGACCCAGAAAGACTGAAAAATCCTTTATATGGGTTAACTTTTTGACTTGATGATCTTAAAGAGCTTTTCCAGTCTAAATGATTCTATCATTCTATATCCTACCTTCACTTTTTGTCATCGAAAGAAAACTAGTAGGGACCAGACTGGAAGCCAAAACTCCTTCAAGAAGTGGGGAAAAAATACGTATCTAAAGGCGGAATAATTGATAATCAGAAGATTTTTATCTCATGAATGAAACTCTGGTTTTATTTTGTTCTCTCCCATAAGAGAACAATTTTAGGTAAATGAATGACTCCAGGAGTTATCAGTGTCTATTTAAATTAGTAATCTACATTACTGAACTCACAGAGCAGAGATAGTTCTGTAAGCCCCTTTCCCAGCTGTTTCCCCATACCATTGATGGCTAAAAACCAGCCTTCTCTCCACCATCACCCCAAACACAAAAGCTGTTTTCAGGAGGATTTTTTAACCTCTTCTTTCAAGGTAGCATCACATCTGCAGTGGAAGACAAAAAGCAGAGTCACACAGACCTTTTTTCACGTTTACAGAATGGCCTCGGAAATTCCTGGAAGTTTGTTACTGCCATATTTCACAGCACTCGTATCACCATGACTGAGAAGCTCACATATTCACCTTTGACCCAGGCCTGATAAGAGGCATAGACAGCATTCCTCTGATAGTTAAGGTAGAAGAGTTATGATGGTGCACTGAGAGCAAAAGAAGGGGTGGCCCCACTGTGATTTAAGATTTGTAAGTTCCTTATGATGAGTAGAATTCACAATGAAAGATGTTTTATCATTGTGACCTAAATCTTCCTGACAATGCCCGCTTTGTGCAGCAGTGGAATGGGTTTCCTCAAGAATAAACCTAACAGGATATGTCCCCTTGGGATTCCGGGGAAAAAAATCAATGGTCAGCACAAGAGCACTTAATTCACACACCAGGCAAGGGGCAGTGACTGGAAGAAAGGTGATCTAAATGTTGAGTTGCCTTTGTTTAACTGAAAAATATGGCATGCCTCTCATCTAGTTGAATTAGGACAATGTTTTTGCTTGGTATTCTTCACCCATGCCAGTGGAGTAGGCTGACAGACTGAAGACTAATTTTATATAATGGAAGAGATAGCCATAAAAAGAGTAAACACAAGGTAACCAAAATGGTATTTCAAACACATAGATTAGTCATGTGCTGTTGCAGTCCATGTCTCTATACACAAACAACTGTATTGTACCCACTCTTACCAAGATGCAGAAAAGTTTCCTAACGCCCACAAAAGTCACAAACCTTTCAAAGTCCTTGAGGAAATTCCATCTACCTTCTTAATGTCCTTTACTGTGACCCTAGGAGCCAATGAGATATTCAAATACCTATGCCTCAGTTTTACATTCTACACAGCTAATGTGATATCTGTGTTTGAGATTTGAATCATGGCTCTGGAGACAAGCAGAGAGCAGTGGGTGTTACACTCTTTGACCTGGGCAAAGATTTTGACACAATCTCCCAGAATATATTGGTAGCCAAATTGCTAAATTATAAACTGAATAAGCATTCTATGATGAGTATGAAAAATTAGCTGGTTCGTAGAAAATTAACTGCCTTGCCAGACTTTCAGTGTCAATGAGACAAAGTCCAACCTGTAACCGGGGTCCAGTGACAAGGATTGGCACTGTGGACAATGCTCTACAAGCTTTTTATTAACAGCCTGGAAAATGGAATGAAGTGCCTTCTCACGAAGTTTGCAGATGACATAAGTTGTACTGAGAGGTTGATAAAATGGAAATTCTTATTCAGAGGGACCTGTAGAAATTGTCTAGCAGAAACTTTACGCAGTTGAGTCCAGTATCCGGGAGGATCTAACCCCATGAAAGAGATTTGAATGACATTTTACAGGGGAACATGGTGATAGTAAAAGGGGGAATGGTTTTAGACTAAGAGAGGAGAGATTTAGATTAGATGTTAGGAAGAATTTCTTTACTATAAGTGAGGTGAGACTCTGGAACACGTTGATCAGACAGGGGATGGCTGCCTCATTCCTTGGAGTGTTCAAGGCTAGATTGGATAGGGTCTGAAGCAACCTGGTCCAGTGGAAGGTGTCCTTGCTCATGGCAAGAGGGTTGCAATGAAATCACCTTTAAGGTCCCTTCCAACCCAAACTTTTTGTGATTCTATAAACTGGCAAGTCTGTGGTTAATGTCCATCAGTAGTCCCTTCCAACCTGAATTATTCAGATAATTCGTCTGGTTCAAGTCACAAGTGACCTTTCAACCAGTAAGAAGAACCTGGCCAGGAGTGGACAACCTCTTCCCCATCCAGATTGCTAGTTCTCATTTTACCAATCTAGCCACCTGAATGTCTTCTGCTCTTTGAAATCATACAATATGAAAATAATAATAATCCCCCAGGTACCACACAGCTATAAGTAATAACAATTAGAGGGGATAAATGGCTTTGAGTCCCAGGCACGGTTTTCTCTTTGAGCACAATGTATGGTGTGTTACAAACCTCTGCGTTTTATCAGGAAACAGATTGTATCTGTGCAGTGATTATTGTAACTGATGGGTGGTAATACATATTGTGCTGGGATTTAACCATATTGTACATGTAATTACATCTGTGACAATTTCCTGTCACGAGCATAAGCCTTCAAAACAGAGCATGCCACGCTGGGTGACATGAATACTTACAGCTGGTAGGCTGACACCCGAGTGTTCTGTGGTTTATGCAGCAAGCCTGTCTTGAGAAAATACATCTATTATGTACACAATACAAAATACAATATTTCTGAGTGCACCGGCTTCCCCAGCTCAATGTCCAAAGCCTCAGCCCCACTCCTGTTGTTGCAATCCATCCACAGTCCCCACGGGCATGGTGGGTTCTGTCACGTTGCTCCAGAGATAGATGAGGCCTGTCTTCTACTTGAGCTCTACTCTTGCCTTTTCAGTTGCCATAGGCCTGATTTAAACCCATTCTTGCAGAAGATCTGGGTCTCACAGTACAGAGTCAGGTGCAGCAGAACCAGGAGCACAAGAGCATCCTGCCCTCTGCCACTTCACCTGTGCCAGGCTCCTACAGGGCCATGGCAAATATTGTTTGGAAAGTAAGGCACAGGGAATTAAGAACATTTAAAGTTGGAAATAATCTTCGTGCAGCTCCAGTATTGTAAAACTCTTCTCCTTTTCTGTCTTATGAATCACAGCAAAACTTTAAAATTTGAAATGAACAAGATTTCAAAAACATTTTAGTTAAAACCCCAACTGAACTAACTTTTGAGGAGGTAAAAGTGTGTATTTGACTTTTACATAAAAAGGTGAGAATATAAAATATGTATGTACACTAAATGACACTATTTCTATTACATTGCACTTTAATAATAATTTTTGACTACTTTAAAAATAAATTCTTTTAAGTAGTCAAAAATCTAGTTATGATAAAAAGTCAGAAGGAAGAACTTTTATCTTCTTGAAATGAGAAAATGACAGCAACAACTTCAATTGATGCTTTTCAACTTTGTATGCTCAAAATCTTTGGAATTTAAATCTCTGAAATATTTTTTTTTCATCTATTATGAAATTTTATATTCCAGCATGAGTATTTTATTAACTATTTGGTTCAGAAATTGACTGAGATCAGAAAAAAGCAAGTGGCAAGGAAATGGTCATGAAAAGGGTGAAATCATAAGAATGAACATCTGTATTTTTGTTGGAATGGAGACCTTTTCTGCACAACTTAGACCTATTAACTTCGGTATACTCCTCAAAGAGTATATGCCTTCCTCTTTTTATTCCTGGCTTTTCTTCTTCTTCTTCTTCTTTTCTTTTTTTTTTTAATTTTATTTTTTCTTTTTTTTTTTTTTTAATTTTATTTTTCAGCAGTCTATAGTATGAGTTTTAGATGCACATTCATTTGACTTGGGAGATCAGGTTCACTTCTTGCACGTGCACAAACCTGGCTGTGTGTTTGTGCAGCTGAGGACTCCTCACCTCCTTCTCACTGACATCAACTCCCTCCATTGCCTTCTCTGGGAGGTAAAGCGTCCTTTGGTTCAACAAGAGGCAAAGATCCTTACGTTCAGACACGCGGGCACAGGCCTGTGAAAATACATCTGTATCTATTCAGGGCAGGTCAGTCATTCCTTAGTATAAATGCACAATTTCATTCATTGATTCTCTAACTATCAGGAAATTGCTGTTTTAAAACACTATCTTTTACAAAAATGATATAGCATAAGGAGTAATGTAATTCAAGTGCCTGCATTGTTTGAAGTCACTAAAACAAACAAAAAAATTTTTAAAATGAGCTAAGAACTGATAATTATTTACTATAATTTGCCTATTACATTACTAGGATTTTTTTTAAGTTAACATCATGTCATTATGAAGATGGACCTGAGGTATGAACCTCAGCTACTAGAGCAGATCTGACTCCTGTAACAATCCGTAAAGCCTGCTGTTTCCCGTTCTGCCTTTATATTTCAAGCCACAACAGATCCAACTTCAGCATTGTGTACTCATCTGCACTTCTACTGAGGTCACAGCAGAGGATATTTTTATACTTTAATAACTAATTCTAAAACCTGAGAAAGAAGAGATGCTGTTTTTAGTTATGAAGTGATCACATCATTGGAGTGACAGTTCAGTTTTTAAAGTGCTTATGACTTTAGGAAAACACTTGATACAGAACCCTAAATGCAATTTTTTTAAAAAGTCATAGGATAATTTCAAGTCAATAAGTAAGGTCCTTCATCTACACCTGCTTTTGTGTCCTAGTTTTGAGGCTGGTCCTAACCCCCACTGAAAATAGTAATACTCCCTTCACACTTGGTTAGTAGTACCAAGTTCGCCACTGAAAAGGAAAAGAGATTTAACTGAGATTAAAAATAATATAAATAAAATAATAAAGATTAAAATAAAATTAAAAAATGAAATAAAATGAATAATAAAAAGAGAGAGAGAAAAAAGACCCACTCAACTATCTGTTTACCAGACTGTCAGGAGCAGAACTAACTTCATCAGCTGCAGACGCTCATCCGAGACATTTGACCATTCTGCAGATATAGAACAGCCATCTGGTGTCAATGACATTACTGCAACTGTGCTGTGGGATAAAGTACATTTCTGTACCAATCCAGGAGTCATATGTACCCCCTCAGCCTGTGTGCTTTACTCAAAATGTTCATATGAAAAAGCCATTTTATGCTTCACAGTGGTAATAATATTCCACCTTGGTACCCATCACTTCTCTACAGGATTTCAGCAAGAAAATATAAATATATACATATATATCTACACATATATATGTGTGTGTGTGTGTGTACTTACCTAAATGCCTATAAGTGTACGTATGTAAGTATATATGTATATATATATTTGTGTATGCATGCATAGTTGATAATACAATAAAAAACCAAGACTGGAAAACACAGACTAACTTCGCAAACCTTTGTCAGATGTAGGGGAAGGAGGTTGTGTTAATGTGAGGATTTTGAAGAGGTTCTATTCATGACTGCTTAAAAAAAAAGCAAGGAATAGTGGTATAACAGTCAATCAAAACCACAGTTAATCAGCTTTCAACAAGATATGTCATGAACTGAAAAATTAAATTAAGCTAAAATAACCCAAAATGACCTGTGTCAGTTCCCTGCTCACCTGTATTGAATTACTTGTAAACCCAAGAATTTGCAAGATCACAGTTTTGTACCAAATATAGCTGGCTGGAGCCTGGAGAAATTGTCCTGTCCTGAGTATTTCAGACTATAGTATATGGACTAGAGTGTCTGGAAGGTGTCAGAATGGGGCCAGTGAAATGATGTTAAAATCCTTGTAAGATCACACAGGAACACAGTCCCAGGAAAGATGGGAAAAAAAACAAAACACAAACCAAATCATTCACCCCCGTCAAAAAAATACAGAAAAAGCAAACACACAAAAAACCCAAGCAAACAAACAAACTCCACAAGAGTCCCAAAGACAAACAAAAAATAGCAATTAGAAAAGGTAAATAAATCACTGAATATCCATAATATCAAATCCTCCTCCTAAAAATTTTCTGTCACAAATACAGTTAAACAATATTGCAAAATATGTTCATTGGATATATAATTTTTTTCTCTTTAATTTTAATGTTTTGTACAAACAGATTAC
Source organism: Pitta sordida (assembly GCA_013390025.1). NCBI lineage: Eukaryota > Metazoa > Chordata > Aves > Passeriformes > Pittidae > Pitta > Pitta sordida. Next base: position 171,551 of record WEKX01020834.1, on the reverse strand, counting down.
TTGGTCTGGATTTTTGAAATCTGAGAAATATTGATCTACTGTGACCTCAGACCAGCTCCCCCAGTTTTGTGACCCCACTCAGACCCAGTCTTTCTCCCCACCATCCATAACCACAGAGTGTTTCTGGTCTTTCCTTCTATTAGTAATTATCATGGTATCCCAAAATAAAGTTTTAATTCTCTTTTATGATCCTGGCCCCCAAAATTATACCATCTTGAGAAGAAGTAAAAAAAAAAAAAGGTACTGCATGGTTGGGGATTTTTTCCCTCACCATAGCAGTTTACCCTTCATAAATTAGAGGAAGCATGAAAATTATGATCCTTCACTAGGAAGCTTCAGAATAGCTGTAACCATGTAATTATTACCATGAATGAAATGGGATCTACCAAATACAGCAACTGATTTGTGATATTGAATAAGTACTTCCTGCTTTTCTCTCAAACTCTGGTAGAAGAGAGAAACTGTAGCTGCCGGCATGAAAGCTACCCAAAATAAATTCTATGAGTTGTATGCAATGGGAAACATATTCTCTTTGCATTTTTGCTATCTTACAAAATGTCTTTGAAAAAGGAGATGTGATTCTGAAATAACAAGAGATTTTCCTACCAAAACTATGTTCTAAATAAATTATTAGATGCCAGTGAGGAAACATCACTTCACAGCTAGTAAATCAATGTTCAGGCTTCATTGAGGAAGGTCATGTTATGTTAAAGAACAGTAACTATGAGTATCTAATAAAAGCCACTGGTGTCTCGTTGGTTGACTTGGCAGCTGTGGAAACACACTGACCTTGCAGCAGAAGGTGAGAGCAGGAGGTTGCAGCCCCACAAAGACTTAGCCATAGGTAGATTTATGCACATGAATGTTTCGTTGTTGACTTAGCAGCATTACTCACAGGAGCAACATTATTCATCTTAATGTTAGGAAGCGGTTTTTCACAGAGAGAGTAATTGCATATTGGAATGGGCTGCCCAGGGAGGTGGTGGAGTCGCCATCCCTGGAAGTGTTTAAGAGAAGACTGGACGAGGAGCTTAGTGACATGGTCTAGCTGGGGGGTGTAGGGCTGGATGACCCTGGACCCCTTCCGGCTCGGAGTGGCCTGCTAGACTGTGAGGGATCTAGGTGGTGTTACGCTCTGGGATGTGCTCTCGGTCTCTGTACGGGTGTTAGGTGGTGAGTTGGACTAGATGATCCTCGTGGGTCCCTTCCAACTCATAATATTCTGTGATTCTGTGATTCTGTGATTCATGTGCTTAATGACTGGAGAACCATATTTTCTTATCCCCGCTCACACCTCCAACCAGCAACTTGTTCCTTGGCCTGCAAAGCTCCTAGCTTTTCCTTTGTTTTGTTTTCTAAAACACAGAAAAGTACTAGTGTCAACTGGAAAACTCCAGATATGAGAACCAAATTTAAAAGGACGATTCACTACCAACCAGCATGTTAAGAGTCTAAATATACCTAACTAACCTCAATGTGAAGTCTGAAATTACCCCATGTGTCCTTGTTTTAGCTAGGCTAGAGTTAATTTCTTCACAGTAGATGCTACAGCGCCGTGTTTTGGGTGTTGTAGTAATGCAGTGTAGAAAGCCCATGGGTTCTCTAAGCACTCGGCAAGCTGGAAGCTGTGAATAGAGGGACTGCACTCATGGAAGTGTCTGTGCTGCTACTTTCTCTGCATCAGCAGTGCTGATAATTTGTTAAGTTTAATGGCATCCTCTTTGATGGCATCAGTGGGGGAAGTGCTTGGAAAACCACTATAACCTGGTGGCCAGCGCTCCCTACGAGGGTAAGTTCACTGCAATGGTATGTACCTCAATCAGTTGGTAAGAAGCTCAGCCTAAAAAGGTGGTGAAATTATTGGGAAAAATCATGCTGATTTTCCTTGGCTTTGGAGCAGGTTGTTAAAATGCCTTAGGGCACAGAACAAGGCTGTCAAGTGATATACTTCCAGCGGGTGTCATTAAAACAGAGCAAATACTGCTTGTTACCAAGAGCCGACACAAATCTTCCCATTGAATTTAACGGGCTCCAGATCAAAACCTTTCTACAGTGTTTTCCATTTTAGCGACAGGGAGATACTACAAATACAGTCTTTTCTTGAGAGGTATGGAGTACCTATTTCTTCCTACTGATACAGATAAGACAATGAAACTTCGTTCCCCTCCTTCCTCAATAGGAAAGTATGTAGAACAGTGGGAAAATGACATTATCCAAGATAGCACTGCTCTGATTATAAAGCAACGCAATTCTCTTGGCTTCAATAAGCTGGTGCAAGTTTGCACCAAACAAGTTCTTTTATTTAAGTCTACCTAAGTGAAATAGTTTCTGCATCAAAAAGAAAAGAAAACAAACAAAATGAAATAACAAACAAACCAACAAAAATCATACAATCTCATAATGAATATGTTAAATTCAAATTCCTGTGCTGATGAGGGTGTTTCTATAAGCCTTCCTGAATTTCCCATGCAGATACGCATTTAGTGTAAGCTATTCTTTTCCCCATGATATCTTGTGCACAGAAAATGCAAAGCTCAGGCATTAACAATAATCATAAAATCACCAAACCCAGCAATAATAATAATTATGGTACTGATTTGACATAATAGCAGCAATAACTGCTTTTGAAACCCTGTGAATGTAAAACTCTTGCTTGTTTTATGAGCCTGCAAACACTGGTAGTCTGAAGAATAATAAATGCTCTTTCCAGCTCAGATTTCATTAAAAAAAAAAAATTATATCTTTAATTAAGATTTATGGCATTCAGTAGGACTCAGCAAGGATAGAAAAACTGCATCAGAGAGTAAAAAAATAACAGTTAAAAATGGGGAAATATGATTAAGTGTCTTTAATTCCTACTGCCTCCTTTACGGGGTTTCCGACGGCCTCAGGCGGAAATAGGCACTTATTGTCTTTGAAACAGCATTATTCTTGGCATAAAATGTTTATGGATCAAGATGAAACTCGTTTTGAGAAATAATAACACTGGCATGAGTTGAAAGGACCTTGCCTTTAGAGGAGAAAAAAATTGAACATATATTTATTTTAATGGAAAAATGTACTTAAAGGGAAACACTCTAAAAAAAGAGTTTCATGAGGAAAAATATGATTTAAACATATAATACTTATGAGACCAAGGTGATTTGCATCTCAATAACGTGAAGTCAAATTTAAATCTCAATTCAGTCTTAAAATGGAGATAATGATGACCCTTAAAGGAGAATGAGGCTTTGGAAGGAGCACCATTAACTATTTCTAGGCAAATGTGTTGCCTTGGGCAATGAAAAAACTGGGAAAGGTAGAATCCTTTTAGGACTCATGATCCTAAGCACTTGGCATATATTTCTGCATATTTACTACTCATAGTGAAAACCTAGTCTGAGTCTTTGCAATCACAGCCTTGATGGCATTGCAAGACACAGACAAAAATTGTCTGAAATATACAGTACTAAATACACAATCCCCTCATTAAACCTTTCCCGTATCTCAGATCCATGAGCTCATTTGAGGCAGAGACCTTTGGTGATCTCAGGTAGTTCTGCTGCCCAGAGGGGAAAGTAACACAAACCCACATACTGACACCCTTGTCAAAGTTTGGAGCTGGTCAGGGCTTTAAAAGTTGGGTTTCCAGCACAGCTTTGTCTCCCATAAAAGGGTAAGAGCAAGAAGAACTAGTGTTCTTGCTGGACCCTTGATCCTGGAGCAAGTCATATCATGAGGAATGGTGTCTACTTGAATGTGATTGCTCACACAGCTGCATGTTGAGAGATGTGAGCCGAAAACTGGGAATAAAATACAAACAGAAAAGATGGTTTAACACGATCAAACCAGGAAGTTCAATGAAGTGCTAACAAATTTGCCTTGATCTTGTTAAATCTTAAAAATGCAAGTGGCGTTAAGGTATCTTCCAACATTCCACCTTGACTCAGAAATGTGGTTAGACCCTTTCAGCTCAGGAGCTGTTACTGGGATAAGATGCCAACCTCCTGTAGATTGGGTTTGTGGGTTGTTATGGCTGCAATATAGATGAAGCCTGAGGAAATGCAGAAATATAAAATAGCATTAAGCAGCATATTTTCTCCCATCTGGCAAATGTGCGTTCCATTAAAAAGTTTCATGCAAGTAGTTAACATCTAACGTCATTGAAATGACAGTATAAGATCCTAAGGAATAAAGTCTTTTATCACATCTTTTCCTAACCAATAAAGGTGAAATACACTGGATGCCCAGTTAGCTTCCACAGGAAAGAGAGGGAGTCTGAACACAACTTTCCAGCCTAAGAATGAGACCCAAAAGACAGGAGTCATATTCGCTGTGCAAATATCATGTCAAAGCCTTCAAAGCCTCAGCTAAGACCTCAGTGAGGTTTCCACAACTCAAATCACCAAGATCCCAACACCATTCCACACTATCCTGTCAGGGCTTTTCAACAAGAACTTCTTGAATGTGTTTCATCAAGGGGACAGTCTGTAGTGAACCTCACAAAAAAGTGCAGGGGTAGGGAGGCTTTGAAATTTCTGGTCACCTTTAATTTGGAGCTGCATAGCCATGAAGAAAAAAAAATAGTAAAATAAATTAAAAACTGAATTCATTGGCACTGAGAGAATGGCCATTTAGACCAGTGACTGCAAAGAGGGAAAGATACAGATTTCAAAATAATATTAACACTTTGCACAGAATAATATTATGATTTGGGGTTTATGGATTTAAAATTTAAGTGTCAACAGCAACTAGCTCTTCAATAAATAAAAGTTTTGACAGGTACAGGGAAAAAAAAAAAGCGTTTTGCGTAGTAAGTACAACCCACTTGAAGAACGATACACACAAGGGTCATTCAGATCCCCCTACCAGAACTTCAGACCATGATTGTTGATTTATTATTGCCTTTTACTGCAAAGCTGGTCAAAGTTTTACCTAAATTTCTATCTTCTCTATCTAGTTGTCCAAATACTGACCTTAGTCTGATTTGCAAAAATACCAAAGGTTTTACTGAAACTAATTTTCATATAGTCTCTGTGGGACTGTGCTGCTCAGCAGCTAAGCCTTAATAAGGAGATAATAAAATATTTCATATTTACCAAGAGACACTTATTTCCAGGGAAGAAAGGTTTGGAGAAGGAAGTGAGCGGTGCACCTTTCCTTAGTTCTGTAACATCCCATTCCCAAACTAATCTTCTCAGACATGGAGCAGATGAACTGAAATGTCAGGAATAGATTTGGAAATTCTGGAACTTCAGGTTTTAGGCTTTCAGTAATACAGTGCAACAGATCACTTCAGTCACCCATCCAAGTGCTCTGTTGGCCTAGGCACTGTAGGTGGAAGAATAAATTGAGCCATTTCATATCACAGAAAGGTTTGGGCTGGAAGGGACCTTAAAGATCACGTCATTCTAACCCCCTTCCATGGACCGGGACCCCTGCCACTATCCCAGATTGCTCCACGCCCTATCCAGCCTGTCACTGGACACTTTTAGGGGTGGGATGGGGCAGCCAGAGGTCCTCTGGGCAACCCGTGCCAGTGTCTCACTGCCCTCACAGAGAAGAATTTCTTCCCAGTATTTAATCTAAGCCTACATTCTTTCAGCTATACCAGTTACACATATATCCCATCCAGTTTTTCCTGTCATGTTTTATTCCTGCTTTTCCCTCCCTCTGTTTATGACTTAGAAATGTCTATAGGTGAGCACCCTTCTCTTTTACCCAGTCAACCTATGGACCACAAGGCAGCCTTAAAAAATAACAACCCCTCAAAAAAGCCTGACCCAAACCAAGCGAAAACTGAAACAACTCCCACAAACAAAACACAAACCCAGAAGCACAAGATCACTGCTCTAAGCTAAAAATACAAGGGGGACTACAAAACAGCTCAACTCTTGTGCTTTTCTAATCACACATCTGAGGCAGATCATCAGCATTTTAAGGAGTGGATGATGCTTGCATCCTCTCAGTAGAGTATTGCAAGAGCAACTGGGAGCTTGTGGGAATCAAGGAATCCTTAGATATGCAAAAATAAAAGTCATGTAATAGTTACAAATTCTGCACTCCGGGGGAAGTGGGCTTCATTAGAAGATGGCAAATCATAAGTCCGAGATCAGGAGATACAAACCCTCTCCTCTAGGCCGTAAACCTCCTAGTAACCTCCTTCCTGGGGGAAAGAGCAGAGTCTGGAACCCAAGTGGATGGTAATTTGTTAACAGCAACAAAAATAAAGCATCATGGTCACTTTGAAGCATTTGCTGTGCCACTCACCCCTATTTCATGAAATCACATAATGCTTTAGGTGGAAAGGGACCTTAAGGACCATTTAGTTCCAAGCCCTCTGCCATGGGCAGGGACATCTTCCACTAGACCAGGTTGCTCCAAGCCCTGTCCAGTTTGGCCTTGAACACTTCCAGGGATGGGGCAGCCACACTCACAGGGAATAATTTATTCCTATTATCCAATCAAAACCTACCTTCCCTCTATTTCAAGCCTTTCGCTCTCAACTTGTCACTGCCCTTTTAAATTGTCACCTTTCTTGTCAGCAACTTTCAGGCACTGGAAGGTCAAAATTACGTCAGACTGGAGCCATTGCTTTTCCAGGCTGAACAATCAAAATGCTTTCAGCCTTTGCTCACAGGAGAGGTGCTTCTGGTGGTAAGGGATGTCCAGAGATTAAAGTGTTTTGAGCAAGATGTTAGTGGTGGGTATTGGGAATGAAACTGGAAAATCATCCTGGAGAGAAAAACCCATTGAAGAGGCTGGGCCAAATTACTGCAAGGTCATCCATTTTTTTACATTTAAGAACACATTTTGAAATTTATGATTTTATCTCTATAGAATAATGCATTTTTAAATTAGAATGCTGTGCTGCACATATATTGTATTAGGGTTTATTAGTGAATATCTTTCACTGAAGTTGGTGTTTAACTCCATCATTCTAATACGAATAATACAAAGTTACATCACTTTGTTATTATACAAGATCATATTTTTCTGTGCAGGATATTCAGCTAAATCCATGGATAATTTATGAATTCATGGTTGTGTGAAAATGAAAGTTTTGAGATCTTTCCAAAATATAACTTTATTTTAGGTTCCTTTTTCTAACACATGACTGCATCCAAACTTTGAGATAGTAAAGTATGACCAATTTTCTTTAAATGTACTTTTTAAGCAATTAACAATGTATTTAACAAAAGCTACAGCTTGATTTTTTCTTTTTTCAGCTTCTTATTATATTCACATATACTTTCTGGAAGTGATCATCATTCTCTACATCTTCTAGGAAGATATAAGTCTGTTGATGAGGATAAACTATTCAGATTTCATGCTAAGTTCTCAGTTGAGATTGTAACAAGGAGGTGCCCTAAGAACAGCTGGTGCCTTTTCCTCTTTTTTTTCCCAAAGAACTGAAGACATAAGTATGTCTCAAAAAGACCACCATCATTTCACAGATGTTTTTACTGTCAGTTTCACTCTCTGAACTTGCCAGTATATAATAAATGCTCAAACAAAAGATTAGTGAGTAGAGGGATGTCTCAAATCTCTCTCTATTTTTTAAATTATTATTTCATGTCCAGAACATATTCCACAGAATATATCTTTATTTAGTGACTTAAATATTTTAATTATTCTTAGGCATAGGTTTTTTCCTTTAAGAAAAATAGAAATTTCTCAGTCCTTTTTATGAGGTTGATTTTTGACTCTTGAATCTAAGAATGCTAGGGCGGAAAAAAAATTGAAATAAGCTACTGGTGTCCAAAAGGTTTTTTTCAGCCCTTTGAATGGGAAAATAGCTTTCTAAAATCTATAATACATGCTAAACTGAACGAGTTCCTTTCTTAGTAGTAACTTCTTAGTATTACACTTCCAACAACACAACTGTCTTAGAGAAGAATTTTATTTTTTCTCTTGCCTTTCCTGACCTTCCTATTTAATAAATCAAATCAAAGCAACTCTACTTCAAAAAGACTACTCCAGAAATAGCCTCTATTTCCTGTATATCTTTTTTTTTTTTTTTTTGCTTAGCTTGTAGGATTCTCACATGTCTTTTTCTTTGCTAACAAAAGAAAACCAAGTTCCACCAGCACACGAACACACATAAAATAACAAATATACAAAAGTTAGAGTGATACTTACAGGTTTGTCTATTCCAAGATGATTTGGCTGATGACTTTACTTCTGCAGTTCTTGGGTACTGCAGTTCTTAGGTACTGTTCACATGTGCAAACAACTACAGATATGTAGAGGAGAAAACGTCCATCACTTTAGAGATATTGAACTAATTATACTAAGAACATGCTCCTAGATGAGCAAAATTTTGATTTTTTTAATGTCACGGGTGAAATGTCTTTGACTGTTCTATCTTCAAAACTAAAGCAGAAAACACAAATTGCTCCTAACTTTGATTTTGCTGAAGTAGAAACTGAAAGGGAAAAGAAGAAAATGAAAATCAAGAATTGAGTAGAAGAAGGAACAGCAAGAGGTGAGAAGTCTTCACAGAGGCTCTCTTGAAGCTGTTTTTCCTAGAGTGCCTGTGAAAACAGTGACAAGGGAGCTCTGGATTTCCCTCTGAGGGTAAGTACGCTGAGCGCAGAGCCAAGGGAGACCCTGGGAGAGCAGCCTCTCCTGATCTACAGATGCCTTCCCCATAGTTTTATGGCCTGAAGTAGAATTGTCTCTCATCCCACCCCAGCCTCTCTGCCTCTTTCTGTGCAGTCATCCATCATCTCCATTCTACCACCTACTTTGCTCCAGAAAAGTAAAGGGGAGTCCTTTATTGATGCAACATAGCATGAAAAATATTCTTCAGGTATTCAGATAAATGAATTGATGTTCAGTTTCTCCTCTAGAAAAGGTGTTTTGTGTCACAAAGGAAACAAATAGGAGGATAGTCCCTTCTTTGTTTTTGCACTCACTTTTATGAAGTTTTAGCCTGCCAGAAACCAAGCCTACAAGATAAAGTCACAAATAGTCACTGAAGGAAAAATTACAACCATAGAGGAGGCTGTTCATAGCACACCCCCTCTCCTGGAGCTGACTTGTTTATCTGGGACTAGATTCAAGTCTTCTGAGGCACTGAAAATCTCTGAGAGCAGCCATCAGCGGACATATGCACATATTCCTATACATACTCAGTACTCCGAATTCACACCCTATTGGTAAATTAATTGAGTAATGCCACCAGGAAGCAGCAAGACAACCAGGTAACTAGTGTAAATAATAGACACAATGTGTGTTTTGGAGTCTCAGCAGTGAATGTCCTCCCCAGCTTTGTGTGAGCTATTAATTGCCTCGTAGGTTGTTTTCAGTAACGAATGGATGTGAGAGTGTTGTGATTGGCTCATCAGCATTTCATGAATCAAAAAGAGCAAACCACAACCAAACAAACCAACGAGCTTAAATGATTCATTCTGATCCGTTATTTTATACAAACAGCTTTAGGGAGCTGGGATTGCACCTCTTTTGTACAAATAAATATCTTAGTGCATGGGTGCTTGATGTGATTTATTTAAATAATAAAAAAAGCAAGGGAGAAAATTAGCTGAAATAGGGAGATAAAGGAAGTGATTTATAGTAGCCAAAATTACATGATTTTGCTCAACAAACATCCATACATCCAGTGCAATGTGTTTCACAAGATCACTCTTAAAATCCTGTTGAAATGTCTCTGGCAGGCTGTGCTTCTCAGCCTGGCTGAAGTGTCCCAGTAAATGATGCCTGACATTTACACAGCACCTTTCACCTCCAAATCCCAAAGCACCTGACAGACTGCTCAAACTGATTACAGGCTCTTGGCCAGGTTCTGCTCTCTGATGTACTAAGGCAGAGGGAAGGACCCTGCCTTGGTAGCCTGGCTGCAACCTCAGTTATATTAGTGCAACTCCACTGACCTGGCCAATTTTATTAAAGGGTCATTCTACCAGTCCATGAAACCCTACCACTAACATTACTTTTTCATTCTGCACTGTGGGTATGCATATTTCAAACAGCCCACCCTCATATGTGGATAGCTCATTGCAAAGAGCCAGTGATGACTGTATTTCTGCAAGGATTTTGAGTAAATATTATTGATCTGCCCAGCAATAAATCCAGCCTCCAGGCTAGAAAAATCACTTCGCATATGGCTTGAGACTTGAAATGGTTCCAGTTTAATCTCAAAAGATAAGGGCCCATAATCCTAAAGACTGACTAGTGCCACGATTTCCACTGCCACCAGTGGATATGAAGGTTGTCAGGATCTTGTTCAACCGTGGTTTTGGGTTTTTTTGTGGAGATGAAGTTGTGAGTACTACAAAACATGAAGGAGTACTACTGGTCTCTGAACCCTCTGAAAGATTTATGCTCTGCAGTCTTGCACCTAACCTAATCTAGTCCTTCAATCTGAAGAAATACAGAACTCGCTTGTTATAACTTTACATGTTGCCCCAAAGATGATCATACACATTAGCTGGAAATGCAAAGAATTGTGAGAAGGTTGTCAGGGCACCTGAATGAAACAATCATCCATCCAGGCAAAGAAGGATCACATACGAAGGAGTAGGGTACCACTATCTGTGTGATGAGGGTACAATCATTTTTCATGAACATTTGTAAGCACTGGTGTCTGGATTTTTCATCCTTCAACTCATCTGAAGGAGCAGTTTACCCATATCCCAGGGAGGGATCAATGGAATCTGTCCTTCTGTTATGTTCTTCCACTTAAATAACATCTAGGTGGAAAACCTAGTTGAGTGGAAGGTGTTCCTGCCCATGCCCGGTGTTTGGAACTAGAGAATCTTTAAAATCCTTTCTGATCCAAACTGTTCTATGACTTAGTGATTATATGTAAACATGCCTGATTGTTTGCATGAAAAAAAACCTGTGCCATAAGGGTCTGATGAACTATATAATTTTAAAGTCATGCTTCTAACCAGCCCCGCACAAAGAGTCCTACAAGACAGTATTCTTCCAGGCTTGATCTTGGAAGTAGTATATATCTTTCACTGTAACTCTTCATCAGGGTAGTATGAGTAAATACTTCCCTATTAGTATTTAACATAGACATTAAATATTGCTAATCATCACCGCTCTGCATGTGACAGCAACTGCTGTCTTCGCTATACTGATCAGCAAGAGGTGAACAGTACATCTGTAACCACACTTGCTCACAAATGCTGAGCATCTTCAAACAACCATGGAGCTTGGGCTGAAGTGGACAGAAACATATTCCAATCATATTACATATAAACTTCTTAAGCTTGAAAAAAAAAGGAAGAAAAAAAAAGTTAAAAGGCCAAGGGATCAACTCCAAAGGGCAAAAAGAACCTTAGCAGGTAAGACCAGATGGCACTTAAGCCTCTTTACATATTGCTTATTTACCCTCAGATGCTGCCACTTAATAACATTAATGGAGGAATAGTGAACAGAACCAAGTGATTAATTAGTAGGTCAAAGGCCACTTCTTTCTTTCTATTTACCTGATACAGGACCAAATCAAGTGAGACCTCCTAGAAGGAGACTTCCAAGGGAAGCTGCTAATCACAATTTTCATGCTTGGTATTCACACAGCGCTCTTAAATCCAGGGAAAAAAATTGTTTGGCTGAATGTATTGAAAAAAGCCAAGCAATCTATCGTAAAACAAGGGCTCCTGGCTCTTTTTCCTGGGAGCTTTTACTCTTTGAATTGGAAAGACCTTATTGATTTTAGAGTCCCATGACTGTAGCAAGTGAAACAAAACAGATACTCTCAGAATCTTATGTATTATATTTGACAAAGTGGAAAGTTAGCCCAATTTCATGTGAATGTGTACCCAGGAATAAATTGGTTTCATAGCAGTTGCAACAGAGAATATCCTCTGTTCTATTAACATGTTCCATTCTCTGAATGAAACATAGGATTTATAAGGATTTATACGGATTTATAAGTTCCTCTTCTCAGTTTTTTAATAGACTGTCTTATAACCTTGAAAATGTTAGTAAATTTGCCTGTAATACAAAAACATTTTTCTTTTTTTTTTTCTTAAGAATCTGATATCTTTTTTTTCTTTTCTTAATATATCTTACCTCAGAGAGGATAAATGGGCCTCACATCTATTAGTGTTGTAGTAACCCTGATTCATTTACAGGAATTAGTGGAATATTGGAATACCAGTGTTGGTGCTAGATGCAGAAATGGATGTACCTATTAATCTAAACCCCCTCTTGAATGATTGGAAATTGCCTGTTTTCCAAAGACACATTTCCACAGTGACTTCATGCCGAAGGAAGGCCAAATAACAGAAATCCTGGATTCAGATACGCTTGGAAACACAAATCTTGATCCAAAACCAAGTTATGTGGTTTGGGACCACCTTTAGGTTTTATGAGATTTGGGCACTGAAGGTAACTGCTGCCAGAATAAACATGGGAGGTGTGGGAAGCAGTTTGGAAGGAGAGAAGAAGCCAGTTTTGTTTGGGCTGAGCTGCAAATCCAGCTCAGGGAAAGGGTCATTGGGGAGCTGCTCAGGGTCTCATGCTAGACTGGTGGGCAGTTCTATGTGATGTTGCTGTGTAAGAATTGTGAAGCCTTTTCAGTCTTGAAGCGCCAACCCAGAAAAAGGGGCAGTGAAAAACTGGGTTCAATGAAACAAAGAGTGTCAACCCTGCTCTGGAAGAACCCAAGCCAATGCTGCTTCATTCATAAAGAGAGGCAGCTCTTTGCATGCAACACTTGAACCTTCAAAATCCTGGACAGAGCACAGAAAGATGAAATGCAGATGAGAAGAAGGCCTCTGTGGGCCAGGTGGGCTACAGGCTTATTTTCTGTCTCTGTCACAGATTTGCTATCGGATATGGATGAATCCAACAGATATTATCTGGCTCTCCATGCCTCCATGTTCCACCTGGAAATAGCACAGTTACTTGCATCTGTTTAAATAGGAAAGACAAGGTGCTCAAGTATTGCCTTCAGGCTGCTGAGTAAGTCCCTCAGGCTCTGAGATCTGGATGCAAGTCTGACCACATGCTGTTCCAAACTTCAAGAGACTTGTGTCTCATCACATTTATAGGGAGAAAACCACTGAGATTAGCTCCCACTGAGAGGTCTTACATACTTTGGTCTCAAAAAGCCTTCTTGAATAGGTTGGAATTTCCTTTTTGCTTGATTGTTTTCCTCCTTCTTTGTTGTTTTCCTCTCTCACAAATCACTTAGAAAATTAAATCTTAAATGCTTCTGGATGCAATGGATTTAGAGATTAGCAATATAACCAACTAAGTCAAGTTCTGGAGGCTAAGTATCCTCAGCATAATCCACCTGCCCTGAGGGTGAGGTGAGCCATGAAAAAAATGGTTTGAAACATAACCGAGACCCTTCAGTGAGGAACTGTAACACTTAAGGAAAGTCCACGAGTCTTTTTCTCATAGCCTGCTTATGCCCCATGTCTTTTCCATAAAGCTGTCTGATTCCATACTAACAAACATTTCCAAGATGAGGAAAGTTGAAACCATTTGGCACCCAATCTCTTGGCAGTGGCAGCACCAGGTAAGCTGCCATTGTTTCACAGCCTCCTGCTTTTCAGTGTCTGAAGAGGATTGGAAGTATGTAATTCTAAAGGACAGTGAGGAAAAGTTTAATCAGATAACTGTGATAATGTTTTCAGTCTCTAATTGACTCCATAGAAGAAAATGTAATTATGCCACTAGTTAGTGACAGGCTGAGGTTTCCAAGAAGCCAGGGTGTTTGAGACAGCCTTGTCACAGGGGTGTTTGTGCTTTGCACCTAAATATATCTGTCATTAGGCAAAAGGTAATGAAACAGAGTGTGAAGAGATGACTGAGTGAAGCACAATGGCAGGACTCGCAGAGCTATTCCTGCTATCCCTTCTTGCGAGTGTTAGCAGGAAAACTGGTCCTACTTTCAGCCCAGCAAATGGGCTTCATTTGGCAGCACAGGAGAAGAGCAGAGGGGAAGGGAGGGGAGGGGACGGGACGGGACGAATTTGGAGGGGAGGAAACAGAAGTCCAGCCAACTGAGACCATGTGTATCAGGAGATGCTTTCTAGGGTAAAGAAATAAGGTCATGGGAAGAACAGACTACATTTAGATCTCATTTTCTTCCTTGAAAGGTCATGTTTGACTGATAACGTCATTTTCTATCCTTCCAAAGCAAATGTAGGCTGGAAACAACATCATCTTGCCTGAGGGAGCTTTACAACACCTCCTTGGTTTTCTGGCACTCAGCAGTACATATTGTGAAAACTGAACTTACCCATCACCAACAAAACAGCAGGTCTTCCAGATCCACAAGGTGTTACCTGTGCTCTTTCCTACACTTTTCTCACCCTGATTCCACACCAGAGGCCACCAGAAACTATAGAAAGGGAAGACAAGACACCACTCAGACAAAGGAATGTCTTCCTACATAGTGTCCCTGCTCATCACATGCAAAGCACGCTGGAGACTGAGCTCTCCTCTCCCAGGGCAGCATCACCTGTGTCACGATCACAGGGTTCTGTGGGCGCCACAGCTCTGCTTTTCCCATGACTTTTGGGTTTGGCAGATCCCTGAATTGTATGTTTTGCCTGCAGCTGTAGCAATGCTTTGCGACACAGCAACTCTGACTCCAAGTGATCACAGCTGGTGCATCTCTTTGAGCAGAATTGGTGAAAGACAGAGTAAATGACAGGTTACTTCAATGCCTCTCTTAGCAAGAACTTATGGAGATTATAATGAAGAAGCTGGAAAGACATCACTGGAATCTGTTTGTGGCGCTGACAACTGAGCGATAGCTTTCTTTGATAACTTTTAATCACTGTGTTTTCTACTTATGCAAATTGCAATAATAACCTTGATGCTCTGGATTTCTGCAGCATTCAGGCTTGTGGCAATGACAGAAGGATTCAGAGCTGGATGCTCGTCCGCCACTCACTTGTGTCTGCATTAAAGAAGTGTCACATTTGGTGGTGACACACATTGATGTGTGTAGTATGTGTGTCACCAGAACATGCTTTCAGAAAAGAACATCCCACAAAATGCCACTTTGAGAGACTTCATCCTAGTTTCATCACGGTTTAGTTTGCATGCATTGCTAATTGCAGGTAAGCTGCATTTGTGTGCCAAAAAAAAGAAATAGAAAGGAAAAAAAAGAGGCATATGGGCCTAATTTATCTTGTACCAAGCTTTCTTCTAGTACTTTGCGGCAGAAAACAGGCAGAAAAAGGTGGCAGTACACAAATATGAATTAAGTGTCTAGGGACCTTTCAAACCCAAGTTACTGGGTTTTTTTAAAGAGGGATCTTCATATATATATACCTCATTCTCACTAGATGATATAAAAGGCTTTGTATACCTAAATTATTACATTGGTTTTCAAAAGAGGTCAACAGCTCCTAAGTCACTTTAGAAAGCTTTTAAAGTGATATCAAGGATCTTTGCAGAGACACAGGTCTCACTGAATATCATGACCTGGTGCAATACTTTCTTATGCTTGATGTGAAAATTGCCAATTTATTTCACTCTGGCTCCATCATGGGAGTAGTCTTTATATTACATTTACTGGTGGTTTGTCCAGTTCAGCCTTCCATGAGTTTGTTTTAAAGATAATTTATATGGGACTATAATGCTGTCAGTAGATGTGGTGCTAATAGATAATACTGCCACTAATTGAGACTTAATACACCTCTTTGCCTAAAAGAATGTATTGTGGGTAATTTTATCTCAATATTCAATCTAAACTTTCCATCTCATTACTCCCAGCCTTACCTAATTCAGTCGTCCTAAAGGATTACTCTGCCTGTTTCCATCTATGATAAATACGGGGATAGTTATCACATCTGCTCCTCTGGATGTAATTAGGCCAAGGTGTAAAGTGAGCTGGATCACCCAAGGTTGCAGCTTGGCCTGAAGAGAAGGTCAAAAGGGGAAAGGGGAGCTCTGTCAAGGCAGTGCTAATGAAGAGCTTGACTCTAAATAAATTGAGCCCAACATCTGTAGCTCAGTTTATTTTGATCTGCTCTGTTCTTTTTGTTGATGTGCCTTTTTTTTTGCCTACTTATTTGAACTGATGCTAGGGTGTGCACCTCCAATGCTGAAGATATCTGTCTGGCCCAGGCTTTGCAAGGTTTTGGGAAGCATGGTATAAATTGAATTTTTCTGGTGTGACATAAGAGCTGTCAGTGTTAGTGTTATTACAGGGATAAACATGCCAAATTTAAGCCAAGTTACACACTCAAATTTATACTCTGAGATTACACTGAATAATCAGGTGACTTTCACAAGTTTGCAACCTAGCTATGAAACACTGGCATGCAGGAAGTTTAGTGGACTTTCTCTGAGACATAGGCACATGGGCTAAAATCAGCACAATGCCACTATCAAGTGAAATTTATTAGATCAAACTTCAGCAAAAAGGCAGAGCATTTCATGAGGATTTTATTGGCTATTCCAGAAGCGAAGAGTCTCGGCATATCCTTCAGGCCCTGGAGATACCTTAGACACTCTTTGACATATCAAGGACCATTAGAACTCCATGTATGAGTAACTGAATCAGGATCCCTGCTGTATTACTTTTTGCAATAGTAAAAGTTCCATAAGATTCTGTCTATTCAAATTCTTTTGTTGTTTGGGGCTTTTATATGTATATGGGATGCGATTGTTTTAACTAGAATTTTCATTCAATGGGAATTCTGAAAAGACATATTTCTCTAAGGTCAGATTTGAATCAAAACGAACGTAAAATAACCCCAAAACAAACAAACAAAAATAAAGAAAACAATCAAACAACAAATCAAAACAAACAAAATAATTTATTCCTGTACTAGAAATGTTTTTTCTTACCAGCTTTATTGAGTATAAAGCTACCTATAGGTATAGAAAATAATGTACTTCACTCAAGAAAAATAACAAAATTTCAGAGTGAATTTTTTGTGATTTTATATACCACTGGTGCTCCTGTGAGAGCAAGACTAAGTTTAAAAGAGGAGGATGCACTAACAGATGATTGCTAGATATTGGATGCAAGGCACCTGGAGAAAAGATGAGCCAAAAAGAGTATTCAGAATTCCAACTAAATGATTCCGGGCTTATGGGGTACCAGTCTGCAGGGCGATGTAAAAGGAATTGTTGTGGGGTTTTTTTTTCAATCTTTGCAGCTGACACTGTCTTTTTCTGCTTCTCATGAAGTTGCATCCCTGCCTAAGCCTGGAGTACAGACTGCTGTGACCAGCAGTGTCACTCCTGAAAGGGTATGAACTGGTGGTGCAACCATCCAAGCTAAACACTGCTCTGTTTTATGCAGTAGACACTTTCAATCCCCATTGAAAGTGCCTTGGCACTGTCATGTGTTGAAAGATGCTGCCCAAAGCACATCATCCAGACCCCAGGAGAAGATACAGGCTCAGCAGCATCACAGATTGCACGGCAGTGACACGACGGACAACTCAGGAGCATTTTAACCTCACAAGCAAAACAGCAGCGGCAAAACCAGTTTCAACAGGGCTTTCCCCAGATGTGAATTTAGCAACAACACATCATAAAACATGCATGGACCAGGGTAGTTACATGTCTTTATGTGTGGATGTGCAGCAACAAATCTACAGCTACTTCAGTTTTCACAGCTGCAATCGTGAGCAGGATCTAAGAAGTGATGGGTACAGCTTTCTGCTCCAAATGTCTCGGCCTTCAGTGTTGTGAAAGAGAGGAGAGATTGGCACGTGGTATGGAATTCAGCCAGCTTCTCTGGACCATGAACATCTCGTTGAAGAACCCCAGCAAACTGTTTTTTTGGATTTGATTCATCGTAGAATCACAAACAGATGGAAGGGACCTTCAAGCTCACCTAGTCAACCCCTCCCCTGGATGGGCAGGGTCACCTTGCTCTGTACTGGGTCGCTCCCAGCCACATGCAACCTGGGCTTGAACAATTCCATTCACAGTAATGGAAAAATCATATAGGAAGTGAGATAACCCTCAAGCTGGCCTGTCCAATACTCATCAGATCAGGGACTAATAATGTTCCATCTGCCTTTGTAACCTTAATCCTGCCCTTAAGAGGATAGCTGTCATTCCAGAAGCTTTCATCAAACAAATACATATTTTTATTGTAAATCCTTTTGTAAGATTATTTTTTCCCTTGGCTAAAGGTCAGAGTATATTCTGACAGATATAGGATTGTGAGAAACAAGGGTACAAGTAACAGATGCAGCATACCTAAACAACAAATTAAAGAGAAAAAAAACCCCTCTAGTCCTTCCTTATGTGGGAATGACTCCTAGTACAGTCAAAATCCACAGTGGTCCCTATGGAATCAATAGAGAAATACAGTAAAAAAAGTAGAAATTTTTGGAGAAGACTGATGAAATGGTACAAAGCCTTGAAATCACGGACCATTTGTCACTAACCTGGGACAGCCAGGAAGAGACCCCAGGCCTTAAAGATGTACTTTTTATTGAGGCATCTGCACCCATAGGAAATTCCACCCTTCCTCCCATAAGATCAGGCTGCAGGGTGTCATATGTTTGTCACTTCCAGGATGGATTACTGCAGCTCCTGGCATTTGGTGACAAAGGAGAGAACAATGTAGAGAGTGCAGCTGATGCAAACCACTTCTTCCCACTTCTGGCTGGGGTGAAGAAACCTTGAACACATGAAACCCATGAACCAGACCTTTCACTCCAGTTTTCAATGCCAGTTTAATGTCTTCACACTTATAAGGACCTGGTTGCATTTTGGAAGGTAATATGCACTTCCCTCTCATAAACCCCTAAAAAAAAAACAGGACTCCAGATTACTATCTGTTGAAACTGTGCTTGAATTCATATTTTGTTTATTTAATTGCTTTGGTTTATTCGGTCTAAAAAAATATGTGTCAAAGTCAAAATCTCTTATTTTCACATTCTCTAATTCCCATATTTATCAAAAATTAAGAAATTATAATAGAAAGAAACACACTGACACCCATTGACTCCCAGTCTACTACTTTGGTGGGAAAAAGAGGAAGAAAAAGAATTAATAAAACCTGAACATTCTCAAGGAATTACATGCATGTTATTTTGAGAGGTTTGGCTAGCAGATCAAGAAGTTAATTCATGCACATCAAGCTGTAATCCAAATGTAGAACACAAACAGCTTAAAAAACATACTTTAAAGATACATTCAATTTTTTTTACTTTTTTTGAGTGTATATCCTTACAGAGGTCTAAGCTGGGAAAAAGAAGTCCTACTTCTCTTCTTGCTACACTTGAGATATAAAATGCCTCTAATAAAATATGAAGGAAAATCCTGTGATTAAATAAGTGATCTGCTTACCCTACTGTAGCTTCAGCTGCTCATCAGATCACAAAGAACCTCAGTTTTGGGCTCTCCATCTGGATTATCTCCATTTAGTCTGCTGAATTCCCACTATCAATCAGCTCAAGGGAAGGAGGAAACTGGAATTTAGGTTGTTACAACCCCACATTTAATGTAAGAAAAACACATTTATACATCTGGGACTAGTTCTTGTTTCCTCATATCTAATTTTTCTTCAGATCTGGGTCTTGCGTACATTGTCCTTGAGATTGCTGAGCTCCTAGATGAAGAACATCTCCTCCCTTTCCCTGTAAGATCACAGATTCTTGTGAGGAGCATCGCCACCGGTGAAGGACACATCTGGCGGAAAATCACCCTCACAAAGCACCTGACAGCAGATTCTGTGGCCTGCTAAATAGGAAAAAAACTTACTGAGGACCTCTGAAGCAAGCCCAGCAAATTCAGCTTTAAATTTGAACAGAAAGCAAGCTGAGCAGTCAAGCAGCAAAAAGTGTTTAAATTCACCACTGAGATGCCTGGAGGGCATCCACTGCTGAATCTCCACCTGCTCTTTGCTTGCCATAATAGCAAGAAAGGACTTTTCTGCTTGGGTTTTGGTCGGGTTTTTTTCCCCTCCTGTTTGTGTCTGTCCAAAAGGTTTCAAAATTGCTCTCTCAGTTCTGGTGTTTTCCACTTAGGCTGCGACAGCAGGTGGTGGAGGTGGTGCTGGTGGCCACTGTCTGAGCCTCTGAGCCTCTCTCCCTCTGTTTTCTTATGCGTATATATCACACCAGGCTCAGATGGAAACTTCTCCAGACACAAACTGATGCTGGGAGCAGCTGCTGGTTTATTAAGCAGTTTGCGATGGCAAGAGCATGACACTATGATGCTGGAAGTGTCCCTGTTTGCTGGCAGCATTTCCAGAGGTGTCAGCTCAGACATCCCCAGCTCTTGCAAAGGTTGAGACCAGATTTTTTTTTCCCCCTAAGCCCTCACTTTCTCCTGATGAGTCTGTCTGGTCTGTCTGATGACTACTCCTCCTGTGCTCCCTTCATGCCAAAGGCAAGTCCGTCGTGCCTGGTAAAAAGCTCTTGGCACTGATTATAACAGGTCATGCTCTTCCCTTCGGAGTTCATCAGTGCAATTGCTCTTGTTTTAGCCTGACACAGGAATGCCCCAGCTCTCCATATCCAAGACACACTAAAAAAATCAAAGATCACTGAAGGGCTCCTGGCCCTGTCCATGGTAGGCCAAAAGATGGATTGTCCTGAATTGCTGAATAACCTCGCAACACTACCATCCGTTTCTGAGCATTCTGAGAATCATGAGTTTATTTATGGCTAGAATGTGTTCTTGAGAAAGATTTCTAGTGCTGACTGCCGAGTTAGTAAGATTTTTTTTTTCTCACAAGAAAGATTTTCAGTGTTGCTGGGGAGGATGTTTCTTGCAAGGATTATTGTGATAAGAAATGGCTGCAGCTGGAGTTAGAGCACCTAGAAATAAACAAATACTGTTACTCTAGCCATGTGACAAAGTAAGCTTAGGACAGAAGATCCAAGGATTTGATCTTAGACTCCCCTCTTTAGTAGACACAGAGCACTGACTTTCCATGGGGCACCATGCTGCTCTGTCAATTTCTCACTCTCTCCCCATCAGAATTTCTAAGAACAAAATGCTGTTCCAGTCAGACAGATCTGCCTGTGTTTGAGAGAATCCATCAGGAGCCCACATTTGCATATGCTCTGATGAATTACCACTTTCCTGTTCCTTTGGTCTCTGTGGGAATTGCATTAAAACATTTTCTGTGAAGCAACCCCTGGCCCCATCCATGTACCTGATTAGACAAGCAGAGAGCACTTCAGATTCTTTAAGAGACATCCACAGAATATATATACTAGCCTAAAAGCATTCTGGAAACTGTATAGGCCTTAACATTAAGTTTTCTGGGCCAAGTTTTGTGTTTGACATATCTGGCTCTTCTCTTAATTACCTTCTCTGCCTTGCCAAAAATTCTTATTCATCTAAAATACCTTCATCTCTGTGAAACTGTATAATCAATATTGCCAGGTGCTACAAGGGTTAATAGTTTCTGGAACTGCGGTAAAATCCAAGGAATCACTAGTGAAATAAGGTTTGATTTGATAAAAACAAGGGCTCTGACCTGAATTTGCAAGATCTGTTGAGATGGAACTTGTGATGTACATGTACAACTGTTTTAAGTGATCTCTGAATGATATCAGTCAAGGATCATTGGTCATGTGAGTTTGTTGAAGGCACAAGACACCTCACAGTGACCAAGGAGTGTCACATCACCAGACAACAAAGGCCATGTGACAGCCACCCACTAAATTAACTCTTCCCATTCTCCTTGATGGCAGAAGGTGTGCATCTCCAGGGAACAAACTCTGCACCTTATTTGACCCATCTGACAACCATAGGGTTCAGAGAATGACTTACAATAGGATCCTGACAAATAAAACCCAACTTGCAACTAAAGCTTGTAAGGAATCAGGCATGAAAGACTCAAGTGAAAGGTTTCATCTGGCAGATCAAAAATGAGCACATGCCCCCTCCTGGAATAGGCCTATCATCCCTTGTTCATTCAGAGGCACACATACATACGTAGTATCTCTCTTTATTGCACAGCAAAAGCATGAAAAGCCACCACATAAAATGCTGTAAGTTTATCAGCCATCCCCACACCTTTCAAACCACTTAATGTGGGAAACCAACTTTACACTGCACGAAGCTCCACCCATCCAGATGATGTTGTCATTTCCATGGTAACTAAAGTACCTCAAAGGCAAAAGAACAGATGGAGACTGGAGAAAAAAAAATAATCTGAGGACCAAAAGTGAACATATGTGGTGCAAGAAAAAATATTAGCTGTGGGCAACTATTAGGTTTATTATCACTTGCAAAAGGAGACCTCAATAAACTCAGTCACGGCTCTGCAGTGAGGATTGGCACAATCACATCAGCTGCGTGACAGTACCAATCTCACAGCAGTCTTTATTCTCACTCCCTTTTCCTTAAACAAATTTCAAGGAATAATTGTTCTTGCTCCCTTAATGACTTGTTTTGATTTAAGGACAAGAGCAGCCAAAACAAGCAGAAAGAATGTAACTGGTCATATGCTTGGCTGCCCATTGCATGTCTTCAAGATCAAAGTCTCCAGGAGAGAGACTCGGGGCGGGGGGGGGAGTTGTCCCTCCTCAACAAGGCTGAAATAGCCAAGGGTGCAAAACTGCACATATGCAACATACAGCTCATTTCATTACATCTCACTTACCTGTGCTCTGTCTGGCTCCCATACTTCAGACTTACATGAGACATTGTGTGAAGGGCATGTTGGCAACTCCACAGCAATTTGGAATATCTTTAAAACCGGGTAAATAGTTCTGACACAGTCTTTGCTTGACTTCCTCTGGAATTAATCCATCTTTGTAGATTGCTATCAATCAGAAGGGAAACTTGCAATTTACATAGGACAATTTGTTCTGTGTCAGCTTTCTAAGACTCTGAGCAAGGCAAGTGTAATTTGGGAACAGGAGCTGTGATGGAGAGAAAAAAAAAAAAAAAGAAAAAATCTTGTATTTTTAGCTTGCTCTCAGTATAAGTTTTCTGCTCTATATTATATAATTTATTTAAGATGCAGAGCTTCGTCAAAGTGAAAAAAGTTAAAAATGTATCTCGTTTCCTAAACTCTACACAGCCTAAGCTGGACAGAGTTGGTATAAACTTCAGAGCATAGAAAGCTCATCTATGGACTGTGCAAGAAGAGCCTAGGTCATGAGAAATGTGAACTCAAGTCCTTCTGCCCAAGATGCCCATTGCAACCCAAGGTAATAAATTTTGTTTGTTTGTTTGTTTTTCCTTAATCACCGACCCCCTTGTCTGTAACATAGAATCACCAGAGTCCCCTCAAATCCTGGAGTCTATGCGCATAAATATTTTGCTAGTAGACTCTCAGACCCTGTTCTAATCAATGGCCAAATTAGCACCTAAGGTAACTGCATTCTCAGACAATCTATTATTGACAGTGGCTTTTTGCCATTCACGCTGTTAGTCTGCATTTCACTCCTAATGAACAACGGAGCTGCACGAGTCTCTCCCAATCACACATGTTGCTGCATGAGCACAATATTGTGCAGCTGGAGCAAGAAATGCTTCGTCAGTTCATATTTTAAAACATGACCAAAATAAAATCCAAAAAGAAAAACAAAACAAAACAAAAAAACAACAAAAAATTTGCCTATGAAATGCTACGCAATGCTTTTGGTGCTGAGGCTCTTTTTTTTTTTTTTTTCCCCCCTGACTTTGCTTTCTCCTCCCACCCACACCCCCACCCCCCAAAAACAAACAAAATAAATAACTTTATATTAAATATCTGTGGGTTTAACCCCGCTCCAAGCCCAGGCGCTGCAGGAGCAGCTCGCAGACAGGTGTGCGACCTGCCGGCAGAGGGCAATGCTTCATGGATATTCAACCAAAACCACCCAAAACTTCGCGAACTGAGACTACTGAGGAAAAAGGCCAGAAAAAGAAGAACCGAGACGCTACTAAAGTCGTTAGGCAAGTCCTACGCGCGACAGCCCCACGCACACACAGTTTTGGGGGTATTTTCCAAATTTAGCTCGCCGATAAAGAAACTGCGATAACAAAACTTTGATGAATGACCGAAGTGTGAATTAAAAAGTTGTGCTGCGCTTTCCCTGGGGCACGGCGATTCAGTCAGCTGTTATTTTTGCAGACCTGGCATTTCTTGGCTGGTTTTCCCTCCTGACGGGGAGCAGGGTTTCTCGGGCTGACACTGGGCGGTGCTCCCTGTGAATCTGGAGATCACCCAACGCCAAGGCTAGTTGTCACCATAGGGGTGTCAGGGAACAATAATGGACAGGGGAAAGGGAAAAAAGGCAAGATCAGGTATCTTAAGGCTCTGCTGTAGGCACAGGCTCTGCCTGGCACAGATAAATACGATATGCTTTTTAATGGGTGTGCTGCTGCTTACCATGGTAGAGTGTCCAGCATCCCACCAGCACACTGACCCACCTGATGCCATCAGCTGCCTGGCTGGGAATGGATGACAGAGGATTAATAACCAAGTGATTCTTGCCAAATATTGCCCTTTGGCCTTGTGGGATTTTGTTCTCACTGTGTGCAGGCTGGCAGAGGTTCATGCAATCACATGATGCCAAACACCCCGAAGTGTGTTTGCAAACTGTTACTCAGATAGAGCTCCATGCTGGAATGTGACACTTTACTCCTCATGTTTCCATATTCAAAAGTTTCAGGTGTCTTACAACAGTGATAAATAATTTATGCATATAAACCATCCATGTGTCAAGTTTTGTAAAGCCCTGGGAGGAAAGGTGATCTACATTTTAGATAAAGAAGGTGCATAGATACTGGGAAATGGATATTCTCTATGTTATATTAACC
This sequence comes from Pitta sordida, assembly GCA_013390025.1. NCBI lineage: Eukaryota > Metazoa > Chordata > Aves > Passeriformes > Pittidae > Pitta > Pitta sordida. Next base: position 146,882 of record WEKX01020834.1, on the reverse strand, counting down.
ACAGATAGATATCCACATGGATATTATTCGGTGCCATCCAAAGGATTTTACACATTACTAATAGCATGTGAACTTGCTCATTTTTTTCCTTCAAATAATCTTTGAGACCAACTTCAACCTCCCTGTGAAGTGCACCCACTAACTGCTGATGTTATCTCACGTCTGTGTCTCCTACTGTGTGACCAGCCCAAAGAAATTATACAAAGCACAAGAAGAAGATGACATTTTTTATTCTTGGCAGATTTTTGGTGTGTGATTTACTGTAGAATTTGTTTTGGTAGCTTTTTTTTTTTCCCATTTTTTTGGGGGGTGAGGGGAGAGGTACACAACGTATTTTAATAAAGGCAATTCTGTGTTATTTCATGGGAAATAAAAAATTGTAGCCTCTCCATGGGACTAAGAACACACTTGGACAAGATAAATCAAGTATTTCTGATCCAATTAATGTTATCTATGCCTAACAGAGCATCCTAATAAAACACAATGGCAGATCTATCCAAGAACAGCCAGCTGTGTCACACTTGGAGCACTGACCTGGAAGAAGTGATTTGGGTATCTGCTCTGATTTAAACAGGTTGGAAACTATATCACACATTACCAGTAGGATCTATGAAAGCAAGGCTGTGTCCCTTTCTATAAAAGGCTATCTCCCTTCCCTACATGTCCCTTCAGCCTGTGTCCTTGAAGTCCATCTTGGGCAGGAGAAATTTTCTGAGACAAACTCAGACAAAGCAAAACCCTCCAATTTCAGTGGTTCAACAATTTCTTAGGAAATGTTTTGACAGAATGCCATTTTATGTCAGTGTTTCTTTAATCATTGTACAGCCATTTTCACCTAAGAGTAGCAAGGTTTTGCTTGGTGCTATATGGCACCTCTCACAAGAAATGCACTGTAAATCCATTGCTGTCAGTCAAAGTCCAAGAGATATTTACATGATTCTTCTGCAAATTCATTTCCAAGCCAGAAAGGACCATGCAAGGCATCTAAAGTGTGCCCAGTCTGTCAGGGTAATCAGGGTTTCAGCCTGTTCTAAGCTAAAGGGCAGCTGTATTTTATTCAGTTAAACTTTGCTTCTACAAAGGAATCCCAGGTCAAATCCAGATTCCAGATTACATTGCACCTGGACAACACAACAGCTCCAAAGTGGACCCCAAACCTCTGAGTCAGGTCTTTTAACTATAATGTATGGTCAGAGTTAGTTAGAAATTAGTTGGATTTAACATGACTAGGAGTCACTTATCCTGCTATGTAGAAAATGTTGAAGGAAGGAATGGTTTCAGCCCTTCTCCTTTGAGGAATTAGGTAATTGAGTTCAGTCCCATGGTACCATTTAATTTTGTCACCAACAAGCATTTTTGCAGCTGTAATCAAACCTATTTCTGATAGCTAAACATAATTCTTCAACACTCGACCTGCAAATCATTTTCTCCAGCCCTCAATATTTGTTTTTGTAGCTTTTTTTCTGTACTCTCTCCAATTTTGTCCACATATGTTTTCAAATGTGACTCTCAGACCCAAACAGTCTCTCAAGTTCAATCCTACTAGTGCGGTGCCCCACAAGTCTCCTGGCGGCAGACCCAAGACTCACATCAGCACTTTCAGATATGAGGGTACAACTCAAATCTAGCAATGCCAGGTTCGTCCATATTTTTGTTCTCTGTTTGCACAAAGAACTTTGTTGTATCAAAATGCATTTTTTTTGCCCAAGCCAGTCAGTGTTTTCTATGTGAGGCTGCCCTGGACTCTCATTCTTTGCTATTTCACCAACCATAACGTCATCTACAAATGTCATCACAAGTAGTTTTATATTTACTTCCAGATCACTGATGAATAGCATAAGAGGAAACCTTAGTAACACTCTTCTTTGACCATAATTCTGCATTGACAATTGCTTTCAGAGATCTGTCAGTTAGGCAGTTCTTAACTCATTTCATGTCTGCTCTTGTCCTCAACTCAATTACTTTTGCTTGGCTAAAACATATCTTCTAGAAAGCCATCCAGTCTCCAAGCTGAAAATGTCATGAGATGGTGATTTTTACCAATATTCCTATTAAATTTCTGGAATGATTAATTGTTATGAACCTTGTATGTCTTCATTGCAATGTAACATTTTCTCTGAATTCAACTTCCAGTTATCAATTTCTTTTATGACTTTCCCTATCCAGATTAAGCAATACTTTATACTCAGAATTCCCAAATAGATCCAGTATTTCCATTCACTCCCTATCCTAAATTATATAGCTTTCAATTATCTCCTACCTGTCCTGAATCTTATTGACTGATGTTAAATTTCTGCTAATGTTTTGCACTTCTTACTCATGTTACTGCTTGTCTGCTAGTTTACAAAGCCTTGAATATACTTAAATACAAGTATGTACATTCAAGGCTATAAGTACATACAGATGCAAAATTGTAACCTGTATGAAAACTGTTAAGGAAAGCTACACCATCATAAAGCAATGAGAATCCAGGGTAGGTTTTGATGCTTATTAGTAATTAATTTCTTTGAAGTTATTTATGAGGGAAACAATGCCATACACTTACAAGATGAGAGTTACTTGTTTGTTCAGGAAAGAGTGCAAAACATAATCACAAATACATATAAGAGCAGTGACAAACTGATGGATGTTGAAAGAGCTACAGGAGGTAAATGTTCAAAGGTTTTCAAAAGGACTCCTGTGTCTGAGCAGTCTGAGCAAAGGACAGNGGTCTTCTACTGGTGTGTCAGCGAGTGTTGCATCACTGAGCACTACAACTTCAGTGTGCAGAGAAATGTTCAGACACTGGCTCAGTAGGGAGAAGAAGGCTGAGAAAGATTTGATAGACAAGAAAGTCTGGACTTGAACCTGGGCCTCCCATGTGGTCATCTTCCACGATGAAATACAACGTTGCTAAGCTACCAAGGTTCTCTTCCAGTCGTGTTGGGTGAGAAATCGGAGACAAAATCTCTCTGCTTTTGTTTTTTGGAGAGTAGCAAGCATGATATAGTCTTTGTGACTGTCAAGAAGCTGCCGAGATAGGGGTGGCAGTTATCAAAATAATGTACAAGGTAAATGGTTTGGAGATACTGTGGGTATAAATGCCCTAAACCAACAGAAAATCAACCAAAAAAGGTGGTTATGTCTTTCAAAATCAGTCTTGCACTTGGTTTCCAATCCCTCAACTCTGAATTTTAATTCTTGTCTGTCATTGTTCATACAATAATGTTGAAACTCCATATCACATGTCAGGGGGATTTATAAAATAAAATGGCAACTTCAAAAATCATTGCTCTTTCTATTTTGAGAGAAATTTGTCCAACTATTCAGATTTCCAACTCCTAAGAGGGAGGAGGGGTTGAGCAGAGGGATGAAGGGGGCAAGAATATCATTGAAATACACTTATATTTTCTCACCTGTCCTAGAATATGACAGTTCACGGTTTATNGGAACCCAGAACTGGACACAGTACTCAAGATGTGCTCTGACCAGCACCAAGTACAGGGGAAGGATAACTTTCCTAGTCTGACTGACCACACTGTTCCTAATACAGGCCAGGATGCCATGTTGTAGTGGGATACAAAAAATTGGTAACTGTTTCACATCTGAGATCATCTTTGTGTACATATAAACAGATAAATTATAGTTAGGTGATGGATAAATAAGAGAGAGAGATCGAGAGAGAGAGAGAGATCTTCTATATAAAGCTTAGAACTATGCTGGACATCTGAGAAACTAAAACACATTAGGAAAATGGTCTGATTTAAGCAATTTAAAGAATAGTAAATAGGTACTTTAAATGATCTGTTTCTATTTCTGAATCATATAAAGTTACCATTGTTTTACCGGGGGCCTTTCAAGACCTTTTCTTTTATCTTTCACTTTAACTTACAGATCACCTAATATTTCTGCACAACTTTAATTCATACCTTGAACGTAGAAAGACTTATATACATATTTAACTCAATATGCTACTTATATAAAAATAACAGGCTCATGGCCTTCATTATAAAACATCTGCCTGTCTCATGCAGTTGAAGTTATGTGCAGATTGTTAGACACAAATAGGAAACTCAGGTCAACTGCAGGAACCAAACCAACGTTCTGAATGCCATCATATTTTTTGAGTGAAAAGAACAAAGAGGAGGAAATTTCTTTTTTGAGATTATCCACTTACATAGTATGAACTCCTTGACACACAGCAGAATCAGAGGGAGGAGATTCTTTTAAAAGAGGGAAAAAATTTCTAGATCTAGAAGACAAAATCATAGGGAAGAAAACCTTTGATGTCAACCCTGATTCACAATGATTTATGCACACATGTCCCACAAGGTGACCACTCAAAGAGAATGGTCTTTTTCTGCTTATGAAATTTATCTTGACAGAGTTTGATGTCTACTGGTAACCAGGTGTGATTTTTTCTTCTGACAGTTACACAAAAGACAGGCCTAAAAATAACTTTGGGTCAATCAAAAACTTCCTTTAATAGGACTGAAGCTTTTTTATTATTATTTCTTTAAACCCTACTGAGTTTTCAAAATGAGCATTAAATAAGTCATTTTTAATGTGGGGCTGCTTAAATAAATTTGTGTATGTATATGTATACTCTCCAGAAGAAAAGTAATACAACAAAAAAAGAGCAAAGGTTTACAAACCACTTTTTATCCCAAACTTGTTGAACATAAACAAAATACATACTATTTTCTAGGAAAGAAAAATCAAGAATTTGCTTTTCTGTTTTAATTGAATCAGGCCAATTATTTCATAACCAGATGTCAGTTTATGCCAAGGAGGAAGATGACGGTCAGTAAAGCTCTTCAACAAAGAATTCACCTGCCAAAAGTTTTCAAAACCAGAATTCCTCATAAGAAATGTCACCAGTAGCTCTGCCAAGAAATGTTGAAACTGTTTCTTTTTTTATTTCATTTGGATACAAAATGACAAAATGTAGCTCTGGTTGGGTGATTTAATTCAAACAAACAAGCCTCCCTTTCATGTCACAGCCCTGATTGGAAACGACAATTCTTGTTTGGTTTCAATCAGAAATGTCAACGATTTCACTGTGACATTTCCGATCTGAAAAAGTTTTTGAGTTTTGTATTTGTTCAGGATGGAGAAGGGATCAATCTGTTGGTCATCATTTGGAGGGCTTTTTGTGTATTTTACTGATTAATTTGTTTTCTTCTATTGGTGGAGAGAAGTGTAAGGATAGAACCACAAAAGAAGGACAAACACATCCTGTTGCCTATAAGATCATTTGTTTGGGATTATCAGGTATCACAGCAGATGTCAGTCATGTGAGGAGATTCAAAGGGAAGTGATGTCTTCATGTGGATTTTATCTAGGAGCTCTTCCCAGAAAGCATAAGGAAACACAGTAGGGCTGGAAGCACATACTCACCCATGTCATTGAGTCTGTCAAGGGTTGGTGAGGGCTGTGCTGTTATCTCGGGACCCCAAAAAGCACTTCTACCCACCTGCCATGTGTGTTTTAGATCTGTTACTAAGTGTTGCTTCTAAGGAGACAGGCTGAGAGAGCTGGGGTTGTTCAGTTTGGAGAGGAGAAGGCTCTAGAAAAACCTCAGAGCCCCTGCCGGTGCCCAAAGGGACTCCAAGGAAGCAGGAGAGTGACTTCTTCATGGGTTGAGAGTGACTGGACAAGGTGGAATGGCTTCAAACTGAAAGAGGGAAGGTTTAGATTAGATGCTAGGATGAAATTCTTGACTGTGAGGCTGGTGAGAGCCCAGCACAGATTGCTCAGAGAAGTTGTGGCTGCCCCCACCTGTGATGGTGTTCAAGGCCAGATTGGATTGGGGGCTGGAGCAACCTGTTCTACTGGCAGGTGTCCCTACCCCATGTGGTCTTCAAGGTCCCTTCCAACCCACATAATTCTATGATTCTATGACATGAAGGGCAATGGCATGTGAACAGGCCTCCTTGGCAGGTGAGGCTCTACCCAGGCAGCCTGTTCAACAGTCGAACCGTGAATTCAGGGCACTCAGAATGATGGCCTGAAGTTATCGCTTGTCCCAGAGCAAAGGGGGAAAAAATTATGTACTTTGGGCCTCCTGCAATGCTCTGGGACAGGGAACCTTGTGGCACCATCTTAACAAAGGACCAAACATACAGGTGAACCCCGGTCCAATATAACCTTCTGTAAGTACACTTCCACAGCTCCAAAGTTTCCCTTTCCTGGGGATTCCACTTCATCACCTCTGTGATTACTCAGGCAAGCCAACAATTCACTGCTGTGAGAAAAGGTTTGCCCAACTGGCAGCCCAAATGCCAGCATCATCCAGACTGCTGACAAAGCAAGAGTGGGAAAGGAAAAGCCCAGCAACCTGGATTTTGCACAGATCCGCTGGCCTGGAGCTGAGTTTGTGCAGTATTTTGGCCCGGTTACTGCTCCATACTGAAAGATGTGTGTGGGGTGGGTGACTTTAGTCCTTAAATTAGGTGTTAAGAGTCCCCGGTTGTCACCCCTAGGCCCAGAGAGGGAATTCTCACTGCAGTCCCCAAAAATCTGCCATATAGGTCATGAGCTCGCAGTGAAAAGTATACGGCAGAGAGGGTAAGATTGGGTGGGACGGTGTGGGAGAGATTGGACTTGGAGCGGTATAAATGGGATAAATACCACTGCCCTGAATCTCACCTCTTCTGCCTCTTCTCCCCTGCCCCCATCAGTGCTGCTGTTGTGTCAGGTAGTGGCACTGTTGAGTACATTAACCCGGAGCTGAGCATTGCAGCCACACCGAGCGAGTGTCAGCGTGCGTGCCTGCGTGTGTGTGTGTGTGTGTGTGTGTGTGTGTGTGTGTGCCTGATCATTACCATTTATTCCCCACATTTCGCCCCCCACCTTCCTCCCTCCAAGTGCTGCAGGACTCCGGGAGCGAGCGATAGAAACAGAGGAAAGAGTGAGAACCATCAGCCCCCCAGATCTGCTTAGCCAAATCACCGCCCCTTACAGGGAAGGAGAGAGAGGGAGAGAGTGACGGGGGGGGGTGGGGGGTAGAACCAGNGGAGGGAGGGGGGGGGGTGGGGGGTAGAACCAGACCAAAAAAGACAAAATAAAAGACGGACAGAGGAAAAATCCAGCAGGGGAGCAAAAAGCCTTCCCCCAGGCGCACCCTTTCGCAGCGGGGAGGGGGATGCGGGGGTGTGAGTGTGTGAGTGTGTGAGCACAGACCCCGGCCCCATCAGGAGTAGGGGGTGTTTTCCCTCCGCCTTCCCTTCGCCCTCCCCCGGCCCGGCGCGGGGCGGCGCGGGGGGAGCGCGGAGCGGA
>WEKX01020834.1:34494-134420 GCA_013390025.1 Pitta sordida | reverse complement strand
TTTTTTTTTTTTTTTTTTGCCCTCTCAGTAGGGCTCAATTGCTCACACATAATCTTTCCCTTCTGTTTTCTTTCCCCTTTGGACAGCAACCTCCAGGACTGAAAACTCTTGCCTTGTGCCCTGAGACATGCAATTAGACAGCAATTTTGACTCTTGACCCAACTAGTAGCAAGAAAGCCCACTGTCTAATGAACCACGTAAAAACAGTTCTGGGATCCAACAGATTGCTGTGATGGAAATGAAAGCTGTCGCAGTGAACTGATGACTGATTTGTTTAACCATATGCCTAGGCAGTTTTCCTTGCTCCCCATTAACTACCCATCTCTGGAGTATCTGTGATCTGTGGGTCTGCAATGATGTTGAAAGCAGCATTAATAACTGCCAAAATGTGCTCCATGAAGCACATAGGGTCAGGTTTTAAGCCATGCTCCGAAAATGCAGTTTCCTTTTTGCCTACCATTAACATGCAGGCACGCAGGGGTTTGGACATGTAACTTGTGATTAAGGATGTTTTTGGTCATGAGACAAGGGTAGAAAATCTCTGCATAAAAAGCATAGAATCTTCGAGTCATAGAGTGGTTTCTGTTGGAAGGGACCTTAAAGACCATCTGATTCCAACTCCCTGACATGGGCAGAGACACCTTCCACCATCCCAGGTCGCTCCAAGCCCCATCCAACCTGGCCATGAACACTTCCAGGGATGGTGCAGCCGCAACTTCTCTGGGCAGCGTGTGCCAGGGCCTCACCACCCTCACAGCCATGAATTTTTTCCTAATATAGATGACCTATAATAAAATAGGTGGTCAGATAAAATCCATGATAAGATCTAGCCTCATTGCTGGGAAGTCCAGACACTCTCAGGGCATCATCAATCCAAGGTTTAAAGCTAATCTAGAGCCTAGTGAGAAAGGAGAGAGGCTGTAAGACAACCTTAGGGGAGAACATTCCCAATGTTTTGCTACAGGGCTTGTAGTTTATACTAGAACTGGTTTTGGTGGTATTATAGGTCCTATTATCATTACTTTCTCTCTTTCCAACTTGACAAAAAAGAGTTTCCCAGTATTCTTGTTGAGGAAATAAAATGACTTATGCTTTTAGGAAATTGTCATCTTGATTAAAGATGGACTTTAAAATCCCTCAACTCTGTGTTTTAGCCTGGGGGGACTGTCAGATCTCAAAGTGATATCCAAACTTTCAAGGTTGGGACTGCTTTGCCTTCTGATACGGGCCTGAAATCAGGTTGGAAGCGTGTGTGGTTGGCAGCACTTGGAGACTCTTCCTTTCTCCTTCTCTTGATGTTAAGGCGTCACTTGGTGTGCCTGAAAAAGTACATTACATTTTTGGACCTGTTTATCAGTCTGCGGCATGCTGGAACCAAACACAGCTCTGCAACAGGCACCTGGATTCCGAATTCACAACTAACTGGTCATAGAGAGTACAAAGCAAGGGAGATAAACAGCTGGGGGAGACAAGGAAGAAAAAATATAATTTTTTCTAATTGGATAAAAGCAGTCAGAGAATAATATGGCTCGTCTTTCAGAGCTGTGGCTATGTGTGAAGGAAGTAGTGGGTACTAATTTCTGTTTATCAGCTCTTGAGAGAGTGCAGAGTTAGGGGCTATTTTGCTCCTTCAGAGTTGCATTTACTTTGGAGGACACAGTTGTCCAAATGCAATGATGAGCTTTTACTCTAAAATGTGGGACAACGGGGTATGAAAAGCAGTCTTCTGGCATTACTTCATTTAGGCTTTTGATGGCTTCTATGTCTTTCCGAAAGACCAAGTAGAAACTCTGGACATCAAACACCCTGAGGATTTTATCCAAACTTGATTATGACCTTTGCAGCTCTAGCTCACTTCTAAGTCCAGCTGTGGATTTTTGCAAGGTCTCAGGCCTCTTTATCTCTGATCCTTGCCTAGCTGCCTGCCCACTGAATCCTTGTGCCATTGCTGGTGTGTGACAATGACTCTGGATATGAAAGTGATGGGTCTGAAGCACAGGTGACCAAAGGGGAAGGTGGCCAGAGAAGCACTCTCTGAATACAGTCACTGCTATTTCTCACAGATCCCTGGATCAGGTTTATTCTTGCTTATCAATGGCACAGTGCTGGGTGGGGCTTGTGTACTTGTCCAGTTAGCACAGGAGTTTTGCATGGAAAACAGGAGTTGTGCAGGTGGTAAGGATGAGGCCAAGTTATCTTCCCTTTGTGGGGCTGTTGAGTCTGATGCACCTTTCTGAGAGCAAGCACAGTGTGTGGAAGACCCACGCAGGAGGAGACTGATTTCCAGGAGAGTGTCAAGTCAGAATATGGTGGCAAGGCTCTGATCCGCTCTGGTGAACACCAGAGCACGATGTGGTCCAGGCTTGGCCCTACAATACCTTAGAGTGCAAATACCTGGCAAGGCAAGAGCTGAGACTGGCTAAACATAATTGTGTCTGTGACCTTTTTAGCTTCTCAGTGACACTGAAAGAGTGAATTTCTGTGCCCATAAGGGTTGCTGTGCAGTCCTGGGTAGATAAGGGCTATATGAATGTGGCAGCAATGACAGCAAAGTTTCCTCTACTGTACTATGGTATAACCTGTAATAGAGCCTGGAAAAGCTTTTCAGAAGAATGTGTGGTAGGAAAGCATGGGGTAACCTAGGACTCGCTCAAATACCTCAAAATTAGAGATGGGTTAAAGATCGGAAGCCTGAGGTTTTAAGTTACTTTGAAATTTTTGTTAGTCTTAACCTTTAAGACTGAGAGATATATATGTATACAACGAATCACTCTGGTTTTGTCCTGGCATTTTAGCAGATGGAGAAGTTGGTTTTAAGATGGAAGGGAGAAAATTATGATACTCAAACCAGAGGACAAGCTGCAAGGTGTTACAGGCACGTCTTTCCTCCATATGAATCCACATATCCTGAATATCCTACTGATGTGATTTCTAAGACTTGGACACTGGCCTAACTTCCCTCTGTTCCCAGACCCCATATATTCTGGACTGATGCTGTGATCCATGCCTACTACTCCTCCAGACTTGCTAAATTCTTGGCTTTGGACAATGCAATGGGGTTTCCACTGAAACTCCTCTAAAATCCTATTAGTTTGCTAGACAAGGAAATCCTTCCTGTAGCTTTTCTTTCTTTCTTTCTTTCTTCCCCCTCTCTTTATTTTTTTTTTTCTCTCTAAAGCCTTCCTATGTAGCTCTATAGTGGGGATTCAATAGAATTCTGCAAGGGGAATAATTCTCTTCTGAATTCCTGAGTTCTTTTTCAGAAGGGATCAGAGACATGAAGCTTAACCGGAGGAGTTTAGTAAGTGTTTGAACAGGATTGTACACATGTAGAGTGTTGTAGCAGGCATCTGGGCAAAGTGTTACTACACATGTCAATTGTTCCTAAGGTTGCAAACCAGTTTAAAACATTAACCCATACATTTACATAGTTGTAATTTCCACAGATCTTCACCTAATGGGCTGAAAAATGTCATGGTTTCCCTTTGTTTTATGACATTTTTCCTCTTGAAAAGTTGAATAAATCTCTTCAGCTACTAGTTGTTCCTTTTTTTTTTTTTTTTTTTTCTTTTCTATTTATTCAGAGAAAGTGGGAGTGGGGGAAGAAGAGGAAACACTTTCCCTTTTTAAACTTTTCTAACCATACTCTTTTAAAGAGGACAGCAGTCCATATCTTATGGATCTAGGGCTTCTTGATGGGCTCTGTCATCTTTTGGTGTGTGAGTGAGATAAAAATTGGAGGTCAAGGCTTCTGATACTATGAAAGATTAAGTGACCTTGTGGACATCCTGAAGTCAATGGTGTTCTTGTAGTCTGTTGGCTTGAAGAGAGAGGCACTGTCACAACAAATCCCATTGGATAAGTGTCATAATAGGCATTTGGTTTTGGTGTTGGTTACATTAGATGAGAGTTCTGTGTCATAGGACATAGTCACAGGAAAATAAGTCCTGCTCCTCCCCATCTATCACAGAGCTGAAGACACATCTTCTCCTAAAACATGCTGCCTTTTAAGTGCAACAACTTTGAGGCCAGAATATTTTCTTCACCCTTAGCTCAGTGAACAGACCTCCCAGGGCCCTTAAGGAAAACATTTTTTTGGGGGGAAAAAAAAGTGTGAGCAACAACTGAGACAAAAATAAGCTGTGCTGTGGCCCCAGATAGGAACTCAGAACCTATTCAAACCCATACCCAGCTCCAGCTGGGAACAGCAGTACAGATACCTCCGTTCAGGGATCTCTTAACCCATCAGAGCCCACAGAACAATCTTTGCTTGGTTTGGACATAAGTGAAGGATTCAGATTAAGAGACAGAGATCCACAGGTCATATATGAAGAGGGGTGACACTCATGACTGACTTGACCCTGGATTCCCCCAAATCCTGACCCAATCCCAGTCTTTAACATCCTCCTGGATTCAGTGGTGTTACAAGGATTACAAGAGACAGAATGATAGGAAATGGCCTTGAGTGGCTCCAGAGGAGGTCTAGATTAGATACTAAGAATTAATTCTTTCCTATGGGGTTGATCAGGCACTGGAACAGGCTGCCATGGGAAGCGGTAGAATCGCTATCCTTGGAAGTGTTCAAGAAATGTGTGGATCCAGCAGATGGGGACATGGTTTAGTGGCAGGCTTGGCAGTGCTGGGTTTATGGTTGGAATTGATTATCTTGAAGGAATTTTCCAACATTAATGATTCCGTAATTCTAAGGGAATAACAATCTAAAGTCCTGGGATGTGAGTGGTGAATCTGGTGCTCCTGACCTCACAGGTACTCAGATGTGTGCAAAGAGCACAGTGAAGTAACTGAGCTGGAGAGGCCTTTCAGGCGTGCAGATCCTCGGCTGGCTTTTATCTACTTCAGACTTAACTTCATCTAACCACTTCCTCTTCAGCCTCACGACAGTCAAACCCTTCCTTTGCCCACAGCAACTGTCAGTTATCTTGCCTTTATTCCTGGCCTCAGGTATTCCCACAGCAAGCTCCCAACTAATGTTTTTTTGCCTCTTGATATCACTGCCAGCACCATGGGCTGCTCTTTGCCCTGTGTGCATCCAGCCATATCCACTTGTGTCCTGTGCTGCATTTGCCTCCTGATTTTCGTTCTGTCCATGAGGATTTAAGAACTTTTCTTGTATTGCTGGCCCTAACATTCTCTTTTCCCTCAAAGACAAAAGACTGATGAATTTGCAGGACAAAGCAGCCTCAGTGCCTTCCTCTAAATACCTTGAATTATTTCCCTTCTTCTTGTATACCCTTCAGAGACCCTGTTTTCCCACAGTTTCCCTGTTTTCCAACTTTGGTGCTCAGTGCATTGTGCAGCACTAAGTAAGACATCACAGCTTACTCAGCATGGAAACACACAGTGCAATCCTGGATGGACAGGATCCAACCTTTCTTATTCCTAGCATCATTTGAATCATGCAGGATGGAATAACATGGGATGTGTTGTTTGTACAGGCTCCAGACTGGGCACAGGATAGACCCTGGACCAAAGCCTTTTTGGTCCTCCTTGTGCCATCACTTACAGCTCTGAGGAATGGATGCTGAGCCAAGACCTGGTGTATTACCTATCAGATGTGTTGTTTTATTTTATTTATTTCCTTGTTTTTCCCAAAGGAAGAGAAAGCTGCTGTATTTGGCAGTTGTGCAAGCAAAAATGAAATAATGGAGGAGAGGGGAGGGGAAAAAAAAGGAGAAAGGAAGATTCCCGTGGCAGCAGCAGTAAATAAAAACAAAACTCTCATTAATGATTTATACAGAGGAGTAATATTCCACACATTTNTCCACACATTTCATGGTGCAGAGGGAAATGTTTGATCAGAGGGAGAAGGAGAGATTATTGCCTGCCACGATGGTGTTAGAAGGAGGCTACTGTGTCTCATGGCAGCTCTCCAAGAGCAGAGTTGATCTAGGAAAGTTTGGTAACACAGATGATGGAACTGTAGAGGGTTTTACTTTCTGTGGCTGATCTCTGTGCCAATAACCTTTCCCTAAATACCCATAAAACTTTCCATTTGTAGCCTGGAGTAGCTGCTGCTACCTCCAGGATGGTGTGCTTGACAAGAGCTGGCTGGAATGGAGTGAGCATTTAAGTCTCCTTCTGTGCATATTGACACTACCCTCCAAAGAGTTTTATATCTGTTGTTAATAGTGTAAGTTTTATCCTTGCAGTGGCACACACTGTTGCACCCAGCAGAGTGCTTAGGGTGGTCTCCTGCATCATCCCAACAGTCACCTTTTATTATGCATCGTGCCTACAGTGATGATCCTGGGTCTGGGAGCTCAGCAACCAGGTGTTGACCTGACTTAGGCAAATCTCCTGGCTTGGGTTTTTGTGTTGTAATGAGCTGAAGCACAGTTGGCATCGCTTCTGCTGTCTTGTGTCCTGGAGGCCTAATCTTCACAAGGATGATGGGTAAAAATGACATGCCAGCTCTTGATGTAATTAGGATCAAACACTATTCCTTGATTTCCCAGAGAAGTTGTGAATGTCTGGAAGTGTTCAGGGCCAGATTGGATGGGGCTTGGAGCAGCACAGTCTAGTGGAAGGTGTCCCTGCCCATGGCAGGGGTGTTGGAACAAGGGGGTCGTTAAGGTTCCTTCCAACACAAGCCAGTTTTTTTTGTTTGTCTCTGAGGGCACAAGTAGAGGGAGGCTGGTTCTTTAGAGAGTAGGAGACTCTGTGGGAGGTGTTCACAGGTCTGATGACCATGCTCTCTTCCCTAACACACAGACACAGCTTTAGGTTGTGAGTAAGTAGATTTACAAAAATCTTGGCACCGTTCTCAGGCAGGAGCTTGTAAAAGTCCTTGGGCAACATGACGAGCATCTCTCCTTCTCCCACAGATGGGTGCTTTGCTATGCTGGCTGTTGCCACAGATGTACCTTGGGCAGTATTTCTTTTATGGGCCTCGTGATTTATGGCCGTGTCAGTTGTTTAATCACTCTGTTGGCCCTCCTGTCAGCCCTGTGTGATAGCTACTTACATAGAAAGGTGGCTACCTGATCTAATTACATATAACATCTCAAACCTAATTATGGAGCCAGATAGGATTCCATAATCTACTCTTAATGTCTCTGTGTTGAGGAGACAGATACACATGTGTGTAATGTGCACACTTACATGCCTCTGTAATTACAGATGTACTTGGACTCTCATTTATTTCTGTCTCTCTGTCTTGGAGAGGATGTTTCCATCTTCATCTGGCTGTGAGACATGTTTGGTTTACCATCTTTTTTTCCCTCCAGTGTGACTTTTCCTGCCTTCCTTTGCCACGCTTGAGCACACCAAGGCAGAGCCATTAGTCAGTGTTGCTCAGGAGGTGGTGAGGGCTGGTAGCACTTGGACTCAGGACAATGTAATGGAAACAAGTAAAGATGACATTTCTGCTGTTGTTCTGACAACTGCCATTAGCCCTTGCTCATTGTTTTCATATGGACAGACCTTATCTGGAAGAACTTGCATCATGTCCTTTCAGAGAAAGTCCTCATATAATCCATGCAAAATCAGAGGCAGAGGTGGAAGGAATGGATAAAAGCAGAGCTGGTGGCAGGGGTACCACACAGGGAGGAATTAACTTTCTTCTTCTGATTCATCCTACTAATGAATCACATGCCTTAGTTAGTTAGTTATTTCATTATATTTATAGATGATTTGTGGATTACAGGCATTCATATACAGTAATATACTTTGCAATTATTTTCATTTGAAGGACTCACATTTTAGCTGTTGTACACCTATAGTTATTTTCTACATGTCTATATTCAGGTATACCTTATAGGCAGGAATATAGCAGTGTGTTTAAAATTGTTGTGCAGTGAACAGATCAATTTGGCCAGCACTGAAGACAAGAGGACAGGTAAATACATCAGCATCCAGCTCACCATACTGCTCAGCACAGGGTCACCTAGGACAGGAGGCTCAGGGTTGTGCCTGGCTAGGATTTGCAATCACAGAATACCTTGAGTTGCAAGGGACCCACAGGGATCACTGAGTCCAGCTCCTGGTCCTGCATAGGACACCCTCAACAAGACTACCCTGTGCCTCAAGAACCCCTCAACAAGACCACCATTGTCCAAACACTTCTCGAGCTCTATTAGGCCTGGTGCTGTGATCCCTGTTCCCAGTGCCTGACCACCCTCTGGATGAAGAACCTTTTCTTAATAACCAACTTAAACCTCCCCTGAGACATCACTAGACCATCTTTAATTCTTTGTGAAGAGATGTCATTTTCCTTGAAGGAGAAGTTATTCTGCCTTGTTTCTGTCCTGATCGACACAAAACAGCTAAAAGGGAGAGGGTATTTCCTATGTGATCTGCAGTTTGGACAGAAAATAACTGTCACATTCATTGTTTGAGCTCCTTGCCAAAGCTGGGCTGTTCTTTTAGTGTATCATGGCCTCAGGAAATAAATAAGGCTGTGGTCCAAAGATGTGATAAATCTAGTCTGAGGGCTCTGAGGGGTGGGTTAAATATGCTACTGGTATATGATACTGATCCAGTATAAACTTATATTCCTGGTTCAAATTTGTTCAAAAAATTTGCAGTGATTTAATTTTATCCCAGCCGACTTTGTGTTGTGCCCTATTATGTCACTTGTCTCCACCAGACTGGCTTTATGGCTCACAAATTTTGTGCATCCTCTGGAACTGCCTTTAAGTCATCACGAAGAAATTTCTCATATTATGTTCTTGCCCCTTCCATGAAGTGTGATCAGATGTCTGTTCCTGATCTCCATCAAAGTCATGCCGCTGGCTATTTGGCAGTGCATGGATGGAGACCAAAACCAAGCGTGAAATTCCATTTTTTTTTTTTTTTTTTTTTTTTTTTTTTTTTTTTTCAAAACAAGAATTAAGAAATATGTTGGAGCATTTTTGTACTCCTAATGTGGGTTAACTAATCTCAGTGCAGCTTGCCACACACCAGGCTGTTGGGTTTTTAAGTCCCTTGATGAATTCCAAAGTTTCATGGACACTTCTCATAAAAGCAGGTTTTTGACCAAAACTTTCCCTCGAGTGTAATGTGGGTTGTCCAATGGCCCCTGCCCCAGGGGCAGCTCCATTTCAACAGCAGCATATATAATCATGGAAGCAACCTGGGAGCCTTTGGCGTGTAAGGTGATATCTCATCATTAAATATACTGCTGTATAGTCTCCAGTGCTCTGTGGTGAATGGTTTTAGAAAGATGAAGTGCAAAGAGGCTTCCAGGATTTCTGATATTTTGCAGAGATTAGGGATTTAAGTGTATGTCCCGTGAGAGAATGTGAGATACAAAGGCAACTTGATAGATGAGGGACTAGAAAAAATGTGACCTCTACTTTGTATTCACTGTAACACTCTCAGACTTGTGCCTCAGTTTCACCTCACTTGAACCTGTTCAATAGACTTTTTTTTTTTTCTTTTTCATCCTAGGTTATTTTATTCACACACTCTGAGATACAAGTTTCAGTAGCCACTGTGTTATTAGCATAGAAGGGATTTGGGCAGCATCTCTTACTACAGCTCCCAGCTCCCTGCTGGTGTTTCTGCTGCTTGAAGGGTTCAGAGGAACAGCAGAAAAGCTGGGCAGTTGGACCTGCTTTGCTTGCGTTTGTCAAAGCAGTGTTTGCTTGTTACTAATGTTGCTCTCATACTTAGAATCACAGAACCATTAAGATTGGAAAAGACCTTCAAGTCCAAGCTTAGGGCAAAAGCCATGCCAAGTATTATGTTTGCCCATCTCCATTTCATGGAGAATCCCAAACAGGTGGATTTCTCTCCCCTCCTATGGGCTCTCACCTCTGTTCTTGTCCTCAGCAAATTTTCACTTTAATCACTCTATAGTCCTGGCATCTGAATACGTATAAGCATGGGCAGTTGCCTGAGGCAGGAAAAGGGAGCATATTCAGTAGTCTTAATGGGAGATATCCAGTATGACCCAAAGGAGCTGATAAAAAACCTGAGCACTAGCAGCAAGGCTGAGCAAGCAGGCGTTTGATTATTTCTCAGTACTCATCAGAGGAAGCGTGAACCTCTCCCTAATTAAGAGCTAATGCCAACTTCTGTGAAATTTGTTGCCATTCACCTGTGAATTATCCTCCTCAAATTTAACTTGACTGCAGGAAGCCTGCTATCAGTAACACTTTCCTCTGTGAGCTTAATTTCGATGCCTCTGTAGCTGCTTATTGAACAAGACTTGATGCTGGTGAGCATCGGAGGCCTGGAAGGGCAGTTCGGGTGAGCACTTAAGAGTTTAGACAGGCTCCATGTCTTGTGTGTTTAAAATAGAGATAGAGCTTTTCCAGCAGGAGGGCAAGAGGGAATGGCTTTAAGCTGACAGACTGTAGGTTTAGTTTGGATATTAGGAAGAAATTCTTCTCAGTGATGGTTGTGAGGCACCGGCACAGGTTGCTCAGAGAAGTTGTGACTGCCTCACCTCTGGAAGTGTGGACACAGGCTCAAGCTGTGCCATGGGAAGTTTAGGCTAGACATTAGGGGGAAAAAGAAAAAAAAAAACACAGAAAGAGTGACAGGCTAGTGGAATGGGTTACCAAGGGAGGCGGTGGAATCACTGTCCCTGGAGGTGCTTAAAAAAAGAATGGATGTGGCACTTAGTGCCACGGTTTAGTTGATAAGGTCTTGTTAGGTCACAGGTTGGATTTGATGATCTCAAAGGTCTTTTCCAGCCTAACTGATTCTGTGGTTGTGTGCTCAAGGCTACGTTGGATGGGGCCTAGAGCAACCTGGGCTAGTGGAAGGTGTCCCTGCCCATGGCAGGAGAGTGGAATGAGATGAGCATTAAGATCCATTCCAACCCAAACCACTCTAATTCTATGATGCTACTTGCAGGCACCGTGGAGAGGGGAGGTGGGGATGTTTCCAAGAGAGGTTACACATTCAGAAGCCTGAAGTGAGGTTTCTAGTTAGTCAAAGCACAGGTAGCCTGCCCAAACTAGAAAGACAAGTATGATGTCCCTGCACCCAAGTCATTTAACTATTAACCCTGAAGGAGAGTAAGGAGATACCTAGAACAATGACCCACTTAATTCTGTGTGCAACACTTGAGTGCAGGGTTATTTGTTGCTACCTTCGGGTCTGGTGATATCATCTGCAGGCTCTTGGCAGAACAGGCGGCCAATATTTTTAAGTTGGATTTTAAGGTGGATTTGGCAGGGGCTCATCTGACATGAGTGTAGTGCAATGACTTTATTCATTTGTTGCTTGTGTATTCTGACCTGGAGGCACATGGCCAGCAGCAATGAATGTTTGGACATTATGATCGAGAGTTTGGGCCAAAGACCCACAACCAGACTTTGGAGCAGAAACCTGTCTTTTTATTCACTCACCCACCATAAAATGTTACTCAGGGGCTCAAAACCTGGAAGACCCTTCCTGGCTCAGAGCCATGAGCTGTATTTAAGCTCCCCTTCGACATAGGGTCTGGAGTGGTTTGGTTCATTACGAGGGTGGCCATGGTCCCTTCCTTAACGCCTTAGTGGCTGCAGACTCATCCTGCTGTCTGCCAGAGCCTTCTCTTTTCAACCAGCAGTGAGAGAGGTTAAAAACCTGTGGGCGGAGGCCGGCACAGAGTGCCCATTGTACATGCGTGCATACCAGAGCAGTAACTCCCTGGAATGCTGCACCACCAGCCAAGCTTTTACCACTTTGTGTTTGTGTTGCAGCCCAGGAGTATGTGTACATTGTGTCCCTCTTAAAGTAGATTAACAATGCAAAATGGCAGATAAATAAGATAATTTTGTGGGGTTTTGTTTGTTTGTTTGTGTTGTTGTTTTGTTTTGTTTTGTTTTCAGGGGGCTTTTGTTGTTTCGGTTTTTTTATTGAACCTGTTGGAATAGGAAGGTAGCCCTGACTCCTGTCACCTCCATAGGCACAAAGGAGAGGCAAGGTGCAAAGTCAGTCAATCAAGTGGAGCAGTTCTTTGCAACTGGGTGGCTTTAATGTACTAATTGAGTTTGTAATTAGTGACTACCACATGGTAAACACTTGAGTTCAAAACTATGTAAGGACATTAACTAACCCATGCTACAGTGGGTTTGAAGGAGCAAAGTGTGATCCTTGTTTCCCACAAGGTGAAATGGAGAGACTTGGTGACCTCAGGGTGAGTCAGTGGGGGCATGCAGGAGACCTTGGGTCTGTTACCTCCTCAAGATTATCTTAAATGAGACCCGTGGCAGCAGCTCTGGGAAATGAGCCTCTCTCTATTTCCAGGAGATGTGCAACTTAAGTATAAGAAGTATAAGCGTTTATATGATGCATTTCTATCTCCTGTGACCATCTCTAAAGCCAGATGCCAATTCAGGTTCTGAGTTATCCCTTTTTTTTTTTTTTTCCTTTCTGCTTGGGTTGTCAGCTTGTGCTATTTATGGGAACTTTATTTGAATTTGCGTCTGCTGAGACCTGGGTGGAGGTCACCTAATGATTTCACAGAGCTCTAGGATGTTTAGGGCTTTCCATTAGTAGCCATATGTGCCCAGGCCAGACAAATGACCCATGGCCACACTCCAGTGTACACGTGGATCTATAACGAATAAAAGTGCTTGTTATTACTTCTTGTTGAATTTCAATCTCCCACAAGGTACCTTTAAAAAGCAGGAAGAATCTTGTGGTACAGGGACATATGTTTTTTCTTTTTCTAGGTGAGTTGTGCTTTAGAGTAGCCTACACTGACATGGTTGTTCTGATTTGGTGATAGGTAGCAAGATCATTTTTATTTCTACTTTACGGTGTGTTGCTGCTAAGAATGACCTGGGAAATCCCTGGCTGTGCTCAGATCTTGATTGCAGTTGGTCGAGTGAAGCAGAGCTAATCTAGCAGGCAGCTACTGCTGAAAGATTCAGTCTGCATCCCTTAGCTCCTACTCCTGGCAGTCCCTTCTTGTTTCTTTCTCCATATGCCAGAAGTGTTACTCCTCTGATCCACTGGGGAGCTGTTTCTCCTAAAGCAGCAGAAAATATATTTATTTCTCTCTGCTGATTTTGCAGTCTACTCTTTAGTAGCTTCCTCTGCTAATTTTATAGCCCAAAATTTTATTGCCATGATGGGGGCATGGGTGGGGGGTGGTTTTAGGGAGGGCGTATGAAAGCACCTCAATACCTTTAAAAAACACAATATAAGTATTATTTTTAACAAGATGTTTGATATTAGCCTTTCTATGACATTGGGTGTTACAACTTTTCCCTCAATTGAACATTTGCAGCTTCTCCCTTTAACTTTGGCTGAGAGTTTGTAAGGTACCAAATACGAGTGCTTCCATCTCGAAGGGTTCCATCTTTAATATTCGAGAGAAATTTGCAAGGATGAGAGCACTCTGTGCATCAGCCAGCCCAAGGGCTTACCATAGAGCAGTGGTACCCAAGGGCATGACCGACTCCGGAAAACCTTGAGTGTAACTCTCCTTGCAATAGATCCTCCTGCACTTCCAGCATCCCAGGGAGCATTCTGGGCTACAGGTAGCCTGCAATGAACAAATCATCCAAAGCAGGGTTCCCCCTTGAAATCGCTGTCAGCCAAGGGCATCTTTCTCTCATACCTGGGAAGAGGGGGAAGAGAGAATTTGAAACTTTGCTGCTGATTCAGAGGGCAGCACCGTGTCTTCTGTGCTCTGATCACTGGGTTATTGTTCAACCCAAGGCAAGTATCTGCCTCTAGTGTTTTTTCACCTCTGAAAACCCTGTGACAGCGAGCGCTTTGAAGTAACAGGAGGTTCATGGGTGTGGAGAACTGGTTGTCTGCTCATTTATTTCCTGAGTTGAGTTGAAAATGTTTGCATTTAGACAACATTTTGGGGTGTTTATATTTTTCTTTTTAAAAAAAATATATTCAATGTAATTATTTTAGCAATAGTTACTGCTCCTTGCTTTGTGACACCAGATTCAGTTCTGAGAAATGCTGGCAAGGCTTGGTTCCCATTTTGCCTCAAGGAAAGCCCTTGAGGTGCTGCAGGGGTAGCCTGAATTTGCCCTGTGCGCTGTTTCAGTCATCTCCACACTCATTTGACATGTATGTGTCAAACATGTATGTGCTAACTTCCCCTTTTCTTCTCCTTTCTTTTGACAGTGGCAGATTTGGTCTCTTCTGAGCTCCTTGCAGCCTCTGGGTGACCGGAACGTTGAATTTGGTGGACAGTTACCACTCGCTCGCTGGGATCGTATCCGCCCTTGATTTCCTCACCCCTCCCGTACTCCCCTTCCCTCCAGTAAAACTCCAGGGTGTTGTGGTATTGCTATGGAGCCCAGGGAGGCTTTGAGCAGCTCCCGACAGAGAGGAGGCGAGGCAGACTTTCTGCCAGCTGCTGTCACCTCTACGAAGCCTCCACCTGTCTCTGGCTGTGCAGGGGAGACGATGCTGCCTGTGGCAGGTGCGGGGAAAGGGATCCCGGTGAGCAGCGAGAGGCTGGAGCCTGAGGAAGAGGATGAGCTGGGTTCTGGAAGAGATGTGGATTCCACTTCCAATGCGGACAGTGAGAAATGGGTGGCGGGAGATGGCCTGGAGGAGCAGGAATTTTCCATCAAGGAGGCTAACTTCACGGAGGGGAGTTTAAAGCTAAAGATCCAGACCACCAAGAGAGCGAAGAAGCCCCCAAAGAACTTGGAGAACTATATTTGCCCTCCCGAGATCAAAATCACCATCAAGCAATCTGGGGAGCAGAAGCTTTCTAGAACTGGGAAAAATAGCAAAACGGCTAAAGAGGAGGACAGATCACACTCCAGAAAGAAGGTAAGTCTTATTCTTCCACATATTTCCAATTTTCCTTGGAGCAGAGAGAGAAAGGAGGAATAAACCTGCTCAAACAGTTTATGTCCAAGGCATAACCTTGGCAAGGATTGACAATGGAAGAGCACAGGTGTCATCCTGCACTGCTGCATATGCATCGTGAATGATCTTGAACTATCCTTCAGATAAAACAATTCAGAAAGGATCAAAAGTTCAACCATGCCTCTTCTATTTTTGTGTGTAATTGAGTTTTAAGATTAATCATTACACGAGTGAGAAACGAAGGAACCCACTTCTAAACTGCTTTGTGCCTGAGTGCTACTGCTCGAGCCTTTTGGCAGTTAAAGCATTCAACTGCATTTTTAAAATAGAGGTATGTGCACAGTGAACAATTGAATTCATTCCTGCATTCTGGGTGAAGGGCTCCATTATTCTTGATTACAGCATTGTGTGAGCAGCACTACAGTTATGCTACAGAAAATACTTCTATTATAAGTCTCATTTTCTTCCAGATGTGTATCATTTTCTTGAAATATCCTTCTGCAGAGAAATTCTTGATACTTTAAGTCTGGGTAAAAATGGATCTTTGTATTCTTTTCCTTTAGTCGAGAATGGGAAAAGAAAGAAAATCCTTTCTTTGTGTGAGCGGTGTTCAGGAGAACTCTTTTGTTTTGCTGTTGGTTTGATTTTTCAGGAGTGTTGCCTACACTCAGTTCTTAAAATTAATTTAGTGTGAGTGTATTAAACAGTGCTGATGGGCGCTGCTCGTGATTTTTTGGGTGTAACGTTGTTTTTGGTCCTAAGCACTAGAGAAAGAGTTTTGACCAGGTTGAGGCTTGCTTTATCACAGTACAAGTACTTCAACTCTGTTTCCTTAGTAGCATGTGAGCATCCTGATGATTTCAGACAAGAGGTCAGAGTTGGTGAAAGACTCACGAGTATCTCCAAATCCTGGACAAATTCAGCTGGGATGTAGGCACACACTGACTAGAGCTTGGGGCATGACTTGGTTTTCCTCCTTATGCAGCTTTGATCCCTCTTCTCCCATACCTTAAACACTTGATGGATGCTTAAAGGGCTATGTGAAGCCTTGAGGAGGTTAACTGCCACCACCACTCCTTGGAGAAACCCCTCTCAGCAGACTGACAGACTAAAATTTTCATAACTCAAAATTACTTTTTGAAGCACCAACATTTCCCATTGACCAGGGAGATTAACATCTCTTAGTATTAAAGTATTTTCTTACAAGCTGAGCTTGAGAACAAACAAACAAAAAACAAATAAAGGGAATTTTTTCCTCAGAATCTTGCTAGATTGCATAATCTATGAGCATAAAAGAAGTACCTCTTTGTAGCAGAGCAGAGGTTGGCCCTGTAATACACTGAGAAGAGATTTTTTCCCACCTATTGAGAAGGATGGACTGTCTTCTTAGCACCAAGCGATGTCTTATTGAAACTTTCCTCTATGAATGCTTGCAGACGTCTCAGGGGAAGGAGCAGTTGTATGAGACTATGCTCAGTGACAGCAGAGGTGTCACAAGCAATCTTTCTGTGGCCACGCAGGGAGAAAAGAACTGCAAACCACTGCCTACCATGCATGGACTGTGAAGAATATGACTGCATAAAAATCAGAGCTTTCATTTCTATGTATCACTCAGTCAGATGGGTACGGAAGGTTTGTTCTTCCCTGTGTGTGGTCATTCAAAAAGGTTGAATAAATAAAGCTTAGTATAAGGAAGTTATGTGCAAGAAAAAACCCAAACAAAAACCAAACAAACCCAATGTGAACAATAACTCAAAAAGAACCTTGTTATGCTACGGGTGAGACTTTAATTGCAACAGGACAAGGAGTTTTTTAAGAAGACGGATCATGGCTCAGATGTGGCTGCATCCAGCTAGCACCTGTGCTGTGAGGTCCTAACTGGCTGGGGCTATGTTCACACCCTGTGCGCGGGCTGGGAGCGCTCTGGGTCAGCGCTGGTCTAATCTGGCCATTAAAGCAAACAAAAAAAGCCCTACCACCCAGCAGGTGGATGCTCTGAGCAGATGGGGAGAGGGCTGCTGCCCCGGTGCATCCATTAGCATAACACCCAACGGCTGCCGCGCCGCAGCTGCTGAGCCGCAGCTGTGGCAGAGATGTCCCCAGCAGGGATCTGGAAGACCCCAGCTCTCTGATCTCAGGGGGCTCGGTGCCTAGGGACCTAAAGCCTGCATCATCAGGATGGGAAACGACCTGTATCCCTGCAGCCGGAGGGGTTTTGCGCACGACTGCCGCCTCTTAGCTGGTGGGTTTTGGGATCAGGCTGTGAACATCTATCAAGGGGTGATGAAAGGCACTGCGGGAAGGGAAGGCTGGAAATGAGTGGGAGAAAAGTTTCAGTGCTGGCAGCTTGATTTCTGCTACGGACAATGCGTTTATCTTGTGGCAGGCACAGAAATGGAGGGTGGGGGTGGGAAGAGCAAGTTGAAACTAGTACGGAGATTTAGGTCTCTGGTCTACCCTTGTGTTTCCCTGGGAAAGCAGAGCACACAGAAGCTTTCTGTGTGTACTTGCAGAACCATTGAGAGCTCTAGGAAAAAGAGAGAGCTAGTTAGGGGGGAAAAAAACACCAACAAACCAAAGCTGTCACATTTAAATTATTTTGGTGGTTTTGAAATTTCAGCGTTAGGCTGTTTGATTGCCTGTTGCTTTAATCAGCACAAGCTCCAAAAAAGCAGCTACTGGCAGCAGCAGAAGGGAACAGAACATTTAAACGAGTGGGCCAGACCTTCAACTGGCATTGTTCCACTGCCCTCCAAGGATTTTTGCCAGGACAGTTTGTCCCAAGGTACACATTTCCCTTGCACATGGGAGCAGCATCATTAATTGGGTTTAGCACCTTGCTCAGGTGGTACACACAGACCTCACACACTGAGTTGCAAGTGCCATTCTTGTGTTGCTGGTTGACGGGAGTGGTTGTCATGAACCTGGTGGAGTAGCACCCAAATTTATTTTTCCCCTTGAGGAAGTGCAAACTCTATCAGGACTTGAAAAATCACTTTAGTTTGTTACATAATATTTCCAGCCACATCTCCAGTAGTCCCCAGTGCTTTGAAATACCACTTCAGCGTTCTTGCACAAGTTTCAATACACACAGCACAGAGGGCAAGTAATGAAAACATGGAAGCAATTTAAGTAACAGCATGTGGGTACACAAAGGACTGGTAATGCCAGCCATGTAAAAAGGGACTGTGAACTGGGGATATAACATTTATTCAGCGGCCACTTAGGGAGGAAGAAGATATGCCTGTTCCTAAGCTTTACACTAATTAGACAATAGGGGTTAGTGCCTGATTTCTAAAGCTGTGGTCCAGAGACTGGCAGTGATTAGAAGAGGGCTTTGTGGAGAGCCATGATGCTCATGTGCCGAGGCCCAAGGTTTTTGCCTTTGATTCCAGCTGCTACGCTATATTAAAAGACATAAACATACATTAAATACTTTCCTCATGTTGCTTTTCTGTGTGAGCAATTGCCCGGGGGATGTTATGTGATCCTGAATGGGAAGGGAGGGAATTCAGGAGAAGATCATGCTGGGTGCGGTTGCTGATGCCCTGGAGTGGGGAAGGGATGAGAGAGCATCAGAGTTGGGAACCTCGGCTCTGCTGGCTTGAATGCT
Source organism: Pitta sordida (assembly GCA_013390025.1). NCBI lineage: Eukaryota > Metazoa > Chordata > Aves > Passeriformes > Pittidae > Pitta > Pitta sordida. The sequence goes on along the minus strand of WEKX01020834.1, from coordinate 116,053 downwards.
TGGCTGCAACCCAACAACTTTTGGGGTTTATTTCAAGTCCTGACCATGCCAAGTTTCACGTCAGCTTCCCTTACTTGAAAATAAAGAGTGAAGGTAGTTTCCTAACCCTCTTCCTGGGGCTGCTCAGGAGTTGAACTGTAGCTTGGGCTGTTCCTGTGGCTGCTTGTGTGGCAATTGGAAAGTGCACAAATGTTCTATATGAGTTTTCTCTAATTTCAACCCTTTGGCACCTGGGGATGCAGCGGGCTGAAATGTTGCCACTTCTAAACCCACAAATAGCTCCATTTCATTTCATCTGATTGGAGAGGGAGGGAAGAAAAAACCCAGGAACCCAAAGGATGTCCTGCTGGCTTGTAGGCAAGCAGCTGCAACTACTGCTCTCCCACCTGCAGCAGGGTTGCTCAAGTCCAGCATCCTCAGCATGACTAAAGGTGTCTTTTCCTTCAGATAAGGAAATGTGCTATCAGTCTGGCAGGACACTGAAAGTGTGGCACCAAATGCAAGGAAGCAATCTATTAGCATTTAACAAGCCCCAGATGAGCAGTATTTCCATGGTTTTGTTTTATTTCTGTTTTTCACCCTTTATGTGCATTTGGTCTTCTATCTACTGTCTTGTGTCTGTAATCACTTCATTTTCCAACCCTGCTTTTCTTTTTTATCAAGCATAGCCTGATAAAGTTTCTTCAGAGCTTTCATCTTATACATGCTGTCCTTCTTTGGAGGATATAAGCTATTTTTTTTTTAATTATTAGTGCATCAGAGTTTTTTGAGAGCTCGGGATGAGCGAATGCATTTTGTTGCTGAGAGATGAACACAGCAGCAAGTCAATTAGACGCAAAGCTTTCTTGTGTGCAGTCAGAAGATATTCTATCTTTGGATTTTTTTTCAAATTTTTTTCCCCTTTCAGTTTCTATAGGTGTTTTTGCCATTTCTCTGCATGAAGCAGTCCTAACACTTCCAGTTCATACTCTTCCTTTCCCCTTCCCCACGTATGCAATTTTCTCCTGCGGTTCACTTTTCCTTGACGATTATCTCATTCACATGCTTTTACCATTGCACCCCTCTGTCTTCCAGAAAAACATGAATGCTTCCCCCCCACTCTCCTTCCCCCTTCTTTTTATTCCTGACTGCACATTGAACTTTCCCTTCAGGTCCTCATATGTATCAACAGCCCTTGCTGGATTACCCCTGTGCTGGACTCCTCTCCCCCGATGGTTTGTGTGCATGATCATCCGACTGCTCATCGTGCATGCTTTTTCCTCTCTGCTAAGGGCATCCCCCTGTGAGATGTCCTCTGAGTCAGCCCTTGCTGTTGTAATCCCAAACATGACTGGGGGAGTTGATGTAAGTGCTTGCTGTGTGTGGCTTAGCAAGGAGGAGAAGGAACCCGTGTGTTGCCGTACCTGCTTGAAGTGGCGGGATGCAATTTACAGCTTTTTTTTATTTTATTTTTTTAATTTTTAATTCCAAAGGATGGACCAACTACACCTCCTTCAGCATGGGCCTGTTTCTCTTCTGGTTTAGTCTTGAGGCTGCTCTAAATGGACCTCAGCATCTTCCCAGGGCATGATATAGTGGTAGAACCCCAGAAATTGAGGAATGTTCTATTTGTCTTTAAGGTGAAACTGGGTTTTGAGCAGCTAAGAGATCAATTCAGAGCTGCCCTAACAGGCATGAGGCTCCTGGCGTTTTTACAGCTCTTCTGCACAAGTGTATGGGTACAAAGCTATGCAAACTCAGCTCTTTGATATTCATCCCAGGTTTCCTTTAGGCTAGCTTTTCTTTCTACCACATTTATGAAGGCACAAATGAAACAGCTGCAGTTTGGTGCTCTCCCACCACAACTACCTTAGGCTCCCCTCAAAAAAAGAGCAGAAATTATTTTTTCTTTGTGAAGAAATTAATTTCTGTGCTCAAGAAACATTTTTTTTCTGGGAGCTGAGAACCGCTTAAGTTCATCTTGTCTTTGAAGGCACCTGAGGTGCCCAGACTGAAAGCTGAGTCCTCTTGATCCCCAACATAATCATCTGGAGGAGGTTGGTCCCTCCTGAAGGTGGTTCAGTCCCCTCTGTGAAGAACAGAGAGGGCTGGATCCCAGCTCTTAGCCCTTCCTTCTCCTCCAAAACTTGCTGGAGAAGCATCCGTCTTGCATCATGTCATGGATATCTTGTGACAGGAATAAGGTAGAGTGTCTTTTCAAGCCTGGTGCGCTGCCGGAGCCAGCTGATGCCCATCCCTCACTGTCTGTCTGCTCCCAGAGAATTGTGACTTTTTACTTTTTTTTACATCTAGTCAAGTGTGTCTTAAAGAAACAAATGTCTGGCAGTGAAAGGTTGGGCTGGGGAAATGTAAGCAGGTTTTTCTGCTGAACACAGGGTGCCAAACAAGGAAGGCTTGGTGTATTTGATTAGCTGCCATATGACCAGGGCTTGGGGAGCCTGTCTGTGTCGAGGACAGGCTTTGTTTTGCAGCAGCCTCTCCCTCCCACAGCTGAGTTTTGATGGCCCTCTGTGACATTTCCTTGTGTGCTCATGCTGTGTCTGTTTCTTCAAGCCGTGACAAACCATCCACAGACCTGGTTCCGGGGCTGAGGAGATGCTGCAGGGAAGCAACTGGGTTGAACAAGTGCAGGAAGCTAGGGATCCAGCTGGAGGTCCTTAGTCCAGGGCCACCTAACTGCAGGAGGAGATGGGTGTTGCTGCTGCAGCCCTGTAAACACTTGGCCAAGTCAGCACACGTGGGTTGTTTTGAAAGCACTGTGGCCTCCAGGCTAACAGAGATGGAGATGGGATGTGCTGGCATATGCACCCAGGGCTGCAAACTAGCTGTGTCTTCACTTGCAGAGGTTTTGGGATGCACAGGGATGTCAGTGCTTCATGCACATGATCATGTTCTTCCAGCATCACCTTTTTCATGCAGCACTTCCTTTCCTGCCCTTCCAGGCGTGCCTGACCACAGATATCTTCTAATTTACCTCTGGATTTTTCATCTTTAATCCCTTTTTCGCACAAACACAGAGGCACGCTCAGACAGCCCTCTCAAGTCAGGTCTAATTCTTCACATTCTTCTTCACACATGGGCTTCTTGCTGTCCTCATTTCCCTGACCAGTCAGTGGGACTGAGTGATGGACTCAGAATTCTTGGTTCATTTGAATAGAAAGTGTGGCTTCACCTTGTGCCCTCGGATTGCCTTTTTTTTTCATGTTCTTTTAAAGAGCACTGAAACTTGTGAAATTTGATTTCTTACCACTTGCTTTTTATGTGACTTCTCTGGAAGAAGAGTGAACTTGCTGGCCAAGCCCTTCTGGGGAGCTCCTCAGGGGTCCCTTTCTTCTGATCAGTGAACACTTTGAACAAAACTTGTTAAAATATTGGATCACAATGATTTCTGTTCTTACATCAAATTTGATCAAAACTGGGCAAAACTTTCCAAAAAATTGAAGAGAGGCTCATGAAGGCAGGCAAGAAGTTTGTGTGTGCATTCACATACACAGACACACACAGAGTATGACCATGTTAGCCTTGTTTCCTTAGGAAACTAGTCTAAGAATACCCAGAATAAACAAGCATTGTTTTGTTTTTTAATGCTGAGACTTTTCCAACTCCTGACCCTTAAAATTATTCCATTTGATGCATGACCCTTGAGGACAAGTCCAGTTAGCTGTGTTTTCATAAGAGCATTATTTTCCATTTCTTGCCATGACCTCTAACGTGTATTAGACCGGTGGCTGTTAGCTTTTTCATTTCAGGATGTGAAGTGCTATTTCTACAATGCGATTATATGTGGACTCTGAGCTGCAGGTGGTTGCTATCAGGAGAGGGATTCTCAAGACATGCTGCATGCACTGCTTCCAAGCAGGATGGACAGCAAACTCTACCTCTCCAGAGTGGTATCAGGCCAAACACCTTGTTATTATTTTCCCTGGTGTTTTTGTGGTTTGTTTTTTTTTGGGTTTTTTTTTTTTTTTTTTTTTGCCTTGGAGCTGTGGGCTAGCAGTGAAAAGATGGGCTAAGGTGTCTTACTACAGGTTGCAAATGAGATTGTCTATCTGAGATGTGGCTTGGACTGTGGCCAAGATGAAATTGCTGAAGATGAGACATGGTCACTGAAACTAGACAGGTCACTCTGCAGTTTGCAGAGCTAAGTGCATCTCTGCCAGGCCCATTTTAAGGTTGTCCCTCATGTTGCTATTGTACGTTCGTGTCTGCTGTTGGCAGGTCCTGTGTGAAGGCAGCAGGAGAACCTCTACTTGTGCAGGAAGAGAGGGCAGTAAATGGAACCATCTTGTCTTTTGATACAGTGTGTGAAATAGAGTCATAAGATTAAGTAACTCAAGGAACCTGTTGCAGTCCAGGGCAACACTCGGAACTTTTTCACTGAGCTGTAATTGCTTGACCATGACACAACTGAGTCTCCCAGGTGGTGGCCTGAGCTCCCAAGCATTGAGTGCAGAGCCCTTCTGGAAGGCAATCTTTTTCAACTTGTAATTTAAGTGGGTCAGTTTGTTTCAAAATGGGTAACTCAGTTTATCTTCACTGCTCACTTAAAAATAAAACTTGTCTCAGGGAAGAGTTAGGGCTGTATGCTGAAATGAGGGGGTGGAGTTTAGGGGCCAGCATGCAATTGGCTGACCTAGATGCCTTTAATAATCCCTTCTAGTCTGTAAACTCTAAAATGTGGTAAGAATCGAATGAGAAGTATCTACTGGAGGACTCATTATCTTCTCATCAGTTTCTCATGGCTCTGTCTCACCTGGGTGGCAAGGTTTGTAGAGAGATGGTATCTTGTATTGACATCTGTGTTACAACAACTCTACCACTATAAACTTGGGTGGTTCACTGAGGAATTTCAGCCCTTTGCAGCTCCTGACATCATGAGAACTGCTCTCCCTCCACATGGCTGAAAGATGAGAATCAGCCCTGAGGGGATTTGTGGGTAATTTTGAGTTGCCCAATGCACTTACTTTACAGAGGAATGTGGTACAGGAGCAAATGAGCCAGAGGCCACAGCCCCTCTCTCCTTGCTGATGACTGTCTGACAAGGAGAGTGCTTAGCAGTGGACACTGGATGTGTCACCACGTATCACACCTTTGCCTCACTGCAGGGCAAGTCACTGGTTCCCCACCTGTTGCTTCTGTGAAAAGGTACTTCTGTAACCCAGCTTGGCAAAATGTGTACCAGGAGGATGTGCAGGAAATAGTTTCCTCATACCTCCAAGGCAGAGCTTACACTATAATTTCTAAACAGACTTTTATCAGTGGTGTCCCCTGCTCCTCAGTGTATGCTAGAACATTATGCTGCCCTGGGTAGCTTCATCTAAATTTTACCCACTGTATTCCTAGGGGGTTAATTTGATGAATGCTCACCCATACGATTAAGAAAAGTAGACCTGAGGCAGTTATTTTTTTACAACTGGGGAGCAGCACTAAGATGGACTTGACCAGCCCTCATTTCTTCCTTCCACTAGGAGCTGAAGGGACAGTCCCTACATTAGTCACCTGCCTAATGTGTATTAGCAGGGAGCTTGAAGGCACTTGTTTTATTGCATCTTCCACTGGGAACTGATGCTATTGGATTGACAACATATTCTGCTTCTTATATCCCATGTTGTGTGCAGTTTAGATGGGGATAATTAATTTGTCTTGTCCATTTTCTGACAGTGTGTTCACAAGCACTCAGCTGGTGAAGTACTCTTCCCAAAGACAGCCTCTCGTTTTCCATGGGATACTTTTCTTCAATAATTTATGTAATCATTAGGACAAATTCCCTCCAGCCTTTTCTCTCTCTGGTATTAATTCCATTGCATTACTTGTAATTACATTCCTGAATTGGAGGGGGCAGAGGGGGTAGGGAAGCCTGTTTCCTTCGTGACTACAGCACAATGGTCGCAGGAGGAACTGGGAAGAGTGTGATGGGGAGGGATTGATCTTTCCTTAGGTCACTGATTCTGGGTGTGGGCAGGAGCCGCTATTAGTCACTGGGGGAGAGCTACTGCCAACGTGCTTTGTGAGAATTTGCAAAGCACAGGGCAGTTCTGTGTGAGGGCAGCACAGACTTTGCTGCTCCCTGTGCTTTGGTAGTCAGCCATGGCACAGAATCAAATCTTGTGTCATCCTTGGAAGCAACCTGGTTGCTTGGGATGCACAGCCCTGGGGTTTGCTTCAGGCACCCTCAAACAGAGTGGGAAAAGTGTTTATATTATCTAGAGGGAAGTGGATATTTTGAAGAAAAGGGAGAGCGGCTTTTGATGGACAGCCAGATCCTTAACCCGAGGCATTTGAGTGTGATAGAAGGGCTGACAATGACTTACCCTTGCCTTTCTGTATCTGCAGGAGTTCATATTACTGATACATATGCAAGACTTTGGTAAAGTAGGATTGTTACTAATTACAGTCAAAATAAGACTTTTACTATTGCACTGTGAATTTGACTGCTGAATTTCACTTCCACCTGCTTGGATGTTGATGTTGAGGATTGTCCTAAGGTGGGAGATGGAAACCCNGGAAGGAGAGCCTGACCTAAAACCAAGTCAGTATTTTCAGGGATTTTAGAATAGCTCGTATTGTGTTTACTACTCCCCAGGGAAGGGTTGTCCTCTTCTTTTCTCTTTGATTCGATTCCCTGCCACTCTGTGAGCAAGTCAGAAGCTGCAGCTGCTGCTGTCAGCTGGGAAGGGAGTCCCCTTGTTTAAAACCCATGTGTTAATCCCCAGTTAGAAAAAGTCAAAATGCTTTATGCTCCCCTTATCATTCCCTTTTCTCTCTGCACCTTCACTGCTTGCCTGCAGAATTGCCACTTGTCCGAAAATACAGATATAGGTAGACTCCAAAGAAACTTGACGAGAAGCACAGGTAGCGTGAAGGTATGTAAATAGATAAACCCAAAGACTGGACAAAGCAACGAAATCTAGTTTTGAATGTAGAGAAGGAGCCAGAATGGATGTCAAGCATGTTGTGAGGTCTGGGGAAAAATTATGGGGGTATTTAGGAGTAAGGGAAGCTGTTTTTGTCATGACTGCTGGACATAGATGGGTGGAAGAGTTTGCCCACAGGGGTTGCACTTTGTTCTTGAGGAAAAGCCAACAGCCCAGTGGGAGAGGAATTTAAGCAGCGAGGTAAGGAGAAAGGAGGATTTGGGCCCTGCCAGATGGAGACAGCAATGCAGGCAGTGCAGGAGAGGGTCTGACGGTTAAATAAGAGGCTCAAGGGACTCAAAAAGTTTATCATCAGGTGTAATATCACAACATTTAGGGGTGAATGCAAAGGGTGGCATGAGGCTGAAATGGGATAGAAGGGAAGAGTTTTAATTTTGACCATGACTTTTTCTCAAAAATCACACTCTTAGAAGAAGAAGGAAATCAACTACCACAAAGATAGGGAGAGAGGAGATAGATGTGGAACGGTGCTTATGGGAAATTAAAGGCTGTACCCTGTGACTGTTACAGGTCACAGAAGCGTTTCTNATGAGCCCATGGGGTACAGCAGCTGTGTGCTGGAGATAGAAGTCAACTCAGTCCATCTTGGCCACATGGTTTAATAGGTCTATGAAATCCCTGGGTCAGAGGCCAGCCACCATGCCCATTTTTNTAAATAGATAAACCCAAAGACTGGACAAAGCAACGAAATCTAGTTTTGAATGTAGAGAAGGAGCCAGAATGGATGTCAAGCATGTTGTGAGGTCTGGGGAAAAATTATGGGGGTATTTAGGAGTAAGGGAAGCTGTTTTTGTCATGACTGCTGGACATAGATGGGTGGAAGAGTTTGCCCACAGGGGTTGCACTTTGTTCTTGAGGAAAAGCCAACAGCCCAGTGGGAGAGGAATTTAAGCAGCGAGGTAAGGAGAAAGGAGGATTTGGGCCCTGCCAGATGGAGACAGCAATGCAGGCAGTGCAGGAGAGGGTCTGACGGTTAAATAAGAGGCTCAAGGGACTCAAAAAGTTTATCATCAGGTGTAATATCACAACATTTAGGGGTGAATGCAAAGGGTGGCATGAGGCTGAAATGGGATAGAAGGGAAGAGTTTTAATTTTGACCATGACTTTTTCTCAAAAATCACACTCTTAGAAGAAGAAGGAAATCAACTACCACAAAGATAGGGAGAGAGGAGATAGATGTGGAACGGTGCTTATGGGAAATTAAAGGCTGTACCCTGTGACTGTTACAGGTCACAGAAGCGTTTCTGTTCGAAGGGACCTTAAAGACCATCTCATTCCAAAACCCTTGCCATGGGCAAGAACACCTTTAGATCGTATCATATCTGAATACTACAAGTGAAGATAGATTTTTCAGCACTTTCGTAAGATTTCCAAGCAGAAAATTGAGGCAGACAGTGGTGTCTCGCCCATGGCCACGGGAGAAGGCATCCCACCTTCCACTGCTCCAACTGCAGCAAGGACCCCCATGGATTGGTTGTTCCTTCATTCCTCACCACTCGCTTTACTCCATCCACAGGGTCCCTGCAAGACTTTGCTGTCACTTTTTCCCAGATGTGATGGTAGTGGGGGCAGACCAGTGGTGCCCACCCACTATGGCACGGAGTGGGCTGGCGGGTGGGCCAAAGCTCTCGCACAGGGCTCCTTCCCAGCAGATCACTCTGCTCCCCAGTTTGGGTGACGGGAAGGAGCCGGCAGGAGGCCGCCAGCCGCCTGTACCCCACGCTGTTGCACTGCCTTCCCCGCCGTGGCCCCTCGTTAATAACGAGGTGTAATCGGGAGCCCTCCCTCCATCCCGTCTGGTGTGAGGCCATTTGTGTGCTGGAGGAGGAGGAGGGGCAGACCCAGCCCTGAGGGGGGGAGGTGGCAGCGGCAGAGAGTGGGAGGGAAAGCTCCTTTGTTTGTTCAAGTAATTTAGGCCTCAGATGTTTTGGGGGAGGAAAAAAAAAAAAAGGCAAAAGAAACTTGGTCAGCACTGGTAAAGGTGTGATCCTGGGACATAAAAATATCCCCATAGCAGAGGGAACAAAGCACAACACAGAAGTGTGGACTTAAGAATTTAGGATTTATTTCTTAAGTCTGTCGGGGAAGATGTGACTCTTGGGACTAAAAACAACCAATAACAAAGTATCAAACAAAGAAACAAACGAACAAACGAAAAGAAATTGTCTTTGCCCTTCACCACGATCTCTGCAGCCCAGCCCTGTGAAGGACTGGGAGCAGAGCGCAGGCTGAAGGGTGTCTGGATCCTGAGATTCCCAGGTGTTGCGGCTGTGTGTTTGCTTTCTGTTTGCTCTGCTTAGTCAGGCTGAAGGGAAACAGGAGAGTTGCTGGTTTTTGCAGCTAATGAATTTTGCTTCTGCTTTATATGTGCTAACACATTTCCTTTGGAGTCAAGATTTGCTACTTTATTTGCACAAAAAATTTGCCTTTGGTGTTGATATGGCAGCTCTCCTATGCCTCGTGGTTTACCCTCACCCCCATTAGACATTTCTTTTTTAAAAATGAAAATGGAAAATCAAAGAAAACAAGTGATAAACAATCTTCTGTTCCTTTTAGGTTCAGTAAAGCTCGCCTTTAAACCTCACTGAAGAGCTTAAACTAAGTTGAAAATAGCTGTGCTGTGATGGGTGGGCTTTGCTGTTGAAACCCTTGTGTTTCAACTGTGTGAAAGTTGTAGAAAAATGCACTTGAGTTATGCAGAATTTAATTCTTACTCTTTTTCTTCCTTTTTTTTTTTTTAGTTAGAGAATAGGGTAATGGTGTGAAAGAATGAATTAGTTATGGCAAATCTTATTAGTGTCCATTGTAAGAAGAGAAGCAGAGACATATGGGACCACTTGCAAAATTATTCCTTGTTTATTCAGCTTCGTAACCGAAGCAAATTTTTTTGCACAGTGTCATTTATTTGGCAACTGGAGGGGTGTGGAAGGTGTGTGTCTATGGAGCAAAAAGGGGGGAAGGGGAACGCAGTATTGGTATTCCATTAAAACTGATGCTCAGTGCTTTGTTTGTCAGGTTTTGGCAAGGCTTTTTGCTTTGAAAGCCTTTCAGAGAGGATCGAAGCAGATGGCAGGGAGATCCTGTTTGTGTTATTTTTGGACATTCCCATTGAAAGTCTCAGATTGTTGTCCTTTTTCCCCCTTCCCCCACTCATGTATATTTTTCTTTCTTCCTTCCTTTCCCCTTTCCTTCTCAAGAACTTTTTAATATTTTTTAAAGCATGTATTATTAATCATACAACTTCACCTAAAAGCTGGGTGTGTTTCTAATGAACCAAGCTGTGGCTAGTCTATTTATGCCTGTCTAAAATTGGATAAAGTGGTGGAGGGACTGTCTCCTGAGGCACTACAAGCCATGTTTGGAGAGTGAGTTTGGTAGGGATGGGAAGCCAGACTGCCATTTTAAGGGGATTCAGCTCAATAGGAGCACATTTTCCTGGTAGACCCACAGCTGTATTAAGCCCAGGCAACAAGTTTAGATTCAGGGTCTTTAGTGACTTGCATGACACACAATTGTGACCTCCATCCTTTTTAAGCCCTTGTGGTGGAGAGGAGCGGCTGTAGACAGACTGGAAAGTTGAACTATGCCCTGGCTCTTCGTGGTGGTCTTCCCATGTCACTGTTGAGATTCGTTGGTCTTAGGAAACCCGGAAGGCTTTTGTTCTGCCATCATCTGCACCCAGATTGTGGTAGGAAGAGAGAACTTCATTGCCTTGCATTCCTGGTATAAACAGTTTCCTCCAGCAGTAATTTAGCCGCAAATAACACCCCTGGAAATGTCTGCAGAGCTTTTCATGTGGAAGTTTTCACCAAAGCCATTCACAACCTTTGTGCGGGCAATCCAGCAAGGCTGAGCCTGATCCAATCAGTTAAAGCATTTGGCTAGCCCAGGTCTATCAGCAAGGATGTGCATGCACAAAGAGGATGGGAGGTCTTGGCTGCAGTTGGTATCCAAAAGTTCAGGTGATTCACCTGAAGCTCCTCTAGATGATTAAATCTCTTAAACTAAGCTGGAAATCTCAAGGAAACAAGCTTTCTCATGCTCATTCTGTCAGTGGTTATTCCCAACTAGAAGCAGATATTTAAATCCAAAAATCTTTAGATCAGATGATATTAGAGGCTCTTTGGCACAGGAAAATGGTTTACAAGAACATAAAGCTTTGGCCCAGAAAAATGAGTGAATCAACTTTACAGGTTTCCCTTTTACTACTCTAACACTTTAAGACAGCTTAGTGCAGGGTTTTTTTGAGTTCATCGTGATGATTCATGTTGGTTTTTAGATTGATTGAACATGTATACCCACATCCTCAATCTTTTTTTTTTTTTTTTTTTTGTAAATGGTGCACTGAGGGAACCCACTTCAGAAAGTCTCATTTTGTTCTTAATTGAATGAATTCTCAGAAGTCTTTTCACGTGCATTTTAGCACCTCAGTTTCAATGATATAGTTTCAAGGTGGCAGTGGGTGACCCAGCATGTGTGAAGTGGTGTCACTTGACGTGCGTTTTGCCAAGCTATGGAGGGGAAAAAATACCCAAAACAAGCCTCACCTTCCTCTCACTGTTATCTCTTGCTAGACAGTGAACATCCTCTTGGCAGGATTTTTGCTCTGCAGTGCTGACTTTTATGCCTGCCTTATTAAAGTTTGGCAACTCCTTCTTGTTACCTACCGGACAAACCTTCTGCTCAGAGGACCTTCCCCTGATCCTGGGGTGGTACGGCTGCTCTGCCCAGTGAGGATTTCCCTTCGAGGCCTTCCAGGGATAAGGGCTTTCCTGGACTGGCACTTTGAGAAAGGAGCCAAGCAACAGTCTCAGTCCAGACAAAAGGCAAACTCGACCTACTATTTATGTAGTTACTTAAACATGATTTAACCTAAATAATGCACACTGTGACTTGGCTGGGGGAGAAGGGGGAGGGGAGGGGAGGAAAGGAGCTTGTTTCTAATGAGCCCGGAGACAGCGCAATTAATTACATATGAAAGACAGATAACTGACAGCAAACTGTCTACAGTAGAGAGAAACAAAATACCGATGTGAACAATTAAAGCATCCATGTGATGGAAGGGTCAGCGATTTCTCATAGAGTGGGAGGCTGGGCACAGCCCCTGAGGATCCACAGTGAATGCTCTGCTGAGCAGGAGGCCAGGTGGGCATAGGTTTTGGGGTTCTCCACCATCAAGCCAAGCAGGCATTTCTGAGGCTGACAGGCAGTGCTCTGGGCATTATTTTTGTCACAAGCGCTTTTGACAGTGAAAGTTGGCTACTAATCTCAGCAACACATGAGACAGGGAGAAGAGAGGATGAGGCAGAAGAGCAAAAGCTCCATGGGCAATTAGGTACCTGCCTCAGGATGCTTCTGGAGACATGAGATGAGATGAGATGAGATGAGATGAGATGAGATGAGATGAGATGAGATGAGATGAGATGAGATGAGATGAGATGAGATGAGATGAGATGAGATGAGATGAGATGATGGAGTCTTTCTTTCCATTTTTTCCTTAAAAACTGTTAATTTTCCTCCCCATCCTCCAGATGTGGAAGCACAAACTGCAGCTGCTGGTAGTTGACTCCTTTGAGGAACACGGTCAGAGATTTGCATCCACTTTGCTCCCCCTGCCTAAATTGCAATGAGGTCTGGCATAACTTACCTCCACAACACCCCTTTCATCCTCCCCTCTCTGCCAGCCTATCCCGTGGTCAGCCTTGGCTGTAAAGGTTTGAAGGTAAAGGCCGATGGATTAGCCTAGGGAAGGGTAAAAGGTTAAATGAGCAGGGCTAGCAGATGCAAAGGGCTACAATTGAAATATTTGCTGAATGCTGACAGGCAACAGAATAGAGGCAGACAAGTGGCAAATTCCTGTTTTCTCCTCTAATTGAGAAAATATTTTGGGTGATATTCAGGCAGACTGAAAATTGAGACTGGGAAAGTCAGCCAGCTGCAGAGGGGAAGGATAAGAGGACTTCAGTGAAAACTCTATTCCCCTAAATCTGTTTCCAAAAACTTTGCACTTACACTCATGGAAATCTCTGGAACCTGATGCTTACATTTCTCTTGGTCATTTTTCTTGTGCAACTTCAGAGTCAAAATACTGCCCCTCTGAATGAAAGATATGATGCAGAATTTGACCAATTCCTGACATTTTTTCAGCCACCAAAGTTTTGCTTTCATAGAATCATAGAATGATTTGGGTTGGAAGGAACCTTCAAGATCGTCATTCATGTTCCAATCCCCTGTCATGGGCATGGACACTTCTACTGGACCACATAGCTCCGAGCACCATCCAACCTTGCTGTGCAAGTCTACCTTATTGCTTGGAGTTGCTGCCATGAAAAATCTGGGTGTTGTGAGGATCCATCTCTCAGCTGCTAGACAGGAGATTAATGGGATTTGATAGTGTATTGATAAAACATGACAACTACTCAACCCTTGATTATGTCTGCTTGTAGCATGGATAACACTCAGCTCTGTAATGCATGATGCCCCTGTGTCTGAGCAGGACTGTTACAGTCATTGTGGAAGTGAAGGGAGAGAAATTGTGTTTGTCTGCTGCATCACAGGACAGCTGCACTGATTTCTGCCTTGGCCCAGAACCTCTGGGCTGCTCATGGATATGGGTGGAAAGCTCTGGTGACACTTGGGAGAAGGAAAATCCAGAAGTTGATGTGACTGAGAGCAGTTAGTTGGCACTTCATATCCTTACATCTTATTCCAAGGGATGATTTAATCTTTCACATCCCCTCTCTCTAAGCCTTCTGCCTCCCCCTTCTCCAAATACTCCTTCTAGAGCTGTTAATATACTGAGTAGGTTTCAAGTAACATGATTTCCTTCTTTCTTAGGAATATGGGCTTAATTAAGGAGTTGGGGAGAAGGGGAAGAAAGATGTAAAATGAAACAATTCCTCAAGTCAAAAAGCAGCATGAGGGTCAGCAAAGTTTATGTTCCCTTCTATATGGTCTTGTCATGAAGTAGAGAGACTGACTTATGAAATGTTTTCTGGAGAATGCCATAGCTGCAGCAGAGGAGGGTTTTGGCAGGCATGTACCCTATTTGTGACCACCAAATTGTGTTGCTTTTGGGCTGTTGAAGACTTATGTGCTCCTTAAAGATACCCAAGAGGCAGTCAAGAGATTTTTAGTAGTTTATATGGGCTTGGTTAAAGCTTCAGCATTTATCATCATGCCCAAATCTTTGTTGTTAAGCAAAAGGAAAGAAAGCCTTTCTGGCTTAGTGAATCAGTTTCAAGTGAGGCATGCTGAGGTCTGCCAGGGTTCCCTTCTGCTGGCCTTGCACTACAGCTGGCCCTGGAAAGAACTTGACAGGCCTAGGCAATAGTCCTGCTGTGGGAGCAAGGCATGGGATGAATCTTTTCCTTCTTATGGTTATGAAGCATCTGGTGTGTTTGTTGCTCAGCACTGCAGATTTGTGCCTTGATGCAGGAAGCCTGTGATGGAAATAAGCAGCACAGCCACTGCCTTACAGTGGGGAAACTGAGACACTAACATGGAGCATGTACAGAGGAAGGGCAATGAAAGTGGGGAAGGTTCTGGAGCATAAGTCAGATGAGGAGAAGTCAAGGGAGGGACTTAGCCTGGAGAAAAGGAGGCTGGAAGGGGACCTTCTGGCTCTCTCCAGCTTCCTGACCAGAAAGTGGAGCTGGGGTGGAGGTCAGGCTCTGCTCCAAGGGGACAAGAGACAGGATGAGAGGAAACACCAGAGTTGCACCAGAGGTTGTAAAGATTGGTTATTAGAAATTTTCTTCACCAAAAGAGTTGTCTAGCCCTGGCACAGGCTGCTCATGGAGTCCCCATGCCTGGGGGTGAGGGACTGCCCATGGAAGTGCTGGGGGAATGGTGAGACTTGATCTTAAAGGGCTTTTCCAACCTAAACGATTCTGTGATTCTCTGCCTCCCTCTGCATAATGCTCTGTGTCAGCATGAGCTGAAAGCGAAGCCCCCGGCTCATTCAGTCATCAAACCATTCTCCTGCCTTTAAATCATGGGTCTGTCTTGACCTTCCCTTACCCCCCTCAGTCTCTGCCTTGGTTGCACAAGTGGGAACAAAGTGACACTTGTTTGCCTCATCCAAAGAGCTCACTCAAGCAGGTGATTGTCTTGCCTCCATTTGCAGCTCCAAAACAAAGTTCTGAAGTGTTGCCCTGGGATGTAAAACATCCATATATTCCCCTAGGACTGGATTTTTGCTTTCCGAGTGCAAGTAGCATTGAAAGGAAAAGAGGTCAAAATTGCAGGATAAGGGGAATAATTCCCAGGTGCTGATATTAGGATAAAGATATGAGCGCTCATCCTCTGCACTCTTTGCAGGGCAGGCAACGAGGGAGCTCTAACAGCTCTAGCTGCAGTCTGTAAAGATCTGATCCTTCATCTGTAACTCTGACAGAAAAGAAAAGAACCAAGCCAAAACCGAACCCAAACAACAAAACAAACAAGATGATGAGAAAGCAACCAAATTCAATTAAAAAACTTACTGGTTTTTTTATTTGGTTTGGGGATGTTGAGAGGCCAGTGGAACTGGGACCAACACAAAACGATCTCTTGAACCAAACTATGTCTTACTTCAAGGACCATGGTTCTTATTCATGAACCCCTGTTCATTTCCAAAAGGGAAGTTTCTTCCTCCTTGGCTCAGCAAAGGGAGGTTTGGTTTTGTTTAATCACAAATATTTTCAGCACACTTACCGCATAATGCTTTCATGAAGGTTTGGGATTTAAATTCCAAAGAGTTTTGGACCTCAAAACTCAGAGGTGTCCAGTATGGAAGCCAAGGATTTGGAAATATGGATTTTGTATATCAGTATCACGGTATCACAGTATAGACAAGGCTGGAAAGGACCTTGAAGATCATCTAGTCCAACCTATAATCCAACTAACCTATCCTCTACATCTAGATCATATCACTCAGCACCTCGTCCAGCNAACCTCTCTTGACCTACTAGCCACTCCATTCTTGATGCAGGCTGGGATGCCGTTGGCCCTTTTGGCTGCCTGGGCACACTGCTGGCTCATGTTAAGTTTGCTGTCCGCTAATACCCCCAAATCTCTTTGCACCTCGACACTGTCCAAGCATTCCGTACCCAGCCTATAGTTCTGCTTGGGGTTATTATGACCAAAATGCAGAACCTGACATTTAGACTTATTAAATTTCATTCAGTCTATTAAGCTTCCTCTGTTTTGATATCCCTCCCCATGAATAAGGAATATGACAGCACAGGCCATCCTCTGTGAAAAAGGAATTCTAGTTCCTAAGATCTACAAAGTACTTTAAACCCCAAAATGGTATCAAAGCATGAATTCATTTTATTTGGCCTGTTCTGGTTTCTAGTCAATATGAGAGAAATACAAAAAGATCTCAGGTTAGTGCTGCTTTTGTTTTTATGTTTAAACTTGAAACCCTTAAAATGAAAGGGCAGTGAGACAGGAAATATAAACTGAAACTGAAAAGGAGACTTGAAGAAGCCCAAGAGGAATGGCAAATCTGAACTTTGCTGAGGTGTCTTCAGCTGTAACGATCTGAAGGCCGAGCTTACCCTGGAGTGAGAAGTTGTACTTTTTCATGTAACAAAATGAGAAGAGCTTCTCTCGGGGGACTTATTATTCTGGTCAATTAAAAAGTTTGAATTTCTAAAATAATACCCATATCAGCCTTTTTTTTTTATTTTTTGGTGAGGAGAGACAGATCACTTTGGATCTCAGTTTTCAGGGGAAACTGAGGCTCATGTCTGTAACCTCGGTTGCCACAGGTTATTCATACTTAGCATTGCTGTTCCAAAAATCTTAAATTACACAATTTTCAGGCTAGTACTTTACCTTTCAAGTTATAGGATTTCTCCAGAGTTGCTTGGGATTTTATACTGAGAAGAGCCAGTGCCTGCCCAGAAATTTAGAAATTTTCCTTGGTCACGGAACAACTTTATTTATTTTTTTTTCCTGGTTACATGTGGTTTCTGGTTCTTAAGAACTCATTTCTCTGTAAAAGGCTAAAGGAGCCTCCTACAAGCCCCATGACACAGAGTTTCAGTGAAGTAGGGACCAAGACCAACTGTGTCTGAATAAATGTCTTGTTTGAGTGTTTGTAATCTGACTCAGCAGCCCAGACATTGATTTTTATCTTCTCAGAGGAGTGAGTGGGAGGGATGGGTGATAACAGTTCAAAGTAATGCAATTCCTAGCATCTCTGACTAAAAGGAGGAATGGTGTTTTACAGTAAAGGTTATCAATATCTTGATATCATTAATTCAGTTGTTTGCCCTGTTGCTGTAACAGTTTATGACTTAGATAGAGGCTCAGATCATTCGTATTCCTACAGAACACTTTGCTTGTTTGGAATATTTTAGGAATTACAGATACACTTCACCCTTCCCACAGACATTTTTTGTTACACCTCAAGTGTATATGAGCAAGCTTAGGTAAAAATCAACATCAAATGTTGGGAAGATGGATAAGTACTGTGGGTAGGAGTTGATAAATGTGGTAAGTTTGGTTGGAGAGATCTCCCTCAGATTTTGAATGAAAAAAAGTTGTCCTTCCCCTGCCCAAAAATGTAATTCTTCTGTCAAAGAATGAAAAAGTGCAGAAATTGAAGTGGTGTTTTGGACTTCAATCATACACAGAAAAACCTACATGGCCTTTGGGGAATCTAAATGAAAATAAACATTCCTTTTTTGGGAACACATTTGGCTAGATAAGGGAGGTCATTGGGCATTTATTTATTTATTTTTAAACTGACACCATTATTAAAAATAAATCCAAACTGAAGACTTGTAAGCACTCTGGATTCTCCCACTGCTCTGATTTAGGCCTTTGAAGCTCCAGGCAGGCCAGCGAGGAGGCTGGCTCTGGCATCTGCCACTGCTCTGACCCTGCCCTGCTGCTCTGCCTCCAATGGGAATTCAGAGGCTTTTGGTTGTGTTTTGTCTCCTTTGTGGCAAACTTGGCTGCCTGGCCAGCGGCTGGCTGTCTCTTCATGCTCGCCACTGACTTGTGTGTTACCATTCTGTTTCCTGTAATTTTAGGTCCAGCTCTTGCAGAAGCAGAAAGGCGTAGGTTTTGGTCCAGTCTTAAATAATGGACTGTGGCCCAGTGTGACTCAAAGCCTTGTTGTTTCTTTTTTAATTTCTAAACCAAATGCAGAGACAGCTGGTATGGGAAGTTGGGGGTGGCAAATGGACTTAAAGCACCCCTAAAAGTGAGAAGTTAGTAAGAGGCACTAGCTAAGATAAGCCTAATGACCTTGCACCAACATCCATAGGCTTCATGGTTGGGAGATACAGGATTCTCAGGATAGAATGGCTCAGGTCTTCATAGAATCATAGAATATCCTGATTTGGAAGGGATCCATTAGGATCATCCAGTCCAACTCCTGGTCCTGCACAGGGCACCCCAACAATCCTACCATGTTCCTGAGAGCTCAGGATATTCTATTGTTCAAATGCTTCTTGAGCTGTGTCAGTCTTGGTGCTGTGACCCCTGCCCTGGAGAGCCTGCTCCAGTGCCTAACCACACTCTGAATGAAGGAACTTTTCCTGATATTCGTCTTAAACTTCCCCTGACACAACTTCATGCCCTTCCCTTGGGTGCTGTCACTGGTCACCAGAAAGGCTTCAGATTCAGATGCACTCATATCTTTGATTCTTGGTACTGATGATGTGGTTGGGTTTCCTCAGCCAGTGAGTGCCAACATGCCACCAAAATAGTCCCTGAGTGTGCTGCTTCTTTTGCCAGAATGGTTAAGTGTGATGCAGAACTAAGGAAGCTCCTTTTTAAAGGTGACAAGCTCCTTTTTGCAGGACCAAGATGGGCAAATACAATCCCTTAAGTACTACTACTCTCAGGCCCATGGAAGAAATTCAACAAGAAGATTTCTCTCCGTTAAACACGGGAGACAGGAAAGAATCAAAGAGAGTTTAAGTGATTTTCAAAATACAAAAGCCTCTCAGAAGGAAAGCAAGTCAAGGATCCCAAATTTTCTGTGTCATGCCAATAGCATAGTCGTAAGAGAATATCTTCCCTTAGTGCAACATGCAGATGTAGAGCCTTTTTAAATTGTGCTACAGACAGTGAAAACATGAAATTATGTGTTTCTGTCATGTCTTGGTGCTCAAAAGCTCCAGTCAGAGAAACAGAGGATGGTACCTGCTGCTCCTTGACTTGCTGCAAGTGGCATCGTGGGAGTGGGTACCTTAGGGGATCTTCTGGGACTTTCTCTGGCAGCTACAAAATGGCTAGTATCCTCATTCCGTTCATAGGAGAAATTGGTTAGTTTTCTGGAAAACTGGAACCCCAGGGGGAACACAGTGTTCTGGAGTCAGCTTGGATGTCATTAGCTCCATGTCAATTGCTCCCAGCTCCCACATTTCAAAACAAAAGCACAAGGAGAGCTAACCCACCCCTTCCTAGTTTTCTGTACTGGGCCACCTTCACATTGACTTTATTGCTGTTCATTGTTATCCCTAACTCGAGAATTCTGATTTAATGGTGTATTGGACAGGTTCCTCTTTCCTTCCATTCTATTTCTCTAGAATAATGTTAATATGATCTTTAGCAAGTCCCTTTCCATTTAAAGAAAAATCCAGACTGAGGAATCTGATTTATTGCTGTCTGTCTCCTCTTCTTTTCTTGGGAACACCTTCCCACTGTAGTAACATCAAATATAATGACTGAGGAACTTGACCTGACAGGTGCCAGCTCCTGGGATTCCAAATATTCAGCTGTAGGACATATCTCTGTTGCAGCAGTGCTGTGGAAGCAATTATGTAGAGGACAGTGAATAGGCTGCAGTAAGACAAGAGCGAATGACTCTACAGAGGTGCTTCATGGTGAGATCATAAACCACAACAGCAGAGCATGGATGAGCTAGTGGTGTCTGCCAAAACCTGTGGTGGGATTCATCACCTCACAGAGGACTCAGGTGTAGGAAAATGGCTAATGGAAGGGCTCATTCCCTAATGGTCTGTGCAACAACATCTTTTCTTCTGGGAAGCATCTGGGGCTTATCTGTGCCTGCACGCAACCTCTTTTGCCTTGGAAAGAGAAGATCTGCTCTACTTCCCCCTTCGCCTCTCCCTGCAGGGGCTTCCCCTCCATGATCTCATGGAGCTCTAATGATAATCATCGTTGTCTCATGTCTCAGTGGTGTCAGCCTTGAGACAAGCCAACCGTATGGTTTTTGATACCCATCTCAGTGCGAGGCACGTGTGTTCATGCACATGCCTCCCTGCTCCCCGCATTTCACACTCTGCAGGAAAACACGAGCTGAATTCTGCTTCTGCTTCTTGGAGGTAAATAAATGCAAAGCCAGGTAGAAGGACTGAAACACATTTAGCTCCCTTATTGGGATGTCACCCTTCTCTGCACATGTATGCAGTGTCTCATTGTAAGCTAAAAGAAAGAAGGAAAAAGCTGTAAAAGGTGTTGAAAAACTAGTTTTCTTACTCTTTTTTCACCCAGCTGTGTAAATGGCTTAGTAGCTGTCCATTTTAGAAAACTATTTTTCAGGTTAATCTATTTTTTTTTAATATTGAAGTTTTAATTCAGCTTGAAAAACAAATATAACTTCTGTTGTACCCACAGCTCTGCTCCCAAACTTTCTCCCCACTCTGGCACAAATATTCTGTGATGGTAATCTGTGCAGTTCTTTGAGCTAGACTCTTTTCTTTTTCCTTTAAAAAAAAAGCACTCTGCTTTCTGTCCTTTGCAAGGATAAAAAGTTTTTAGAGAAGTAACATGGAAATAATTAGGCTTTTGGGGATTTTTTTTTTTTTTTTGTCTTCTGATTTCTTAATTGTCACTTTCTTTCTCTTTTTCCTTTGTTTTCACAGAGTCAGGAGCCTGCAAAATTAGGGTGCACCAAAACCTAATGCAACTTCCGCCTCTCCTAGTCACATCTCTCCTTGCTCTAGGCTGTGCTACTATAGGAAAAAGCAAGGTGATTTGGAAAGTTGAGGAAAATCTTAGCCCAGCATTACAGTTTTCATACCCTGAAGAATCTGTGCTTTTCTCTCCAGCATGGTTCAGGAGATGAGGATCTCTCTTTACCTCCTGTGGCTCGAGGTTTTTGAGTGGAAATCTCCTTCCTGGAGTGTTGTGCCTCCTTGTCAGGGGAGCAGCACATGGGTTGATCTCTGTGAACAGGTTAAATAAACAGGACTATGTTTAGGTTAATTGTCGCTGGTTCTGCTGCTCTCCATTACTGATCTGTCTGGGAGCCTGGCCAAGGAGCAGATGCGAGAGACACCATCATCACCTCCCTCCTCGTCCTCATTGTGTCTGGATTTATCCTTTTTCTTTTCCTTATCACCCAGCCCCTTTTTATTTTCTTTTCCTTTTTTTTTTCTTCCCCTTCCCTGATTTTTTTTTCCTTTCGGCTGAGCAAATAGGCCAGATGGCAGTGAGGGGAACAGACAACAAGTGAGCCATGGCATATGGGCAGCCTGTTTAATTTCGACTCCTGTTGAGAAGTGGCTTGCAGTGAGATAAGTTACAAAAGCAAAAAAAGAGGAGGAGTGTGTGTTGGAGGGGAGGGGTGGGATGAAGGAGAGACTCTTTTTTGGAATGAAGCAGCCCAATTGAGGGAGTCCAGAGCACAGAGGACTGAAACCTTGGCTGCATTCCTGACACAAAGCAGTAAATTAGCTGTTTCCTTGTCAGTTTGTGCAGGAAGTCTTGTTGGCTGCACATGTGAAGGAGAGGTGGAGATGTCTGCTCCAAACAACGAGGAGGAGGAGAACACATCTCCAATTTCCACCTTGCCCACCCTGCCTGAGGCAAGCTCTAGCCAGGTTTAGGAGCTGGAGTGTGGAGTCATTTGCCCAGTTGCAGAAGAGGACTCATATTGCTCTAGATGACTTTTTTTCTGGGCATATAGGATTGTGTATGTTTTGCTCCTGAGGGCATCAATATGAAATCATCCACTCCAGACTTCTTTGAAGCAAAAGGCATGACTATTTAAGTTTGAAACAAAACTAAGCAAAGGGTTGACAAAAAACAAAATGAAAGGCAGCTTAACAATAATTTGGTTGACAGTGATTCCCCTTTCCTTCCCTTTTGGCCTTCTTTTTTCTCTCTCTCATTTTTCCAGCTACCAGCTTCTTGCTATCTATTCACATCCTTCATGCATTTTGGATTTTGCTGGCTGAGACTGAAGAGAGTCTTGCCTTGGATGTGTCTCAGTGATTTAGGAACAAAATTAGAGTTAATTGCACTAAATTATAGATATGTGAGGCTCGCTGGCTTTGTTTTGATGAACTGGGGCTTTGGGAGAGGGTGAGAATGGGTAAGGATACTTTTCCTAGTTTTTATAAGTGTGTTGCTTTTGCATCACAGCCTCATTGAAATGTAGTTTAAAATGGCTACAGTATTTAGAAACTTAAGAAGTTTTGTTCCTGCTGATGCTCATTGTGTTTGATGTTCCTTGGTACAGGCTCTCAATACCATCACTCCAGAGGTATTTTTAAAAATCACTCATTTTGGCCAACAACTTCCTAATTTTGTTCTATTTGCTCCTCTTTAATGGGGACAAGTATGGAATCCCAATGCAATCATCACACAAATGGACCATTTGGATTTCTGTGCCTATTGGCATCATGACTGCTGAAATGGAATTTCATCTCGATGCGCCCATGGATGACATTCAGCTCTGAGCTCCATTCTTATGCTTGGCAGGGTGGGAAAACCCTACAATCCAATTTGCTCTGGAAATTCCAAGCTCTGCTGACAGGATGCAGATGATCCTGGACCTCAGTTGCATTCTACGCCTGCACAAAGAACTTTCATTAGGACATTAATTCTGCAGAGTTTTTAGTCACCAGAGAGTCTGTAGAGAAATGATTATGCATCTCTGGATTGGTAGAGCAGAATTTTAACTTCCAGCTCAGGCACTCCTCCACTGATTAGTTTTAATGTGAAATAGAAACACAACTCTGTGATTTATTGGTGAAATATTTAAGATAGATTGTTAAATTATTCAAATAGTAGAGTTAAAAGCAGGCAAGGAAAAAAAAAAAGAAAAAGTTCATCCAAAGAGCTCAGCTTTCCTGAATTTAAAAAACCATACATTTGGACTTGCTAGATATCTGAAACAAAAAGTGCTATTTCAGTATGAAGAAAAATGTATCTTAAAATTAAAATTTTCAGTCTTATTATCCTCCCAACAAACTTAACCTTTAATCTTTCTCCAATCGGCCCCTGTAGACTCTGTTTCATCTGCAGTGTTAGGAGTTGTTGCAGCCCCCATCATTTCCTACCACTCATCTACCACATATTTGGCACTTGCCCAGTCTGGGTGCATTTTTTCTTTCTACAGAAGCTAATGCAGAGGCTTTTTGTCTTACTGTTGATAAACCAGGCAGGGACTTCTCCTGTCTTCTTTCATGGGGTTTAGATACCACCTCATGTTGTCTTGCTGTTGGAGTTGACTGTCCAACCTACCTTGAAAAAGTTTGTTGAATCTGCTGTGCTTGCCTTTGCCCAGCTCCCTCTATCATCTGTATAACACTATCAAAAGGTAGAACTAGAGATGTCTTCTCAGAGGAGTACATAGCCATCATGTTCATGGTCTATAAGGACTCCAAAATAGTGGCAATAATTATGTAGACTAGTGAAATAAAGTGCAAATAAAGTGAAATAAAGTGCAAATAAAGTGAAATAAAGTGCAAATAAAGCATAAAAGGATTAATTTATAGAATCAGAATGATTTGGTTTGAAAGGGACCTTAAAGCTCATGTCGTTCCAACTCCCCTGCCGTGGGAAGGGACACTTTCCACTAAATCAGATTGCTTCAAGCTCCATCCAACTTGGCCTTGAACACCCCCAGAACTGGAGCATACACACTTTCTCTAACTTTTCCCCTCAACTTGTCGAGATCCACAGATGACTTTGGAAATTTCAGCCCTTTCTCTTCATCTACTGACATATCAGCACAAGAAAAGGTGCATTTTTCAAGACTGACCTCCTGTAGCAAGACCTCTGTCTTGGGCTGTGCATCTGAGAAGGAGAAAACTTTCAAGGCCTGAAAGCCCAGACTTTTAAACATATGGCATCTGAAGAGAAGATCATTAGGACAGGCAAATCCAAACAGTACTTTTGCAAACATAATTTGTGTGTGTGTGTGTTGGCTTGTGTGTGTCTATATTCTACTTTTCCACCTGCCTTCAAAGGGAAGGTGATAAAAAGTATTTGCTTGGCCTTTTTATTGCTGAAGTGGGAAGCGTGACATCTTTGTGAAGCATTGCAAGACCGATTCTACAGGTGAAACTACCCCAGCAGGGGCAATCCTGCCTGGAGGACTGAAGATTGAAGCAGGTTTGGAGGTTTTCCCCCCTTTTCTCTTCTTTGTGCGCTTGTTGTTCTGTGGGACCAGGTCCTTTATGGCACATAGGAGTGGGGTTTATGGAGCAATCAACTCCAGCAGCAGTAGCAGCAATAGCATAATGCTCCAGCCTTTTGTAACAGATTTTGTGTTTGTGTGAGCTGAAAGTATGGCCGGGAGGGAAGAAGATGTTAAATGTCTTTTTTTTAAACTTAGAAAGAGCCTGTCTGAGTTCCTTTATGCTTTTCAAGCTCAGGGATGAGAGAGAGAGTGTGTATGTGTGCGCGTCTTTGCCCATACAGTCGCTCAAGTGGGAAAAAACCCCGTTTGCGGTTCACACAGGAGGAATTTCTGATGGAGACAACAGTGCTAAGCAGAAAGGCACATCCTGATCTCTAGCAAGTGAGGGGCACGCTGGTGCACACACGCACACAACACATACTCTCCGGGTGCTCTGCATAATACGTGCAAAGCGCTGCCCTTTAATGAACATAACCTATGGCGGCTGGGATGCAGCCGGCCAGACCTCACCATTAATAAACTGGGAACATTCTTCTCCTTTTCAGTCCCTTTCAATGCCAGCCCTGTGGTTTGATCTCCCTTGAATGCTGCTCCCCCTCATTTGGGGCTCCAATTCTGAGAAGATTTGGCGCATTGTTTGAGGTCGCAGGATGTCGGATTGATTTCGGAGCTTTTGTATTGACTCCGGGCTCCTGAATGAAGCTGTCATGTGTGTCTGTGGTTGGCTAGCAGGCTGTCCGGCTGCAAGCTGTGCCTTCCTTTGTTGTTTAGGCCTCATTGAGCTGAGGGAAGAGGCTCATTTCAGGGTGATTTACCACCACCCAAACACCAGCTGTCTGTTGTACTGCCACTTGCCTCCACCTTGGATTCAGTTCTTGTTTCCCTTCATTTCCCTGCTTCTCTCCCACTCTTCCTCTATACACACTTGGTCACTGGTTCTTCAAAACATGTGGATCACCCTTACAGAACAGCATAAAAAAAACCCCAAACCTGAATGTGTTGTTTGTCCTAATGGCGTTTGTGTACCCTTGGGGATTTTTAGTGCTCACTGTTGCAGTGTTACATATCGAATCATAGAATCATATCTTCAGTTGGAAGGATCTACAGGGATTGAGTCCAACTCCTGGCTCTGCACAGGACAGCCCCGAGTGTCACACTGTGTGACTGAAAGCCTTGTCCAAATGCTTCTTGAACTCCTGGGGCCAGGACCACTGCCCTGGGATGGCTCCAGTGCCCAGCCATCATCTGTGTGGTTAAACGTGTCCCCTGGGAAAGAGGCTACTTCCAGTACCTTCAATGGCTGTCACCCAAACCAGAGAAAGCCTGATGGAAACAGAGCAGGTCAGAGCCTAGCTGGACCTGTGAGCCACAGCAAGGTGCACAACATGGTGTTGCTTGCCTGAGCCCACCTCTCGAGCTGAGTTTTCCAGACGCAGACTTGGGAGAGTGGGAGGAAGACAAGATCCTACTGTTAATCCCAGCCAGCTCCTCCAGAGAACAGAGCCTGGCAGCTCCATGAAGGCCCGCCAGTGCCATGTGCCTCGTGTCTGACTGCTTTAAAAAGGCTGGCAGCCCCAGGTGGGATGGCTCTGGCCAGTGATTTGTGTGTGCCCCCACGCCTGCCCCGGAGCTGCTGGCGTGAAGCGAGTTGTGACCGACCCTCATTTGACTTCTGGGTGACGCAGTTCGGTATTTCTCGACCACAAGCTGTTAAAATTGGCAGCTGCTCAGCTCCTGTCACCCATGCAGCTGAGATAATTAAGTGTGTTACTATTATTACGATTTTTCTTCTTTTTCTGCAAACTTTGGCCCACTGCTGCAGTCTGTGATGCAAGGAGGTGGGTGAGGCCAGTAGGATTCCCTGTAAGAGGTGGGATAATGGGACATATGTGCTTTGCCAAGGAGACATCTTGCTCTTTGGCTTGGGAAGTGTGGTGTCTGACAATGGGTGGGAGCCAGCAGAAGGCAAAGAGCTTCCCTGTTGGAAAACTTTGTGCCTACCTGGTTCTAAACTGCAGCATCTCATCAAAAGCAGGCTGTACATCTGTGAAATTTCAAGATGGCTGTGCTTCTCTTCAACCCTGTTTTTAAAAGGCTAATGAACACGCAAAAGGATGCTCCATGAATTAAGACCACGTATCTATAATACTGTCTGAGATGAGGCTTCTCTCTTTTCAGTGTTCTCTTCTCCCTCCTTTATGAGCACCAGGCACTGCTGGATGAAGGAAGGAGGGAAATGTTGTGAGGCAAAACCCACTGTGGGATAGCCCCAGCGATGTGTTTTAATTTCCTAACAAACTCCTTGGGCAGTAGAAACTGTAAAATAACACAGAGATAAACAAACAAAAACTCCCTAACCCTTAGCACCCTGGAGGGCTCTGTTTCAGATCACTGAATAAAAGCTGAAGTTGCATATGCATGTTTAATGTAACACAAGGCGTGCGCTGTGGAAAAGCGTACTTCCTTCTAATCTGGTTGCAGACAGAAGCATCCAAACAGAAGCCCCTTTCCCTATCCCCACTGAACTGCTTGGTGTATGCAAGGAAACCCCTGAATGACAAGGCCTCCATCTGCTCTGGAACAGAGTTGCGACTGGCTGCAAATGTTGTCCATATGTTTTTTTTTTTCCTTTTGCCTTTCAACTTAGCTGCCTAATGTTAGACACCTATCCCCAAATTAAGCATCTGCTCATAAGAAGCTTTCCTAAAATAAGGCAGAGGTAGTAGCTTATTCAGCTGATGCACACTGGGAGAGGTGCATCTGCAGCTGGAAAGGGAGGTGAGATTATTCATCCAGTGCACTGCTTTTGTTTGCTTTTTTTAGGGAACGAAAGAGCCCCTTCATTCTTGTACTCTCAGAGAAAAAGAATAAACTAACTATTCTGGAGTTCATATTCCCCTTCTGCTCTTGATTCTGCTGGTGATTATGGGCAATTTCTCTCTGTTAAATAAAACTGGTGATAATTCAATTTGGATAGGAGAACATGGTTTACGTCAGGTGTAAGAATGGGAGGTTTTCCTTGGCTTGTGGTTAAAGCAAGGTTGGATTATGACTTTTCATTGGATACTGGGACAAGTTGACCAATGACAAGATATAGTATATGGATCTAGTGATATGGTTCTGTACGTGATCTAATCACAGGTATGTGTTACTGCTACAGGCACCCCAAGGTCTCCTGGCTATACATCAGCTGCCTGTTGGGAAATGTGTGGATCTCTCTTAGATCCTTTTGTGGGTCCAACTTGTCCCATATACTGTGAGATGTCTAAAAGATGCTCTGTGGTTAGACGGATGCTTCTCTCTGTGCCTCAGTTTCCTATCTCTATCATAATAATTTAATACATTTCCTTTAACTTCTAGTTTTATCACTTCTTTCTGGGGAACGGTTTTTGTATTTAGGAGATTATAGAGTAATCATTGAAGAACTGTAGTAATGGGGCAGGGGCAAAACATTTTTGATAGATGGGAGTCACAGGCAGGGGTTGCCAGTTGGAAGTAGTCCCCTGAAAACCCCAAAGTTTGACAGTTGCAGTGAGCAGCCCAAACATGAGATGTTTGGTTTAGGTATCAGACTAGGTATCAGTGCCGCCTTTCCAGTGTCATTTTTTTTAATCTTCTCTTGTGGAAATTGCAAAAAAAGATCATTTCTGCACATTATCTGACCTTGCTGGGACTTGTGAGATGCTGAGGTCACCAACTAAGAGATGTCACCACACCTGGCAGGTTGCAGGCTCTCCCAAGGTGAACAAAAGTTTATCTGCCTGTTTGTAATTCTTCCCACCAAGGGTCATCTCTCTGCTGGGCCCTGACATTGAGCAGTGGCTGCAATTTCTTTTAATTGTGCCCTTTCCCTTCCTCGTCATTTAGGACAGAGAACTTTCAGCTGGCTAAACTCATTAACTGTGTTAATGTAAGGGTCTTCTTTTCTATATAAATTAGTCCATCTGAAGCCTCATGACTCTCCATGGCTGCACACGAGTAGATTCTTCCTCCATTCCCCTGCAGATGCTGAGAGTGTTTATTTTTCAGCTGTGTTCAGTAAAAGTCTGAAAGTAGGAAATGTTTTTGTGTGTGTGCCTATGGGAAAGCAAATAGATAGGTTTGTGGAGACTCCACTGGCTGTGTTATGGTTTGAGTTCAAAGCAGCATTTTGACCAAACCTGGAGTCCCAATCCCTTTCTGCCATGATGACTTATCAAGATATCCAAGTTTAATAAACAACAAAATGCTTTGGTGAAGAATCAAAGTGACTCAGATAATCCTAAGAACCATGTTGACATGAGAGAATCTGCTGGTTGAGTCACACTTAGTCTGATGGGTTTTCAACAAAAATAAGGTTAGTCTTAGCCCAGGTTCTTTCTCAAATTGGTTGGTTGCAGGTAAAAGGACAGTGAGAGGACTTCTTTGCAAATCTTTGTTGGCCTGAGCATCCACCCCTGGAAGTGTTCAAGGCCAAGTGGGACAGGGCTTTGGTAACCTGGTCTAGTGGAAGGTGTTTCTGTCCATGGCAGGGGACTTGGAACTGAGTGATCTTTAAGGTCCCTTCCAACGCAAACATTCTACGATTCTCTATTCCAGACACTGCAGAGTCTGTGCTAGCAGAGTTGGGTGAGGGTGGGCTGTTGAAGTCCTGGCAAAGATTTACCAGTGGTGATATCAACCCATTGTCCTACCAGAGGGCAAGCCACGTCTCCAGACTTAATTTCAGCAAGTCTAGGCACTAACTTGGTAAGAATGCTTTTCCTCAAGTCACTGCAGTTTGGTATTTGTACTCTCTGAGCCTGCTAGACTTGTTCCTGTTCTTTCAAGTGTATGAAAACAATGGGTTAAGATAACTTGTTTCTTTTCAGCTTTGCTTCCCCACTGTGTTTTTCACTCACCTTGCTTTCCTTCTGCCACTGTCTATGAGACATCCCAGATGCTGTGATATTGGCCTTTGGGGAATTCTTCTTGGCAGCTTGGGACTTACCCTTCTGTGAAAGGGTACCTCCCAGGAATGCAGGATGAGTCCACAGGCTTCCTTAATGCCCTTTCTTTCTCTGCTCCTGATCATAAATACAAACCTCTTGGTCTTCAGTGGTTCACATTGTGTTGACGTTTTTCTTCCCTTATCTCTTATAGGGAAAAGTCATTGGAGATGCAAAACTGCTTATGAGTTGTGGTTGCAGAAAAGGGAAAAATTCTCAAGTGAAAGACTCAGATCAGGTCAGTCAATATGTACCTTTACTGGTGGAAATATAAGGATGTCTTAACATATGGTGTATTGGAATTCTGCTGTTGCATATCAGAGTTCCTGGACACAAACACAGTCCTTTGCATGACTGACAATGGTACAACACTAATGTTTTTGTGTTTGTTATTTGTAGAAAAACCCTCAAGCAAGATTGGGGATTCATTGCACTAGGAGCTGTTAATGCCCTAGCCTAGCTTATTCACATACAGTTTATTTATTCATGAATTCTGTTTCTTTATAAAAATCCACTCCAGGCAATGCCTTTCTTAAAGAATATTGCATTTCCTTGCTAGCTAAATGCATGCAACCTTTGGTCTCCTACTGTAGCTGCCTGGATGGGTGGCAGCTACAGAGAAACATGCCATTCTTTGCATGCTTTTGTTCTGAAGTGACACCATCACAAGGACATTCCTTATTGAGGTTTCCTCATGATAGACATATAAAAACTTGTTCACAAACCGATGGCCAGGTTTCCATATTCATTACTTGGAATGAATGGCCCTTTATTCTAAAATTGGTCAAATTGACATTGGTGGGACCACTTGTAGGGTTCAGTAATTGCAAGTGAGATGATCTGTGCTCAGAATGACAGCCAGCTGGTGGTCTCTTCTACCCCCTACCATTTTGCACTTATTTGTCTCTGTCAGCATTTTTAGTTATTATGGCCTTCTGGCTTTGTAGCTAAATGGAAGTTTGGATCTGGAATTCATTCTTTCCGAAGATGAAACAAAATTTGATTTGAGCATAAACAATTTGTGAAATCAGGCCATCCAGTGTTAAATGTGGCACAGTGAAGCACTTAATCTGAGAGGTAAAATAATGTTGCACTCTGATGCACCTCATGAACAACCTGTGAGTGGTTGATCTGAAGCAGATCCAAACAGTGTACAAAGAGTTCAGAAATTCATAGTTTCGTGAAGGGAAAAGAGATGAATTCTCAAGAAGAAATGTGTTTTTCATTTTTTAAAGGCATCAACTTCTAACATTCATCAACTGTAATTAATAACAATGTCTCTAGACCTTCCTTTGTTAGCATTTGAGAAGATCTGCGAACAGATGTATCTATTGATCTATTCATCCATCTAGCTATTCTGCAGTAGGCTCTGTTATGAGTAATGTTGGTCACACTTGAAAATTCTTTGTGGGATTGAGTCTTTCATTGATTTGTTTTGTTTTGCTAGCATTTTTAATTAGTTTTCAAAATAACAAATTCCATTTTCATAAGATATATTATCAGTTGAATATCGAGACAAGAATTCATATTACTTCTCTTTAAAGACTAGCTTCCCATTCTTACAAACTTAATAGTCTCATTTCGTCATTCTCACAAATCAGAAGAAAATTAATTTAGAAATGAACAGTCTTACCAATTTTAGATTTTTGAATTTTGATATATACTTAATTGCATCACTTTCAGTTTACAACAGGACTAGACCAGCATTAAAACACTGTTAGTATAGATCAGAAATTAGATTGGAACATCCTGATTCCAGAGAGGTTTTTATAAAACACTATCTCTAACAAATACTGAGTGGTAGACCTAAAATTCATAAATGGCAATATTTTAATTATAGACTAGGTAATAGTTTCCAGAGGGAATAAAAATCCCATTCTCATTTATGTTTTCTGGAACAGTGATAAAGTATTTTTTTGCACTCAGTTACCTTCTGAAATATAATTTTCGATGTCTAGTGATGTGTTGACCATCTCAGTACCTCTTTCTTTGTGGTATCAACCTAAACTATGGGGCAAATCCTTGCTTCAGAGGCTGTAAAGCTCATTCATCATGGCCCTAGGAGGGTCCTGTCTATATTTCAGGGGAGAGGAGGTGGATGGGGAGGAAACTAGTACAGGAGGGTGAGTGGTAGTGTGGAACATTTGTTGGTCAATGCAGGACCTCAGCTCAGCTTATAAATTATCCCCTGGGCCTTGTAGATAAACACAGACTTCTATGGTGACATTGGCTGGGAAAGGCAAACACTTCCCAACGATTGTAGGCTAATCCTTTAGGACACTAATTGCCAGAAAACCAAGGAAGCATTATTTTAGGAACAGCTTGTTTCACTTTGTGAAGGGGAAAAACAGTGAACTGGATTTAGTTTTGTTTGTAGAGTTTTACCCTCTCCTCCTGCGTCCTGTCTCAGATTTTAAAGGTTTACCTTCATTATTATTGTTCAGGCCTTTTTTTCTTTCTTTTTTTTTTCCTACTTGCTTTGTGTTTCACCCTGATGCCTCTGTAAAGTTTTGTGAAAAATGCAACTTATATAGTTTCCATTTGCATGAATGTACATATAAATAGGTAAATAGCTATTCAAAGGTTTGGGACACACCAATTACTTTTCAGCTGAAATTTCTGTGAAAGGGGATGCTTTGCAAAGATTTTATTTTTCTTTCACTCTTTCAAGTCAATTTAGAAACTGGCAAAAAGTCTTAGACACACTGCCCCACCAGTGCAAATCCCTGGCTGAACTAATTCATGACCCCATTGCCAAGTGTTTAATCTACTGGCATTTCTCACTTGGTCTGTTCAGATGGAAAAGAGGAGATGGAGGGGAGAGCTATCAGAGTCTACAACTTCCTTGTGTGGGGAAGAGGAGGGGCAGGTACTGACCTCTGCTCTGTGGGGACCAGAAACAGGACCTGAGAGAATGGCCTGAAGTTGTGTCAGGGGAGGTTAATGTTGGATATTAGGAAAAGGTTCTTCCCCCAGAGGGTGGTTGGGCACTGAACAGGCTCCCCAAGGAAGTTGTCACAGAACCAAGCCTGATAGAATTCAAGAAGTATTTGAAAAATCCTCTCAGGGACATGGTGGGATTCAGGGGTGCCCTGTACAGGCCAAGGAGTTGGACTCGGTGATCCTTGTGGGTCCCTCGAGAGCTGCTTCCCCAAGTCTGGCAGCTAAAGACACCAACTATCTGCATGGTATTTTTCATGTTACAAGTCACCATTGTGTAAAATCTGGAACAGTCAGTGTCAAGGGAAGAAGTCCAAACAGGCTTACATGGGGCTGGGATTTCACAACTGGCACAAGGAACACAACCTTCCTGTTGGATTTGCACCAGACCAGGAGAGAGTGGTCTATATTCTGTGGCCTCACAGTCCAACTTGAACCCTACAAGGTGCAGTAGAAGGCTAAGAAGTTCAATAAAAAAACCCACAGGTGCTTTGAAAACCTTGAAGGGAATAAAGCTTAGGATGCTGAAGAGTTAGAATCATATGCCCCATGCATGTTCTCAGTGAAGTCTTAGGTCAGTGAAGCAGGATGATGGAGAGGAGTCCTCAAATAAAACCACATCTTGCCAGAAAAAAACCCTGTGGCTTTGGCATCCATTGGCACCAGTGCCAGTTTTTTGTGTGCTTTGTGGGAGTAAAATTCATCCATACTCTTGAGGCCCAGAACCAAGACTCTGCACCACAAATATCCTACTGTAATTGTAAGGTTCATATATGCTCTGCAGAGTGGTTATTAGTTTGCCAGTAATTTATGCCTCCCCATATATTATTATAACGTTGTTTATTATTTGAGGTTCATTGTTGTATGAGAATGGCAATCCTGGACTAGGATTTCCATGTGTCAAGTGGTATACTAACATAAAGTAGGAAAGATGTTTCCTGAGGGGTGGTTTAATTTGTGTACCTTCTGAGGAAAACAGAAATCTAATTTAAAAATAGGAGAGAAATATGTAGGAGGTCAAATAATGTGCATATGAGAGGTATGCATAAGGCTGAAAACCAGAAGTAGGAGAATGCTCTGTATCCTCAGCACACGCAGCTCTGCCTCCTCAGGGTTTAGTTTTATTTGTTTCCCATTGCTTCTCCCAAGAGGTGGGTAGCTCATCAATGTTTAACTGAACTTATCCTTTGATTTTTTTTATCCTTTTTTATCTTTGCTTAACTTTTCTGATGGTTCCTGTGAGATCAAATGTTACTGAGAAGTCAGACCCTCTTGTCCTTCCTTATGTTTGGATTTGGTTTTAATATGACAAATGTATGCCTACTCTGGAAATGGTATCCATGCTGCAGAGTAATTATTTAGTGAATGGTGGATCCAGTTCATGTTGGCAAGGATCAGATTAATCATTATTAATCATGACCCCTCCGACAGTAACCTCATCCCTTGCCTAACTGCTGCTCTTTATTAAGAAGTAAAGCTATTAGGGGATAGCTGGGCCACTGCTCTTCTTGCACCAGCACAGCGCTCAGGACTTCTGGCAGAAGTCAGAGGAACTCGGTTCAAACTTAAAAATAGATGCACATGGTCCACGTTCCAGAAATTAAATAGGCAGTTTCCCCTGTGGGCTTCTTCAGCCTCATCTGAGTGTCTTCCTTTCCCCTGAAGTTTCAAGAGAGTTTGAGTCTTTCCAAAGTTTGAATTCAGTGTTAGGGACTAAGTAGTCTCTGAGAGACTTTTTTATTTATTTTCTGTATTTTCTCTTTTTAAAAGTAAGTTGGTTCCAGTGTAACGTAATGCATGTGCCATCCTTGCAGGGACAAGATTTTAAGGACCATTCCAGTGGTTGCAGCAGGTTTCAACAGCTGACAAGACTAATTGTGAGCTTGGGTGTCTGGGACTCCAGCTGTTCTAAGTAGATCTCAAATCAGGCACCTTTTTAGAGGATTCCTTGTAGAAGCACTGCACTGTGGAGGTGAGGCATGCAGTGATTTTCACCTTGTGCAAAACACTTCTCACCTTGTGAGAAGTCCAACTTCTCTCTCCAAGTGGCTGGACTGGGCTTTGCAGACATATATATATCTAAAAATAGATCTTCCTTCTGTCACCAGAGATCTGCGTAGTTCAATTCATAATTATTCTGGTTGTCCTAGCAATGCAAGTTCTTTTAAAGAAAGTGACATAGCCCTATCAATTGATGTCATCATTGTTTCAGCAAAAGCACAATGACTTAAGTACTACATTGAAACCAATCTCACCATGCCCCCCAGACCACCTTAATTACTTTTTAAAATGTTTTTACTGACTGTGTGGAATTCCAGGACAAAACCCTTTAGAAGAGAGCAAAGGAAAGAAAAACATCTTTTGTCTCCGTTTAGTTCTTCAATACCTGGCTGGTAGCATGAGAAAATTGGAGCAAGCCTGCCACACTCTTTTGATCTCTGCCAAAGTTGTTGTGATAATAACATTGTTTAATGGTTGAAGGAATTTATTGAAGAATAAAAGCACCAGCAAAGACAAAGTGACCCATACAAATTGTCTGGTAAACCACTGTCAAATTTTACGTGTTCAGGGCTACTGATAAATTCCCATCTTGAAAAACAGGGTGGGAGTTTGCAGCAGAGGAGGGTAAAAAAGTGTATAAATAAACCCACCTCTTTAAATAGCTAGCTGGCCTGTCCTGAATTGTGTCAGAGCCAAGTTCTTTTGGCAGCCAGCACTGTAATATCTGCTGAGGGTGTAACAGAGGGCTGAGACCAGATTTCAGAGAATCTGCCTTAGCTTTCCTGGCTCTCCTTTGCATTCTTCCACTTGTCAGCAAGAAATGCACTGAAGCACAACATAAGGGAGTGCAAAGGCTCCCGCACTTAGTCTGAATAAACCTGGATCACACCCCCATGGTTAATGTTTCTCTCTGCTAAAAAATATAAGAGTAATAAAAATAATTGAAAGCATTGCTTAATTTAGGAATACACGGCTGGAATGAAGCAAGAGGAGAGAACTGGGGGAGTGAAGGTATGCTGTACACCATTTCCTGCTCCCATGTTTATGGCAGAGTTTCAATCTCTACTTGAAAAAAACATTGGATTCTGCACAGGTTGTAAAGAGCTAAAGCAAGAACTGAAATTCAAAGAGAGAGAATGTTAAAAGTCTGAGGTGTCTAGGCAGTAAAGTGCCCTTAAAAATACCTTGGTCATTGAGTAAAGCAGGCTAGATGATTATACAAAGAGTTTGGAACTATAGGAAAGTGCCCTAGAGTCCTTTGAGGTCTCAGTGAAGTGGTACATGTGGCACCACTGTTAGACACATACTTTTTGGCACAGATGCCTACTAAAAGCAAACCTTATAGCTCTGTCATTATACTCGTATCACTGATTAAACGTTCGTTTCCAAAATATTCATATAATGCTTGTACAATTTGTTCCTCCTGCCAGATCACTGTTTCCTTTCCAAGATACAGGTGCTGGTCTCAGCAACATGGACCACCTTTCCTTATGTATTCACTCACCACAATCTTTGTGCTGCTGGTGATTTAGGGGGGAAACAGTTCCACTTGGTGAACCAAATGCTGTAGAAAATTAAGTCTTGGTGGGCTTTTCTAACAGCTGGAAATATCTTCCTCTCAATAGGATCTGTCTGGGGACAAGAGGTGTTTGAATGAACGGTTCTGCAGCTGCCTTTTCTCTGCACCTCCCAATTTCCTATAGCAGTTGTGCCTTGGTAATTGGTGGATCTGGTGCTGAGCATCTGCATTATTGGTTGCTGGGAAAGTTTTTTAGTTTCATTCATCTGTTGGGTGTTATTGAAGCAGTTTTGAAGTAGAAACTGGGTGGATAAGTCTGCATTCTTTGGAGTGAGTTTTGGAGGGATAATGTTATGAAAGGAACTTCCTAAATGTAAGACTCTGAACAAAAGAGATTGAGGTTATGGGTGTTCTTCACAAGTTCAGCTGTAATAGGTTTGCCTTGCAGTGGGTTACACCTCCCTTCATACAATGCCATTGGTAAGTTGACATTTCTAATGACCTTTTATAATCGCCTATTTCCTTTTCTCACTCATTTTATGAATAGTCTGGTACTCACTTCAACAGTTTTCCACCTTGTGGTCTCTTCTTACTGTTCATATTAATTTCAGAATGGGTTGGGCTTCCTGTAAAGCGTAGCACAGTGTAGACTGAAGTTCAATAGAACATTTCCTTTCTACAGGAAAAGGGAGACCAAAAAACTCATAATGCCTTTTTTTGTTGCAGGAAAAGCTTCAGAAATGCAGTCAGCAAATTGCTTTTTTCTTCTTTTGAGGGAGTTCTGAATGTGTGCATTTAACACGGTGGCCTGCCCCTGTTCAAGATGTAAAACTTGGGGCTCTGACCTTTTGTAGTGAGTGATGATCCCATGGCACTTTCCCTCCTGAGTTGGAGCACATGATTCCTGGTGATGATTTTTTGTCCAGGCTCTCATTCAGGATATGTTTTCTGCCAACTTTACTTGACCCTTGCCTTCAGTGGGACATATTATTCTTCACTTCCTGCCCTAAATTGCTGTGTACTACCACCTTGCACTGATGGGTCCTTTATTCCAGTGTGGTGATAAGTTCATTTTGGTGGTGGATGAAGGGAAACTGTATAGTTTTGAAAAGAAATTTGAGAGCCCTCTGAATGAAAAATTCTTCACACATGAAAAATATTAGTGTTATCAATTGTCATCCTCAGCCTCAAACATTGAATTTCAAAGGATTGTTTATATACCTCAAAGGCAAACACACAGAAGTGTGTTAAAAAAGAGCTAAAACAGCTGAAGAAAATGCTGTTTCATGCAATTCAGGCTCTGAATTAACTACTTTGTTTATTTCACTGATCTCTCTACTTGAATGGAGAAGGAAAGAGTTGAAAGAGAGAAGCTGCACTGCTGAGCAGCTCCAAGTGACGGCATACCCTATGCCTTAGCAGCTTGCCGGCTGTGAGGAGACTCAGCCAGGGCAGGAACAACGTCCAGATGGATGAGGAAAAAACATGGATGAAGATTTGGGCTTGTCCATTTGATTATGGTATTGGAGGGACTATCTTTCCTCATCACTATCTGGTATCCTGGCTGCGTTTCATAGAATCATAGAAGCATGGAATGTTAAAGGGGTCTTAAAAATCATCTAGTTCCAATCTCCCCTACCATGGGCAGTGACACCTCCCACTGGACCAGGTTGCTCAATGCCTTATCCAGTCTGGCTTTGAACACTGTCAGGGTTGGGACCCCCACAACCTTCCTGGGCAACTTGTTCCAGTGTCTGACTACTCCCACAGTAATGATTTTCTTACTAATATCAAACCTAATTTTCCCCTCTTTCAACCCATTCCCCCTTGTCCTATCATTGCAGTTCCTGACAAAGAGTCCCTCTCTTGTTCCCTGTAGGCCCCTTCAGATACTGGAAGGTTGCTATGAAGTTTCATAGAATCACAGAATACTATGAGTTGGAAGGGACCCACAAGGATCATCTAGTCCAACTCACCACCTAACACCCGTACAGAGACCGAGAGCACATCCCAGAGCGTAACACCAACCTAGATCCCTCACAGTCTAGCAGGCCACTCCGAGCCGGTCATCCAGCCCTACACCCCCCAGCTAGACCATGTCACTAAGCTCCTCATCAGGTCTTTTCTTAAACACCTCCAGGGATGGCGACTCCACCACCTCCCTGGGCAGTCCATTCCAATGAGCGATCAATTTCCATGAAAGCTTCTCTTCTCCAGCCCCAACTTTGCTGCCTTGCCTGCTCTGTCTTGTTCCTATTTCCCCTTAGCAGATGCCAGTGTGTGAAGACACTATGGCAGGGTCTGTATCAGTCAGCAACCTTTT
Source organism: Pitta sordida (assembly GCA_013390025.1). Taxonomy (NCBI): domain Eukaryota; kingdom Metazoa; phylum Chordata; class Aves; order Passeriformes; family Pittidae; genus Pitta; species Pitta sordida. Next base: position 78,024 of record WEKX01020834.1, on the reverse strand, counting down.
AGATGACAGATGCCACGTGAATCCAGGTCCCATCTCCTCTGATATTCGTGCAAACTGAGCGGCCTGCTCAGAGCTGCTGAGAGCTGCGAGGTGCAAGGGAAGTGCAAAGGCTTTGTGGAGGGTGGCAGATGGAGAGGAAGGACCCACTCATTGTTTGGAGTGTCATGCTTGAAACTTTATGGAGCACTTTCACGCCTGTCTCAGTCACCATGAGTGGTGGCAGGTTGCACCCCCCTTATACTGACTTTGTATCAGAGTCAATGTCAAGACGATGAAATTCAGGTCCTATATTTCAGCAGGTCATCTGCCTGGAATTGTACTCAATATGGTTGCTCTGCATTCAGCAAATATTTGATTTTCACACTGGCTATTCATGGAAAATGTGTTCAGTTGAACTTTCCATCAGCTCAGACTCTTTGTGATTTTCTCATGAGAGCTTGTTCTGCTGTTGAGTTGACCATACTGATAGGAACATTTTTGCATTGTCCCATCTAAATAGTCCTTTGTTCCTTTTATTGCCTACTATGAGTTTTTTCTTGCATATGAGTTTGGTTTGGTAAAATACATGTACAGTACATACAGTGTACTACCTTGGATTTGTTTCCTTACATAGGTCAAAATCAGTTTTTAAAATATTATATCCTGAAAACCAGCCAGAAAGTTCTGTCAAATAAAACTGTAACCAAAGTGGTCTTTGTAGAAGAAAAAAAAAATCCCCTTTGAAGGGGAGAAATCATTGAAGCTGTAGTTTGAAAGCCTTTAGGAAAAAGAAGGGGTTCAGTGCCCATGGAGTCAACTTACCCTTCAGAGGTGCTGGTTCAGAACTTCAGTCTGGTACGGGTTTCCTACACAACTAGTTGTGTGACTTAAATCCTGCAAGACCTCATCTCTCTTATAAGGCAGGGAAAGCAGCACAGGTATCCTTCATGTTAAAGACTGGGGAGTACTTGGATATTAGTGTGGTGTAGGGCTTGCCTCAGGTAGGTTAACATCAGCTTGAAATATAGTCAGGCTCCTACTGGCATTGTGAGAGAGATGTTTTATTCTTTTTCTTTTTATGTTGTATCTTAAAAAGAAACAGACTGAAATCTGATCTAAAGTAGGGGGAAAAACCAAACCACCAAACAAAAAGCCATATGATTCCCTGTAGGACTGAATCCCCTTGGCAACTAGTTCCAGCCTGGAGAATATATTCATAGCTGGGTTATAAAACCTCAAAACCAGCCAACATAACCTTAACTAACACAACATTACTAAGGCATTGCTGTAATAGGATCATTCAGCTATGGCTTATGGGCATGTTTTAAGTGTCATCAATTTAGTCTGCAATTGGAGGCTCTGAAGTGCAAAACCATTTTAGCAACTGCATCTTACATCCAGGAATGATAGAACACTAATGGCTTTTCTTTTGTTGAAGGAAAACACAGAGATGAAAGTGAAGAGCCACAGGAAACCTCACTGTCTATCTTCAGGTAGTGAAGTTCATTTTTGGAGTGCAGTAGGATCAGTCTGGCAGCCAAGTATTGGTGTAAATGGACGGGAAATTGGCTCTTATTCACCAGCACTCATCTCATCTACAACTTAGCCAAGTTATTTCACCTTAGTTTTCCTTCTCAGTCTTATCTCTTCAAGAACACGAGTTATTTGACAGAGTCGTTATTTCACTGTGTTGCTGGAGCAGGTTAGATTCCAGCTATATGACACTTGGAATCAAATAGGAAAAAGCTATGAGGGATGTGGCCCAGTGTTTTGTCCAACCAAAGATACCCATCACGGCTATTTTGGCAGCTGATGTGAAGCCCTTTAAAAAGAGAGCCTTGCAGCTCAATGGGAAATGTGATTACTTACCTCAAAGCTGGGGTGAGAATAGATGACAACATTAATTTTCCCCATCCTATGTGTTTCTCAATAATCCATGAGCTGCTTGATCTTTTACCGTGTCATGTTTTGCTCATGGGAAAATGGAAGTTTCCATTTGGATAGGAATACTTGTGTTATGGGTGTTATGGGCCAAGACATGTAAGTATCCTGAGGCTATCTGAATATCTATGTGAACAGCATGACAAGGAGTTGGTAGCCACTTTCCATGAACTTTGTTTTACCTGGTGCTGCAAGGTCAGAGCTGGTGTAGGCTTCTAGCATGGTTTGGCTTTATGTGACTGACTGACTGACTGATGTGTTGTCAAGGCATCTATGTCTCCATGCACTGACACTGTTGAGAAGGGAGATCCTGAGTTGAAAACTGACTCCCTTCATAAGGAAGTTAATTGAAATATCTCTCTCAACATCCTCCCAGTAGGTCAGTGGCTGTACTTAGAAAACAAGGGAATGAATATCATAATACATGATGAATAACAGCCTACAAAAGCTTTTATATTCTCTTTTTATCATTATCAAATCATGCTGAAGAGGCTGCAAGGTGAAGAAACTCTCAAGCTTCATTTTCAAGAAGCTGTTAGGATGAAGACAGGGCATTTCAAAATGAATACTGAAGCTTGCAATCCAAAGAGCAAATGGGAGAGTCATTATAAGCTGCTTTACTTTTCATCTCTAATTCCCCATATTCATAACTTAAGCCCTGTCATTTGGATTTATCCTCTGTGGCCTGCCGTGACACTAGGAAAAGTCCTTCTTTATAATTTTGTGGCAAAAAAAATAGCAACGCTGCAGGGTAGGATCATATCCCCACAGAATTTTAGGGTTTAAATGCTTCATGTTGGGCACCAGATTTTACTAACTTCTCCCCCTCCCTTTAGTCCCCCTCCTCCTTCCTCTGCTGTTATACATCAATCATCCTCTTTCCTAGAGGCTAGGATACAAACAGTGTAATCCTAGAGAGAAGGGATACTGATACAGCCAATCCTGTACATGACTGTTTCTCTGTCCTTGGAGATGCCATTGCTAAATCTAATGACAGGTTCTTGCTTATGGGAGGGTTTCAGCTAGGCTGGAGAAAGCAATAAGGGCAGTAATCTTAAAACCCAGCTTTTCTATTGCTGGGAGACTTGTTGTATCTCCATCCACTTCTATTTTAGCAGCTTTCTAAACTTCTCTTTCCTTTATTATTTCTTGGCTGGTCTTATCTTGACACTTAGAGCATCATAAATAGTTTCCTCACTAGTAATATTTTTAATTATGACCTGGAAATAAACCTTAGACCTGACTCAGCCAACCTAACTAACTATTCATAACACATAAAGGTTTGATGTTAAATAAGGTAATTATTTTTAAATAAGGAAGGGTTCCTGAACAGCCTGTTGTTTTCAGAAAATACCACAACCTCAAATGCTATTCTGTGGAGTGCCCTTCAGAGCGTTTCGGGGGTTTGTTGGTCCTTTTTATGGCTTGGATATCAGAAATATGTTAAGAGGAGGAGATGTTACTTTGCTCTGGAAAAATCCCACAACATATATTCAGGAAAGGCTCATGAACAACAGCTGACTTCTGGGAAGTCCAGGCATTGACATGTTGTTCCAGCAGCACAGTCTTCCTGCTCTCAGACTTGAGATCACATGATATTCTGCTGGCAGGTTTGGAAATGGCCTTTGGTGAGAACCAAGCACTTTCTCTCATCTGCTAAGTCCTTAATAAACCCCACTATTACTTTTTCTAACTCCCTTCTGGACTTCAAATTACACTGCAGTGAATATAACACACGTGAGTAGAGCTTAAGGTCTTTCTCACTTGGGTGGTCCCATTAAAAGGACCAGGTTTGCTGTCTTGGCTCCTGAGCCATTCCAAACATTGCTGCTATTTTTCTTCCCCCAGCATTTCTCTCACCTGCCTTTTTTTCTTCTTTTTTTCCCTGTGCCCAATCTATTAATGTGTTTTAACCAGTTAACTTTGGAACCAAAATATTAACTGCGAAAGAAGGAGCTTTTCTGAAGGTTTATAAAATATGTATCAGAGCAGGGAATATAAAATGCTCCCTTTTCATAGCAGACAAAATGCATAAAGTGCTGAGTGAAAATTGAGATGGACCCAACTTAAACCTTTGAAAATCACTGCCAGTTCCAATGTGCTGTATTTATTTTGATTTGGAAGGCTCAATGCAATCCAGATGAGGTCATCTGGTTGGGCGCACACGTGTCCATGCAGAGCCAGGAGGCAGGGAAGCCTGCAGGATGCTCTGGCTCTGAGGTGTTGAGCTGCCAGGGAGCAGTGGTGGGAGCAGGGTGGGCAGACCATCTGTGTGTTGATCCTGGCATCAGAGCATAACGCTGGGATGGAGGTGTTGTAATGTTTTAGTTGATTTCTTTTAAAGCAGGCGGGATAGTGTAGCTTTTGTATCCTCAGCTGGGTAGGGTAAGTAGAGGCAAAGCTTGACATGCTCTAATAATCTGGAGACAGGGGAATGAATTTAGGTAGGGGTGTCTGTAGTTACTAGTTCACATGACTTCATGCAACAGAGATGTTATTTCATTTGCCAGGTTCTGCCTTTGAGCTTGTCATGTTTAACCCTTGCCCTCTTAACACCTGATACCTGCTCAGCACCATTTTACTTTCTCTTCCTTCTTTCTGCTCCTCCATCTTCCCTTACTCCTCTCGCCAACCAGATTAATAACTCAACCATTTGTCTCTATGAAATGTCTCTTTTCTATCCTGGAGTTCCATCTCTGGTGCTCACTGCTCCATCCCAGCGGGAGGGGAATGTCTCGTGCCCTCCCCAAAAAGCCTTGTCTGTCTTACTCCCCCCACTGCACCTCCTTGCCAGCGGCCTGTTTGCCAACACTTTGCACGAGGAAGCTGCCTCTATAAAAATAAACCGAGCTGAAATCTGAGAGAGAAACCACGCCAGCCTCACACTTCATTATTGGTAATGTCAACCTATTTGATTTCCATTTGCAAACAGTAGCTTGCATATGTTCATCACCCTGTACCCCCATCTTCCCACACTGTATTCTGTGCAGGTTCAGGTTCTCTATGCATGGGGCTTAAAGTGCTTTGTGGTTTGCTTGCTGTGAGCCACAGACACCCCTGCTTCAAAATTAAAGTGTGGAAAAAACATGTTAAGTCATTGATTTAATTGCCTGGTTACTCACTGCTAACACAAGGTTGTCATCTGCAATGGGGTTGAGCCTCTTCTCCCACCTCTTCTACCTTTATAAGATTTTGCTCCTTGCATCTGGCTTTTATTGCTGATTTACAGCAGAATAAAGCCAACACAGACAGACTTGTATTTCCTGGTTTTAACCCCAATGTGCACTGCCATATGGGCATTGCTTGGAGTAGGCTGGACATGCAAACATTGTATCCCTTCACCTCCAATCTGACTGCCATGGTGACAGCCTGAGCTGAGGATTTAGAATGAAAGTTGACTTTTCAGGAGATGTCTCTGTCAGAAAAACAAAAACAAAAATGGTGGAGGGAGAGAAGGTAGACAAACTAAACTTCATACCACCAGGGTGAAAGCTGCGTTGCTGCTCTGAAAACCCATGTGAGATGCAGGTCCATATCTCCCTTTCACACAGGGATGAGCTCTCAGATGGGTCCTACAAGTGTTGGCAGCAACAAGGGGCCCCCAAGAGGGCTCGAGGAGGGGGGACGCACCCGGAGCCCGAGGAGGAGCTGCCTGTATTGACTTTCACTCGATTTACTGGAGCAATTGAGTTTGTCAGTGAAATGCGAGAGGGGCTCAATCAGCTGTCACACTGAGACACTCCTGTCACTACTGTCAATAGCTTCGAGTTTCTGATCCTTTCTCAGATTAGCTCTGTGCCAGAACATCAAATGAAAAGCTGTTCGGGGCATGGGAAGGGGAGAAACTCTAAGCAGTTACCTAGGCATCAGTTTACAGACTTCAAAGCACTGTCAGGTTTATTCTGATGGCCTGTAGCAATGTGCTGGGATCTGTAATGCATTGGGAGTGTAATGTAGACTTACTTTAGCCCCATGTTCACTCACAGACTGGGATGCAGGGATGGGAGAAGAATTGAGGCATCTCTCCCAGCAAACCCAAATGGTATGCAAATGGTGTGCCTGCTCTGGAAGAGCTGCTCCTTAGCTTGATAGGAGTAAGTTGTTTTTCTTAGCTTTCATCCTGAAGGACTCCCTCTACATTTCTCTCAGCATTGAAATGAAGACTCTTTCGGGTAGAGCTGGGTTATGTAAAGCCATCACTCCCAACAACAGGACAGGAGTGAAAAGAAGGGGACAGTTTTGACATGCAGAAAGGATGAAGGGAGGGTGAGACATGTCTAGCTAACCCACCTGAGCAGTTTTTATCAGCATTGAGCCTTGAGTGAGCTTTTCTTTTTGTATAATAAGGCAAGAGCTTTGTAGCCCATGAAGTTCTTCCAAGACCTTTTTCTTAAAGCTTTAGTTGTTGGATCTGGGACAGCCTTCATTGAGAATGCTTCTGTCATGTGATATGTCAGTATGAATGAATGAATATATCTCTATTTATGTGACGAATAACCCATCAGGAGACTTTTTCTTTAAAAATTACTTCAAGGTATTGAGAAATCTCTTTTCTGTGCTCACACTGAAACAGCTTATGGCAAGGTGAACTCACTCATTTACACAGAAGCCAAGAGGGTAATGTTAATCCTATTAGAAAAATAATCTACCACCAAAAAATAATAATAATAGGGGTGGAGAAGGTGTCCTTTTGAGGCAAATTCTCTGAGTAATTCCTCTGAATATACTCTTTTCTTCTCAGGGTTGAGATGTTAAACATTTTGCTATCAATACATGAATTATAAAGATTACTCTTTTCCTTTCACATTCCTAAAGAAATTAAGGAAGAAAAAAGCCACACTCTAGCATTATTGCTAGAGGGTTTTGTCCTTAGAGAATTCTTCTAGTTTTTGATGAATGCTGTCTCAGCATGAGACAGTGTCTGTAAAGAGGATTACCCGTGCACAGCACCAATATAGATTTTTTCCTTGAATGTAATTTTAAAATTTGTAATTTTTCCCTGTTACCCAATTCCATTAGTATTAGGTTTCTTTTGACTTTGAAACACAAAAAAATTCATCTGCCCCTCTTTCAAGATCCCCACTATCTTCCCCAAGTAGCAACTGCAACTACATTCCACTGCTTAATATTTCAGCAACTCCCTGTCCAGAGCAAGTCATACCTTGTCTCCTCCTTGATTGCTCAAAAACCTCAAAACCAACCCAGTTCAAAGGACTATATATGTGAACTTTAATATCAGAGGGAATCCTTCTTGCTTCTCTTGGTTGAACAAGTATGAAAAGGCCATGGAGAAGTATGGGAAAGGCATCAGAAGAGGGAAAAAAACCCCACCACATTCTCCTTATAGAACGTTTCAAAGCAAATGCTGAATACGTACCTTCCCTTGACCTTTTTCATAGATCAGTGGTATAGGCAGCTGCTGTGCTTGTATTACACATTCCAGTGCAGGGACTGACTAGCAAGCAAGGTAGTAAGGTATGTGAGTATATATATGTTTGTTACTCAACCTGTTAACCAAAGGTCTTCCATGTTGGTTTTAGTTTCTGTTTTTTCTGGTTTTTTCATAGCACCTTCCAAGGGGAGGTGTGGTTGTTTGTGGACTTTGTTTATGTTCACTGGGTGACTGGAAACCTAAGAGCATTTAGTGAATTCAGATATAATCTGGAAGTGAGTTGTGAATCTCCAGCCATTTGGGTTTAAAAGCTTTCATTGAGTCTGAGAATAGAGGAAGAAAATAAACATCTCTGTGCTTTACAGCTAGTGACGGATGAAAGTTTCCCAGCCCCCAGGCCCAGTGCAGATGCCAACAAAGAGAGACATTGGAGGAGAGATAAAAAATTGCAAACCCACACCCCCCCCAACCCAAAAACCAACCAGAAAGCAAAAACCAACCAACCAACCAACCAAAAAAACCCAAATAAAAATCATGGAGTTACCACTCAATTTGTGCGTGGTCTTAATTTTCTGGTATTCTCATTGATCCAGTTAGCCTTGGTAAAACCCTGAAGGAACAGAGTGAGCCCATCATAAACAGGGTGGGCTTCATCCCATGAAGGAGTGATGGGTCTAACAGAGGCATGAAAGCAGCTCTAAGGACTCCAGCTAATTGCATCCTCCCCTGCAGAAAGGGGCACGGCGAGGGGATGCATTCACCCTCCCTTCTTGACCTCCCTTGCCTGGGAAGGCAGATGGGGAATGGAGATGGGCATGTGTATCTGCTCTGTCATGGCAGGAGGGTTTTAGTGTCACCAAACACAGGTCTAGCCAGTACATCTGACTCTCTCGTGACATAAAGAGATGGTTTATCTTCTCGTCTAACGCTTCCCCTTCCTCTGCCCATCTGTGGGCTCCTTGGGGCAGGTACTTCCCTCAGATCGCGTGTTTGTGAAGTGCCTAATTGCAGATGCGAGGGTAATATAAATAATAAGGTTAAAAGTCACTCTTCTTGAGGGGAGGTGAAAAGGGAACGGAAATGGAGCTGCTACTCAGCCTCCCAGCTTTTCCTGGAGTCAAAAAGAGAGTGCAAAGGGTATTGCAGGATATGTCAGAGTATTTAGTCTTGAATCATTTGCCATCCTGTTTTTATTCCCCTGCAGATATATTTCAAAGAAAGTGTGTAGATGGAGCTGATGACCTCGCTTATAGTTGAGGTTGCTTGTCACTTCCTATGATAAGTCCCCAGTTTGGTTGTTTGGGGCTGTGGAAACTCAGTGTTTGAGCTGAAACCTCCCCTCCTGCATGCCAGTCTCCCACCAAGTTCGTTTCAGAGGAGGGTGAATTCCAGTGCACCGCTAAAACAATGCTGGCTTTTATCATTTGGGAAGACATTTCCTACTTTTTCATCTTTCAGTCTTTTAAAGGCTTGGGCTGTGCCAGGTATGCCATTGCACACCGCCACTTAAAAGCAAGGGAAAGCAGTGGGGTGAAGTGGCCCCATGTGCTGGGCACTGCACAGGGCGCTGCCTCCTCTCCTCCTTGGCACGAGCTTTGCCTGAAAGGCAGTGGCAGTCTTTTATCCTGGAGAAAAGGAGGCTCAGTAAGGGGGTGGTACCAGGTGGGGTTTGGACTCTGCTCCCAGGTAACAAGTGACAAGGCAAGAAGAAATGGCTTCAAGTTGCACCAAGAGAGGTTTAGACTGGATATTAGGAAAATTTTCTCCACTGAAAGGTTGGTTAAGCCCTGGAACCAGTGGCCCAGGGGAGTGGCAGAGTCCCTATCCCTGGAAGGATTTAAAAGCCATGTAGATGTGGCACATAAGGATGTGGATCACTGGATGGGATTGGCAGTGCTAGATTAAGAGTTGGACTCAATGATCTTAGCGGTCTTTTCCAACCTAAAGGATCCTTTGACTGCCTCTGCATAATTCTCTGCATCATCATGAGCTGTAAGTGAAGCCCAACCATAATCGTTCTATGATCATTACAGTAACAGCAATATAATGGAAAGAAACCAAATGGACAGGAAAGGCAGAGAAAAAGTTACAATTTCAGGACATCAGAGGAACTGAAGGCTTTGCTTTTGTGTGTTACATTGTTAGTAGAAACACTTACAGGTCCAATTCATATCCTTCTAGATGTGTGTTTAGGTTTTCCCTTATTTTCCAGTCATTTCACGTGATGATGAAGCATCACTGTGGATGAATTTTCTGAGAGTAAGTTGTCCATTGTCTTCCTTGTTTGCTTTTAATGTGTGTAGGACTACATGAAAGTTTTTGGGGTTTGTTCAGTCCTCATACTGTTACTCGTGATTCATTAACCACTGATTGCCAAAAGAGCAAGTCACTGGCTCCTGAACAGAGATTCCAGAAATTATCGGTGTCTGAACAGCAGCGTGTCAATATGACATTACTCAGGTTTTGATGGCAGAAGGGGTATTGTCTCTGATTCTGATCCTGCATACCAATACACACCATCTGGGTGTTACAGAAGTTACACTTAGTATCTAGGGGTTAGAAGTAAATCGCTACGTATTTCCATTTTTCAGTCCTTCCAAGTCTCTTGAACTGTGCAGGTCTCCAGATCTTGTACAATGGCACCTCAGTTGAATAAGGGCCCTTACTTTTCTTCTGTAGCAATAATGAGGTTATTTATTTCATACTCATTTTTCAATCTTCTTTATCTACCCAAGATTATGAGCCAAATTGTTCCCTGCTTAAATCTTGTCCTTAATGGCCCATTGAAAATCATGTTGAACTTTATTTCTCTCCAGCCTTGATGAGTCACCCTGAAGCTTGGCTCTGAGTTCTCTCATCTGATACGAGGCGTAGAGGAACTTCTTAATCTCAGAGACTGGTGCCAGGAGAAATCCATTAGCAATCATGATAACAGATTCCAATTATTCCAACACTTCAGGCCTTATAGCTGTTGAAAATTAAGTTTACATCTATGCATGGACATATTTACGTGCATGTGTGATTTTACCTATGAGATTTAAGATTAAAAGTAAATGAATTTAGATTTTTCTCTTAAATAATGTCATTGTCTAACATATATTAGAATTTTCCTCTCCTGATGTTTTATTTATTCCTTTGGAAAGGATATTCATAGCACAGTTCAAGTAAAGAATGTATTTTTTACTGAAGAATCCATTTACCACTAACACATCATTCCCAGCCATTCCCTGGTTTACAATGCCCTTCTCTTCCTCTCTCACTTCCATCGTCCTCTCCATCTCCGGTGACAGTATGAAATTGTACTTCTGTATTAGCTGCCATTTAACCGGTAATGAAGAAGGTGGTGAACAGTTTCTATTCAGTTTCTACAGATTCAGTATGCAGCAATGAAAATCTTCCATTCTTGCCCTGCAAAGGTTCCTGATTTTCCCAATTCATTTCACCTTGCCAGAGCATCAACATTTGAATTTTTACCTAATGCATATACTATTCACTTAGGACTGATGGTTGGTTTCCATCGACTGAGTTTTGGATTGGAACCTGCATAGCCCCATGTTGTGATTTTTAAGGGTGTCATGATGTGAGTGCTTTGTATTTTTCCCTCTTCATTTGTTTGTTGGTTTGGTTTTTTTTTTAACATCTGCGACAGTATCAGTGAGTGAAGACACGTAAATTGTAAAGTTCATGAAACTCAGAAGGCAAATAAATAGAATCTAATTTTTGTGATTTTAATTCAGCGTTTAAGGAGCCTAACCCACAATCTTCAAACATTTTGACTTCAGCAGTATTAGCAACTCCACTAGCTGCTGCTAGTGGCTCACATAGAGGTGTGATTTTTAATCCTAAATCAGGCATGATTCACCATGATGTAACTCTGTCTTCCATGTTGGCAGCTGGAAAAAACATCTCTTTTAAAGGCTGGGTCCTCTTTTTCAATCCATGATATGTATACTGGCCTTTTCCTCTGCTTACCTCCAACACCCACAAGACTAAATGTCTGAAAACTAAACTTTATGCATAGTGGTTGTGATGACCCTGTCTGGTCTTTCATATTACATACAAATAGAGGGTTTGCACCATGTGGCTGGTTTTTCCTATAAAAAGAGACAGTTATATTTTCCATTTTTATATTCTAAAATATCTTTGAAAAATGAGCACCAGAGTGTTAGATGCTATTTGAAGTAAGAGTGACCTCAGATTTTTTTTTTAATCTGATAGCTCCAAATGTATTTCCCCGTTTGAAAATTGCCCTGACATTTTAATTGAGGTAAGCATAAAAGAGTATTTCAATTTTCCTGCAGGATTCTGAAATACTAGAAAATACTGGAGTTGCATTTCAAAGATATTATCTTCAGCAGCAAGGCTGCCAAATCATCACTTGATGCAGGCAATGAGATTGTAGGTGAAATGACTTGAAATTTTTGGGGAACTCTGTTACATTTGTGAGAATTAGCAGCAATATATATGATTTCTAAGAATATACATGTATATAATTTCTAAAACAAAAAAATCCCTGCCTGCTGAGCAGGCACCAGCCCCACCAAGCGTGATGGAGCAGCCCTAAGCCAAGTGCTGACAGGACTTTCCTGATCTCCCTACGACCCTCATAGCAGGAGGTGTGCTGGTGAGAGGAATTAGCCGGGACCAGCCTGGGAGAAGGTGGTTTCTTCGTTTCTTCTTGCTTGGAAAATGTGTGTGGCTGTCAGGGTCGATGTGTTTTTGTGACACTTGAGCTGCCTCTGCAGCACTGCTCCTTGTGGGCTACATACTCATCTTTTATCAGGAAGATGGTGGCATGGTGAGAGACATCCTCATCACAGAAAGTCAGCTCAGCATTGCTGCACAAACATTGGGAAGGCTCAATTCCTTTTATGCCTCATCTCTGAAGAGCCCTTTGCCCATATTTCCTCCTCCCCGCCCCCCCCCCCCCCCCCCCCCCCTCTTTTTNTGTATTAATTAGCCTGAGCACTGCACACTAACGAGCAACTGCAGGCCGATCTCGTTAAACATTAATGCTTAACTAGAAAAGCAAGAGCTGTTAAAGATACGCCACTCAATGTCATCCATGTCCGAATGTAAAAGAAGTCACTGGCTGAGCTACTACTGCTTATGTTTCCAGAGGGAGTGAGAAGGAACAAGTAGCACACTTCTCTTTTCCAGAGCCAGCTGGGAACACCTTGATCACAGATGAGTTTTCATGCTCCATGATTAACTTTACCATTGATCCCAGCCCTTTCCCAGGGAGCAGCCCTCTCCCAGGGAGATAGACGAGCAAGTTCTTGTGCTCATGCTGCTTTTTCAGCCTTTTCCATACCTTGTTTCTAGTGGTCAGGCCCAAAAAAACAGCACAGGTGTGATGCTTACGCTATAACCACAAGCAAATTGTTTAAGACCCATGTTTTCAGACATTAAAGTTTCATCTCATGTAGTTACATGCCAGTGCAGTAATCCAAATTAGCCCTTCTCTCTATTATTATTGACTTTGCTAGATATTTTAAGCAACACCATTGGAAAATATTGACCTTATCACAACTTTGTTTCGGTTTACCCTTGGAGGAACTTGCTAGGGCAGCTCTTGATATCCCAAGGCTTGACTTTTCTCGGGAAAAATATCTCAGCTACCTCATGAGAAGCTTTCAGAGTATTTATTTGTTCATTAATCAGGTAGAAATACTCCTGAGGAAGGTGGGTCAAGCATGAGCCTCCTGCCTGAGAAGCTCTCCTCTTCTGCAGACACATGCCATTACAGCCCAGCAGTTGCTGATAGTGGTTCTACCCTTACATTTGCCTAGGCAAAGGCGGGGTTTTTTTAGGCACGTAATAACTGTTGCATGCAAATCAAACACAGAGTTTTGCATGAGTATCTGTGCTCAATTTACCACAGAGTTTCCTGGCATAGCCAGAGTATAGGGTATATTTCAGTATCTCCAGTAGACATAGCAGTCTTTTAACTTACTTTCTGCCTCCACCTTCTCTCCAATCTACTAATAAAGACACAGCAGCCAGTATTTTTCCTTACTGTCCAGTTGTTTGTATTATGCAATTTGATTGTAATTGATAATTCATTAATCATTTCTTATCGTGGTTAATATTTACCCAGCTTGCTACTGTGCAGCAAGGGAGATGGGAGGGGCAGGAGCAGGAAAGCACAAGATACAGTAAAGGAAGCACAAAATGTGTGGGAACACCAAGTCTTCAGGAATGGGCTCTTTTCCCTTATTCCCTCCCCTTCTCAAACCTTCCCTTCCCAAACTTTTCCTCTTCTTTTCTGTTAGTTTCCTAGACAGATGTTTCCATGGTGCTGCCACAGCAGTTCTGTAGGGTTTGTTTCCATTTTATTAAGCCAAATCCTCCTTGGAGTCATCATCATTGTATGTTCAGCTCTCTGGAAAAGGGAATTTTTTTTTTTTTTTGAACCTCCAAGCAATGCCTTTTCTGCCTGAGGAAGTGAAAGGGTTACTGCAATCCTGTTGAGATTTTGTTGTTGTTGGGGATTTTTTTTTTTGGTCTCCTAGTGTGATGCTTCCTCAGACTACTGCTTAAAAGCCACTGGAGTTGATTTCCCTTCTAATGGTGTTAAGAATGGAACTGGATCTGTCTTTGCTGCCTGGTCCTCCTCCTGCCCATGTCTTCAGACATTATGTCACAGCTCCCGGGGTTGCTCCCTGACTCCAACCAGCCTCCCCAAGGGATGGAAAGCAGGTTCCCTTCCTCGTGGCAGCAGCAGTGCCCACATTTAAGATGCTGCAGTGCTGAGCCGTGACTGCATTAGTTCTGCTACATTAGAACAGAAGCAAAGAGCTTAATTTAATTCGCTGGCCTGTATACCGACACCTGAGGGCCACTAATTCACTGTCACGCATTCTCAGTGAAACCAGCCTCTTCAGTGCTCAGATTTTTTTTTTTTTTTTCCCAAGAGCAGAGCCTTGCAAGGCAAATGCTCATTTTCTAGGGCTGTAGAGAAAGATCTCCTTCTGAGGATCACGGTAGGTCAGGATGACTCACTTTTGCCAGTGTCCACAAGGGATGGAAGATCACATATCTCCTTCTTATTTATTTATTTATATTTCTTTTTTTTTTCCCTTTGAAATGTATAAATTGATCTCTGTTCTTTCATTTTATGGTTAGCAGTATCCATTAAAAAGTTGATTCACACTGACATATGACTGGCCGTAAAACATTTATTCACCACAGGCTGTATTTTGGACATAATTCAAAGGCTTTGAGCCTATTAGATACTTCAACCCTCTCTGTCTTTTCCAGTGATAGGATCAAGTCCTGTAGTAGCATTTGCTATGCAGTAACTTCCAAGAATCAAACCTTGCCTATGTTGTTTGCGCATGAAGACCCATTAGGCTAAATTAATCCCTAGGGTAAATGTACAGACTTCAACAGAATGTTATCAGGGATAAATTAGGCCTATTGATTTTTAATGAGGTTCTTACCTGAATAAAGAAACTAGAGTTTCTCTTCTGTTCTGGTCTATTGTTCTTCTGTTGCAAGCATCACCAGAAGAACCTGCTTTGACCCTGAATTCTTAAACCTGGTAATCTTAAATTTCTGAAAGGATTAGAAAACATATTTCTTTCTCCTTACAAAATGTAAGCAATGTTGTTATGCTGTGGAATACATTTCCCAGAATTTACAGATCTCCAAACATCCTCTTTTGAAAAGCAAGTGAATAGATTGCCTGAAAAATTATAGGCTTCCCATAGTTTTGCGCTGATCTCCTCCTTCAGAGAGCACCCTTATCACAAGGGGCTTACTCCAGGCTAATGAATTTCTAGAGAAATCATTTTGAGAAGCACAAACTGATTTGGCTGAGATAATTCATGCCTTGCTGTTTCATGTCAAGGATTTCTAAGCATCATATGAGCCCTTCACATGGGTAATGTGGGGTGACTCCATATGCCCAGGAGACATTTCCATGGACCACCTGGTTAGTGGCATGGCCCTGGAGAAGAGAAGGATGAGACAAGTCTTCTGCTGTGGTACATAGCTGATCCCAGGTACAGAGAAGCACAGCCAGGTATCTGTCTTGGCATGTGGCTTCTTTCCATCACAGTCATGAGTGCCTCTGATCTCCATGGGAAGAAAGGCAATGAACTTTAAAATAAAGTCTCTATGCCCAGAGGTTTAAAAGGAAAGCAGAGACCTCAGGTTGTACCCAGGCTTCTCTGGGGAGTTGGTGTGTTGCTTAGGCAACATTCTTAGAATTATTATCTTAGATTACCTATTAGGCAGAAATTCTTGACTATGAGGTGGTGAGGCCCTGGCACAGGTTTCCCAGAGAAGCTGTGGCTGCCTCTTCCCTGGAAGTGTCCAAGGCCAGGCTGGATGGGGCTTGGAATAACCTGGGATAGTGGAAGGTATCTCTGCCCACGGCAGGAGGGTTGTAATTTAATGGTCTTTAAGGTCACTTCCAACCCAAACTGTGTTGTGATTCTGTGATATGAGTCTACAATCAGTTTTTGGTTGATTTTAGTGTGTCTTCCCAAGGCTGTTACTGCCCAAGCCACTGCCCCTGACGAGGTCTAGGTCTGCAGAGACAGGACCATTTCTCTGGTTTATCAGTGACATTCAAAAACAAGTATGACCTGTGTCATCACACTGTGGTGTCATGCATAGCTG
Organism: Pitta sordida; assembly: GCA_013390025.1. Classification (NCBI taxonomy): domain Eukaryota; kingdom Metazoa; phylum Chordata; class Aves; order Passeriformes; family Pittidae; genus Pitta; species Pitta sordida. The sequence continues at coordinate 62,081 of WEKX01020834.1, read as the reverse complement.
CAGGAGCCACATGTGAGTATCCAGGTGGTCTTTTGGGTGTCACTGTGTGTCCTCATGTGACCAGAGATGTGGGGTGTTTTATATTCTGGGATGTACAGTTAGGGAAACTTTTCCATTATACCCCAAGCTCTCTGAAGGCACCAAGTACTGGCTAATTTTCATCCTTTAAATTGTTTAAAATTTTAAATTTCAAAATGAAGAAGCATTTATTCATTTCCTTAAAATGATTAGTTTTCAGTTGGGAATAGACTTTGTTTAACAAATCATTGCCTTGGCTTCAACCACTGATCTAAATGGCAACATGTCTGCAGACTCCTGAGTCATCATTTTGTATTCCCAAATATACCTTGCTAGTGGAAGAAATATTTATATTTACCCAAATATGCCAAACAGAGGTTCTCTGTGCACTTCTAGCATGCATGGTGAAGACCAAGGGATTGAACAGACACAGTACTAACTTTGGGTCTAAATCATATTTCTTGAATATTTTTTTCATTACTGAACAATTGGTTACTTTTTAATGTATTTTGGATGTTCTCAGTATGTACATCATGTAAAAGAATGGATAAGCCTTTTTTTTAAGTTATATGAGATTTTTCTCCCCTACCCACTCATGATCTCAGGTCTCTACCTTTAATTTTTCTTTATCTTGGTAATTGGTATAATTCCTGAAATTTCCTGGGCTGCGGAAGCTAACTGCAATTGTCTAGTGCTTTTCATTGCAATTCTTTCTGCAGCATTTCATAGCTAAACTGAAAGGAAACCCAAAATGTTTAAACTGGAATTTTCCTCTGCAAAAACAGTCATATAGGAATATTCATGTGGTGCCTGGTGCAAGCCCTTATTTAAAGTAACACTAAACACCAGATGTAAACTTCTTACAGGCTCAAGAGTGGGATTTGCAACATGATTCTTCTTTTTCATATGCATGTTTTCCTTCCCAGAAAACACTACAACACCCTTCAGAGAACCTGTCATTGGCAGCAGAGATAAGGAATGCTCCAATGCAGAAACATACCCTAAAAAGGGAAAGGCCAATATTGACTTGCAGTGAAGCTTAAGCCCTTTAAACTCACCCTGGACAAGGAGAATCAATGTCTCTTGTAAAAAAAGTGCCTCTGCTGTTATACAGCAGGCTGTTAAACTGTGCTAACAGTCGTATATTTTCTATTCAAAACTGTATCACTGTGTATATAAACATGGAAAGGTTTTGTTGCTGTATATGTCCAGATTTTTGACATGTCTAGGTGGAGCCAGTGTAGCAAAAGCCTATTCGGGAGTTAAGCAGCTGGCCTAATGGAATATTATTGACTTTAGTTACATCAGGGGCTAAATATAGATCAGGCAGCAATGTACACAGGGCTGTATCTGACAGCCAGGACAGAATGTGCTGCTCGACGGACAGACGGATGGACATGCTCCTGCGCAGATGCTCCTTTTATGTCATGGAGTTCTTCTGGGCTCTTCCACACAGTGTTGCTACTTCCATGGGCATCCTGCTGCTGACCAGCCAGGGCTGTGGATCTGGCTCCAAGGGGAGATGTGGGGCCGGTCTGGATTTGGACACATGTCTCCTGCCTGCGCCTGTTGGCGTGGCTCCCCAGAGCCAGTGGGGGTTGTGTCGATTTATACACAGTGAAGTGCTGATAGTAGTTAAAAAACAGCAAGGAGTAGTTCAGATATTTTGCCCTGGACTTCCTCTATTGCCATCCTTCATCTCTCCGTTCCTGCCTCACTCCTTTCCAGTCGCATTTCTGTGCTATTTAAACTTTGAGATGCAACCCCTACTTCTGAGCTTGCACCTCCGGAGAGTTTTCCTTTTGAAGGCAAAACCTCCATATCCAGCAACATTCTTCAAAAGCCCTTCCCCAGCCCAAGCCAAAAAAAGGTGATCCATGTGTGCCACATCTGTTCACTCAACAGGAGGGTCTGTCCCTCTGCTAACCTTTACGGAGAACCAGCATGGAGAGATCCTCTCTGAGATTTCATCTTGGTTCTTTGTGCCTGGAAGAGCTAGAAAGGAGCCTGTTCTTTCTCTTACTAGAATGAGAATGAAGCCTTTCGAGGAAATTGGATTTTACTCTTTTTTTTCCCCCACGCCTCCAAGTCTTGACTGCTATTTTTAAGCTGGGAGAGCACCAGTGTTGAAAGGGATGTGCTTATCCTGACAGGCTTTATGGAGGAACACTGCAGGGCTGCAGCGCAGCTCAGTGCAGAGGCGTTAAAGAACTCTGAAATTTGGCAAGCCACAGGGATGCTGAAGGCAATGCCCAAAGTACCCAGAAGTTCAGACAGACTTTGGTATTTTCCTTCCTAGGAGGGAAAGCCCAAGGCTCTTGTATCATAGGAAGTGACAGTTTTGAAGTGAAGCAGGCTTGATAGTCCAAACTGCCAGATTTGTGATTCTTTGGGAGAAAGGGGTGTGCACTTTTCGCTCATCACTGTTTGATCCTGTAGATTTAAATCCAGCTAATATGCACAGGCAGGACCTGTGTGATGTCCCAAGTGGTTTATGGCTGCACAAAACATTAAGGCCAGAGCTACAGAGAATCATCTACTCATACAGGGAATGATTTACACAAACCAGTATTTTTTATGAAAAACCATTTAGAGACTTTGGGGTCATAAGAAATTCTACAGCAATACAAGCCCAATAATGCACCTAGTTACAAGACTATTTACTTTCTCTTTCATGATCTGGAAAAAAGGTTTATTACATTGTACCTTTATTTATCACTTACCTCTAGTCCTTTCAGATTCACTAAAAGTGCACAAAATCCACGAAACCCAGCCTATGTGGCAACGGACTGCATGTACTTGGTAAATTCTTTTCTATTTGGTAAATTCTTATTAAAGCCCCTTTGCAATTCTCTGATTGTTATAACTTGTAGGTTTTGGTACCTGCTTCTGATTGCTTACAGGGAAAAGTGTACACTCCCTTCCCTTTGAATCTTAGGATAATAATTTTTTTTTCGTTTAGTGTATGAGGAGCGAAGCAGAGCAAGTACATTGTCCTCTTTGATTTATAGTCCAGGAGATAGGTCACAACCCTTAGCCACTCTAAAAATGATCTATACTTCACAGGCCTGGGGGACAAACCTGAAATATATATTGTAGTATGCCGTGAGCCACCCTGAGATGTGAATGTGGTGCTGATTTGAGCCAGGCATTAAGCAATGGCATCTGACCATGGGGTGGGGAGAGTGTGAACGGGAGGGATATTGTCTCTTGGAGGCTAATATTGCTCTGACAACAGAGATAATAGTCCCAAATCACAGGGGTATGCTGATCCCGTCAACGACATCCTTCCTCACTATAATGAGTTTTGCAGGAGCAAGGAGGCACATCTGATTCTGCAGGAGTCTCCTCCAGCAGTGTTGCTATCAGCTAATGTGATTTCAACGCTACAGAGGAGCTTCATCCAGACAAGATGATATGACATCCTTGGCTGTGGACACAGCAGAACATAGTTGCCAGCTCCACCACCAAGGCTAGACCGCCAGATGAGCCCCACAAGTGAAGCCACTTCACTCCTTAACATATTACTTTTGTATGTGTACAGTCAGCCTCAGTGAGATGTACTTTGAACCACCAAAAGTGGAGTTGGAGCAGTTCAGTTCAGAGACAAAAATCCACCTTTCCTCCTCCTCCTCTTCTTCCTCCAAGGACTGAAGTCAGACTCAGGGAAACCCTGCTATGACTCTGTAGTCAGTCAGATTGCCAGGAGTGAGCCCTGTGCCATGCCAGAGAGGTCCCTTTGAGTCCTCTGGTCTGCGTTCAAGCCTCTGAGGCTTGGCGGCATCCATCACATTGAACACAGGGTATCCAGCACCTTCTGCTCCTGATTAAATGTTTTGCCCTTTTGAGCATCAAGCCCCATCAGGACTGACCTTTGCATGTCCAAGCCCAGTATATTATGGGGCCACCCAGATAACCTCTGGACTAGAATATTTTTTTCATCCTGGACACAAGGAAAACACCAGTTGAACCTGGAACTGGAGAGAACAGAGATTAAAAGTTTGGATTTGTTACTAGATACAGAGCAGTTCTTTGCTGCTCTTGTCAGGTGTCCTGAGACGTGAGAAAGTATGACAATGAGTCTTTTCTTATTGAAGTTGTGTTTATCCTGTGATCTGTATTTCTTTCCCTTTCTCTCTTATATTGCTCTTATCATCCTCTTATCAAAGGGCTTCAAAAGAGACTAACATACCTCAGTTGTCCTATCCCCTTGAAATTCAGTGGAAGGGTTAGATTTAGTGTTCTAGGAATGCCAGAGAAGGTTTAAGGCAGAAATAAACCACTAAGGGCTGGTTTTTTATTTCATTTTGTTTTGCTTTTCTGGTCTTATAAGGTTTTTTTCTGTATAAATGGAGTGATATTATTTGAAGGGCTCAGTGTTGTTTTTCATTGCTGAAGAATGTGGGAAAGTCCCAATCTTCCCTGGCACTGGGGATTGGATCATGCAGGACACTCCAGAGTATCCTGTTCTCCTCTTTCTCCTTCAAAACCTAACTCTTGGGCAAGATTGAAACCTAATAGAGGTTTCTTAACTTTCATCAACACACTTCACAAATGACTCTGTAAACCTCGTAGTCACACACTCCACTATGCCTAGCAACACACGCATTCTTTTTTCCTTTTCTTTCTCATATCCATCCACATCAGCTTCCCTTGCCCCAAGCAATGTCCTCTTTTGGATGGGTAGAAGATGGAGATAAAAAAGTAAGTGCTGTCTGTTGCCCATCAACTCATCCTCCCTTTGTCTTCCCACCTCCTCAGATGACCCCATAGAAGCAAGATGTCAGGAAATGACCATATCTACAGATCTCCTCATGTTCTTTCTACTTATATACTACATATAATTCCCACTTTGGGCTTGCTTGAGGCATTTGGAGCTCACACTCTGTAAGATGCTCTGCACGTTTTCATTGCACCTTGCTCAGAAGGACATTTTATTGACCTCAGGCACTCATGTCATAAGCAAGGCATTTGTAAAAAATAAGATATGATCTTACTGCTGTGTTGTGGGTTACTCCACTTTGCTTTGAAGATTATATGCTGAAAATCATTCGCTGACAGTCGCAAAACTGGTGCAGCTTGCAAGGGCTTCCCCAGTCTTAAGCACAAGCACTGGACATAGTGCTGGAACACAGCTAAAGCTGGAATGAATTCAAGTGTGCCCGTTGTATGGAAATCTCTGTGGCCTGTGGCCTGATGCAATACTAATTTTGAGATGTTCCAGATGCCCTTTAATGGTTAGAGCACTCTTAATGTGCTGCAGCTGCTGTGTTTAGGAATAACCTTTGTTGCTGAATTCCTTCATGTGTAAAGGCAAGGGTGCTTATCTAGTGTAATGGGAAGAACCAAATATTGCAACTGAAAGTATGAACACAAAGGATTTATGAATCACCATCTACTTTTACTTAATGCTTGATGATTATTTTTTTTCTCCTTTCTATGTGCCCAGTTGCTATCTCTCTAAAGCAATGCATGCTCTTCCAACACACAGAATTAAATAAATGCAGCCGACACTCTCCACATCCCTCTAAAGCTCCACAACTGGATGGCCTCACTTTTAAATGTGTGGGAAGCCTTTGTGTCCATTTGCCATCATTTCCACTTCCATCATATTTGGCTTGTTCCAGAGAAAAAGTCTGGTGCCAGGATTTCTGCTAGCTGAAACAAGGGTGAAGTTCTGGCCTGAATAAAATCAATGGCAAAGCTCCCAGCAACGAGTAGGGGAGCAGACTGTGATTTGGAGTACTTGGAGGGTATACACAAAGCAATCATACATAGCAATATAATTGCGGCCATTTAATTGATGCTAAAGTTAGAGATCAACAACTAGCAGCTAAAAATAGCAGGGATTTCTGCTGATTCCTAGCCCTGTTATTTTAACTACTGTTGAAAATCAATTCCCTTGCAACCTTTCAGGATAACTAAAAGCCTCCCATAGTAAAGCTTGAGCATTTTGTTGTCTTCGAATAAATACTACCCTCCTAACCATGCTGTTATCTTGGAGTCCTTAATATTTTCCACACGTACATGCAAAACCTGTTAACACGTTAATGGATTTGTTTGCTTGTCAAGGGAAATTTTGCCCCCTGCAATGACAGCTTCAAACTCACAAACTTCACCCCTGCAAAAGGGCAGGGCAAGCAAGTCACTCAATGGACAAGCACAACACACTTCTCCTAGCAATAAAGGCTCCTGATTCGAGACGGGTGCCTTGCCACTCTGATCTGCAGCTCTGGTTTAATCATGTTAATGTGCTGTCTAATTATGGTAAACACTGCATATTATTCAAATTAAAAATGTATATTGCTTTCACGTAGTCACTCTGCAGACGTTTTCGCGCATTAGTGTTTTCTAAGCTGAATGCCCTCTGGTCAGAAACTGAGGCTGTGTTAGCCCATCAGCTAAATAGGGAGGTGGGTGATCAAATATAGTGGCCAGATGACTTGGATAGTGCTTTTTCTTGGCATGCTTGCGAGGGAATTGATTTCTCTGAAGGAAAGTTGTCACTGAAAAATCCTTAGTGAGATGTAAATCTTACTGAGTTTGTATGTTGGGAGCTCTGCTAACAGTCATGTGTAGGTGGTGATGGCTTGACTGGCTGAGGATACAGGTTTGTATAAAAAGAGCTTCAGGGAAAAAAACGCTCTAGGTGATTTTTCATGATCATTTTTGTAGAAAACCATAATCAGATCATAGAACTCACAATAAGCCTGTTGGTTGCTGTATTTATATAATGTTTGAATTTTAAAGGTACTGATATTTATACATTTATTATTTAAAAATTGATCAAATGTTATAAATTTATTTTAATAGATATGAGCATGCATTATGGAGGTTAAATTTGGGGTTGATGGCGGAGAAGAAATTCAGGACTAAATGGCAAAAGTGCTGGGTAATGCTCTGATCTTCAGACAACAGGATGAGAAAAATTTATTTGCTGCCTAAGCAAATAAATTAAAGAGCTGTGATGAAATAATTTCATGCTGAATACGTATAGCTTTTGTGCAGAGCAGAGGGAATGAAGTTGCTGGAGGCACTTCGCAGAACATGTGAGATACAGCATCCCAGTGGATGTATAGTATAGGGAAAGGAAGGGCATCCGTTCTCCTGCTCCAACCCTGCCTACATTCACTTATTGTATTGGCAGTTACTGAAAGTGCTAACAGTTCCTGAAAAGAATTCCAGGGGAGGCCAGCAGGATCGCAGAATCACCCACTATATCCCACCCACTAGATAAGGTTTCTCAGGGTCTCATCCAACCTGACTGATGCCTCTCTCCATCACTCTGGCAGCCTCTGTCTCCTTGCTCTGTTGCCTATCCCTCCCCGTCCTCAGTTCTGGATTCATGGTCAAATAGGTGCTGTGTGGCTGGGGTGCTGCTCAAGGGACTGTGCTGGGATTTGCTCTCACCATTGATCGGGGCAGACAATAACAGTGCCCTGTGCTTCAGGCGGGAGTAGCTGCCTTTTCCCCCACAGGCCCTGGCTATGGCTGGGGAGAACAGGCTGTAAATTTAAGCCACCTCCTGGAGCAGGAGGCTGGATGCTTAGTCACACTCGAGGGCCTGGTAGAGCTCCAAGGCCCCATTTGATAATGTAATACTTTTTACACTAGATATGGCTGAGAGGTGTTTATTACCATGTAAACAAGGCTTGTGGGAGGCAGGTGTCTACTCTTCCCTCACCTTCAACCCAAGGTGGGCAGCCAGCTGGCTTAAACCACCCCAGAGACCAGAGAACTGAGGACAACAGTGCTGCAGGAGGTACCTGAACATGAGACAAAACCAAAATAAATTGCAAGTGCCATCAGTTTTTATCACATCTTCAAAGAGACAGGATGGCTCAGGGGCACTGTTAAGTCCCTGTCCATGAGACGATATTCCATAGTCCTTCACCTCCAAGGAGAAAAAGCTGGTGGAGCCACCCATGGGGGACCTCAACTGGCTCCCATCAGCAGAGACTGTAGCTGGCTGCCCCCACTTGCAAACTTCCTGAACTTGAGGATTTTATAATAATGACTTTAAAACCCCCAAATCTCAGCTCACAACTGAATTGAGAAGAGACATCTGTAGGAGGGCTCTCACCCTTGACATAACACTTGTCCACTATTTGCTGCCCATTTTTGGAAAGAAAAAGGAGAAATGGAACCAAGCACATTCCAGTCATGGTAGTTAAGCTTTCCTTCTTCCAGGAGACTGTTTAGGATTGTGTCTCATGTTGGAAGCAAACCCATTGAAATGGAGACACTGAGCAGTGTGGATGGTATGGGGGGTGTTCACACACCGTGACCAATGAACCTGAAAAATAAGTAGAAAGGTAGATCTGTAAAGATGAACCTGAAGTGTGATCCAAACATGGGACAGAGGGAATGCAGGTGAGACCACTCGTCCTGTTTTGGCCCTGACTCAGAGCCAAACACTGCATCTAAAGTTCTCATTGCCTCATGAGCATGGTGTTGGATAAACAAACAAGTGAAAGCTTGAAATGTGAGGTTTGTGACTGTGGAAATTGTTTGATGGCATCTTGTAGTGATGAGGAGACAAAAAAGGACCTTTCCTTGGAGAAAGGAAGCAAACAGGGGTGTGATTTGCAACCTTGTTCTGATCAGGTTTCTGGAGGAGCTTCTAGTCCAGCACCTCCTTGTGGTCCTTGGCAGAGAAAAATTTCTGAATGCATATGCTTTTATTATTTCATTACTTTGGGAAGGTGTGTGGATTGATTTGGTTTCCAAAGTTGGTGTACATGCTGGTTTCTGATTATTTTGTCTATATAACTATTTTTTTTCTGTATGAGTATATCACAGTATCACAGTATAGATAAGGCTGGAAAGGCCCTTGAAGATCATCTAGTCCAACCTATAGCCAACTAACCTAGCATCGACATCTAGATCGTATCACTCAGCACCTCATCCAGCCTAACCTTAAACACATTCAGGGTTGGTGAGTCAACCACCTCTGTAGGCAACCCATTCCAAATTCAGATCACTCTTTCAGTAAAAAACCTTTTCCTAATATCAAGCCTAAACTTTCCCTGCTGAAGCTTAAGACTGTGACCTCTCATCCTGTCTCCAGAGACCAAGGAGAAAAGACCAGCCCCATCCTGACTACAACCTCCAATAGTTATAGACAGTGATAAGGTCACCCCTTAAATATAATCTCTGTTTTGATTATACATATTATCTCTATAACAGCTTGAAACAAGTGTTTCTTAACATATTTTGTAGCGCAAATTTCCCTTGTTGTACTTATTGATGCCAAGCAGTGGAAGGAAAGGGGGAAAAAAACCCAACCAAAAAAAACCCCAAAAACAACCAGAGAGAAACAAGAAACTCAGAAACCAAATCACTAGTGCGGGAGGAACAAAGGAAAAAAAATCCCCCAAAATTAACATGGAAAAATGGGAAATTCAGTGTAGACTATTAAGAAATGGAGAAAAACAATGACCAAGAAGCAACCAGGGACATGGGACAGGGACATGGGACAGGGACAAGAATTCTGGAAAAGACAATGGGCTTACAGAGACGATGAGTGAGAGCCAGAGCATGATTGACATCGAAATTCATCTCTCGCCTCCATCCCTGCCTGCATCCCTGTGGGGACCCCAGGGCAGGAGCTGGAGCAGGGTAAGCACCCCATCACCCCATCTGAGGCTTTGCTCTCAGCACGGGCTCCACATGTGGGTGGGACAGCAAAGCCTCCCAGTATAAGCCAGCCCCTCCAGACGATGCCTCAGTCTCTGGAATAATAGATGGTGTTTTTACAACCTCTCAGAGGCCTGTTCCTGGGTAGATCATGAAAGGCAATACCTCAGGACCACTGGGTTACAGGAGGTTGTAAAATTGCTCCTCCCCATATATATTTTTTGACGATGCTGTCACTGAGGAGTGTTTCCTTGTTTTGGGGTTTGGGTTTTTTTTTTCCCCTTGGCTTTTTTTGTTTCATTTTGGGTTTGTTTGTTAATTTTCAGTTTATAGCTGTGGCAATCAGTCTGTCCTTTTTTTTTCTTTCCTTCGCCCTTCTCATCCTCCTCTTTTCACTTTGACCTATCAAACTGTAAGTCTTATTTCAAGCTGACATGGAGGCATTAAATGAGTGACTGGGCCACCAATTTAAGGGAACTGATGATCTTTGGGGCTTACACTATCACGGGTCAAATGATAATGTTGCCCTTCAGGTTAAATTCATACGTTACATGGGGAAAACCAGGAGCTTTCACCAAACACAGGGACGGTGGGATGCAGACAAACTTTGGTAATAAACAATCATTTAAAAGCTGGTTTTGAAGAGGACAGTGCAGGAATGTATAATTTTTCATTTGTTTCTTTTTGTTACAGATCTTCCTCCTTTAAATTTCTGTGCTGTCCTTCAGGCAGCCAGCTATTCTCTGTGTTCTGTAAACTTTAAAGTAAAAATGATGGTCCTAAAGGAGATACAGATGAAGATAGATACAGAGGGAGATATGAAGATAGAAATACATGTCATACTAGAAATAAAAATGCAGATAGAGATGGAGACAGATTGGTATAGGCATAGATATAGACACAGATATGATTAGAAATTATACAGGTACAGTTATANCTGCACCCATGACAAACGAGATTGACATTATGGGTCCTTAGCTGCTAGTGGTTACAAAATGGTTTAAAACCTACTGGGTCCATTCAGAGCAAAGTCTGCAGTTGTTTTTATGGTGATAGATTTTTGATAAATACATCCTGTCTTTCTTCTCCTTGGGGGAGTTTCTAACAATTCCATGGGTTAATAAAAAAACCCACCAAGCCACAAATCAAAACNCACTATCACGGGTCAAATGATAATGTTGCCCTTCAGGTTAAATTCATACGTTACATGGGGAAAACCAGGAGCTTTCACCAAACACAGGGACGGTGGGATGCAGACAAACTTTGGTAATAAACAATCATTTAAAAGCTGGTTTTGAAGAGGACAGTGCAGGAATGTATAATTTTTCATTTGTTTCTTTTTGTTACAGATCTTCCTCCTTTAAATTTCTGTGCTGTCCTTCAGGCAGCCAGCTATTCTCTGTGTTCTGTAAACTTTAAAGTAAAAATGATGGTCCTAAAGGAGATACAGATGAAGATAGATACAGAGGGAGATATGAAGATAGAAATACATGTCATACTAGAAATAAAAATGCAGATAGAGATGGAGACAGATTGGTATAGGCATAGATATAGACACAGATATGATTAGAAATTATACAGGTACAGTTATATATATACAAATGCACATATAGATAAAGATACCCATATCCATTTTAGTGTGTCACATGCCATAGGCATCAGGTTCATGGGGCATCAGGTTCATGGGGCTCAGAGTCTGATTTATTAGCACACCAGGTCAAATCCTGCAGATGATGTCATGATACTAATTATTTATACAATTTCCTGCCTTCCACATTTATTACACACTCCTTCCTGCCACATCATATTCTCTTTATGTAAAATCCTCCAACCCATCGCTTTTCTTCACTTCATNAAATCAAAACCAACCAACCAACCAAAAACACCCTAAAATTTTGGGTCATAGATGTAGAGGGGAATTGTCTGTAGTATGAGTACATGGATAGGAAAGAGGATTGACCATAGTGTGTTTGCATTCACTTCTCCACCTTCATACACAAGTGGCTCAAAGGAACACTGCACTTCTGGCTCAGGACAGCCCCTCCTGCCCTGAGTGCAAGAGCAGAGCAATGACAGAAGGATTTTGGGATGACCCTTGCAGTCTTTTCAATGTAACAAAGATGTGATGCACAGGGGAGATCGTGTTGGTTGAAGTTATGTAGTTTGGCTGATCTCTAGAGGTACTTTGCCTGAATTTACATCTGAATTTAAGGCAAGGGTGGGAACTTGGTTGAGTGCTTGGCCAAACAAAAGGGAGACAACTCTCATCTCAGTCCATAAAGCTTAGGTCATTTCTCTCATCCAAGAAAACATTGAATTGGTTGGGCTTTATTGCAGGAATAGTCTCTGTCTCTGAAAACATACTTGTCTGCAGGAGGACTTTGACGGATACTTAATAGATAGTATTCAAGTGGGAAAAACCTCCCAAAACGTGGAAACGAGAAACCCAAATTACTTTCAAATATGTGTCTTGACATCAGTTAGAGTGGCCTCACATTCAAGATCAGCAAGAGGTCTGGAAAGAGGATACCACATAAGCATCGCTCCCAGACAGAGCAGGGAGGTTTCCTATCTCAATCCAAAGTGTCTGCCTGTCATTTATCAGTCACCTATCCAGGACCCAGCAGGGACAAATTCCTCACATTGGCAACCCTGGGAGCTCGAATCCCTGAAGCTGAGCCCACCATGGGATTGCTTGAAGGGGATCAGTGGCTGCCAGCTCCGGGCTGGTTCTCCAGGGTTGAGAGCTGCCTCTGCCGGGTGGCAACCCCCACTGGGAAGGTTTCATCAGACAGTGGGGGAGCAAAGGGCTGCAGCTCACTTTTCATACCTAGATTTTCGCAATATTTAAACTGGAAAGGCCAGAGTATAAACGTAGCAATAGGTGCAGCAAAAAAAAATTGAAGTAATTGGCATATGACACCACCAATTGTTTTTATCCGGTACATGTGCAGCTCTGTGTCTGACATTTTGGGAAACTCGATAATTTCTTCATCCCAGGCTTCTGAGTGATCTTGGGAGAGTTCAGAAATAAAGAACTAACTACGTATTTTCTCAGAAAACAATCGAGTTTTCCAGTCTTTATGTGTTCAGGCTTCAAATACCAATGAATTATTTGTGAAGGTCATGCTGAATTTGTAGGACACCATTAACACTTGCCTTCAAGGGAAGCAAGCCTTCTGTCAGGAAATTTCTTTGAAAAATGGATTATTATTGCTATTATTTTCAGGGGATGTGTCATTCAGTGACGCCGGGTGAGTGCTGGGTTGGTAGGCTGGATGTTTGCGTTGGATATTTCACCTTTGGTAATTACTAGCTTTGCATTAGGAGACCTTCAGTGTGGACACATCTGACAAGGAAATACATCTGAAATTTCCCAATAGCACTTTATAGTTGTTTCAAATAAATAAATGAAGACTTCTCTTCCCTGGATCCTGTTGAGCTAGTCAGCAGCTCGCAGCAGGTAGATAGATTGCTGCCTACACAGAAATGACAAGTATCCTCCAGGCCCAGGAGAGGGAGATCACTTACTGCAAGGACGCTGAGAGTTTATGAGCTGAAAGGAATAAATATTCAACACAGAATTCTCCCAGGTGTAACTGACGTGATGGTCTTTTGCCTCAATTTAAAAATGAGGGGAAAAAAATCAGCTTGCTTATTATTATGTTTTGTTTCCATCTTATTAAGGTTTAAATGTAACTTCTTCAGAACACAAGTGAGTTGTTTATTTTACTTTGAATTACCATGTCACAGAAATCTACCTTTCATTTTCTGGCAGAGCCTCAAAACTCAGAACCTTGATTAATAAAATATGAAGAGTTTATGCTACCTGTTTCTCCTGGTTTGAAAGATCAGTTTTTCTGTTACTGAGAAGACAGGCAGCATGGCTAAGAAAAATAGATATTTTTTTCCACTCTCTTTGCTAAGGCACTGGTGTAGGGAACGACATACGTGGGCAGAAATCTCAACTCTGCCAGAGACTTGCTGGATTAGGGTAGTTGGATTAAAAAAACGTAACTTTCCATATCCTGAAATCATATCACATTTGAGACAGTCACTCAAGGTCCTCCTTATAGAATTCTCTTGAGATTCTGGTTTGTTGGGTACAGATAGAGTCTGGAATCAGTAGACACTTGAATATCTAAGTTGGATATAATAAACCCTTTATTCATGTTTTGGTCTATGTCCAGATTCCCTCTGTTTAATGGGCATTCTTTCCTTTTTACCCATCCCTCTGGAACTACTTGCTGTCTTAGCACATCTTGCTGAGTGCAATGGTGGTGGAGTTCTCACTTGTATTTCAGATGATACCACTAACACTAAAAAGTTATTATTGTTGACAATAAAATAAATAATTATATTATCATAATTATTCACTAATTTAATGGGAGTTTGTTATGTATATCATGTATGTATATCATGTATGTATATCAACTAGGGTGTATGGGGAGAAGATGAATTAGTTGATGTTTAAGGTCCCTTACAACCCAAGCCTGTCTGTGACTTTATGTTGTACACATATGCTATACATGTACTATGTACAGGGCTAAAATAACATAACCTGAACATCAGTTTCAAGGAGTTTCATTCCTGTAATGCAAATTCTAAAATGAATGTGAATATCTAATCAAAATCTAGACATTAGCATGGCATCCTGTGGATATTTGAGAACAATGAAGACAGGATGCTTATTTGTATGTGCAAACATAAGGTACAGTGGCATGATACAAAAAAAATCAGATGTGTTTTTTGATTCTGAAGTGTAAGATGTTAGGGCGCATGCTCTCTAACTTCTTTCTCCTGTTGGAAATATAATGACACTTTTATTTGTTTCAAAATGAGTAAATGAGTGGCTCCAGAAAGTGTGAATTTAAGACAACAAACTCATTCATCATGACGGCATCACAAGAAGTTCTGCACAAACCTCACAATTGGGCCCGAAAATGCAAAACAACACAAAGAACAAAGCTTTCCACTCACTTTTCCATGGCAAATGGAGAATCAGGGACATGCAGAGGGATTTGTTTTTAATTTGTTTGTTTTGGACAGGACCTAATCAAGGGCTTTTCCTAGCTGTTCCTTCCACGCCACCACCCCCCCTCTCACAACACCCCCCTCCCCACCCCTGGCCCAGACTTTCCAGACTCCCTTGTGCTTCTCTCCTCTTTCTTTTGATTTATTGAATTTTTGAAAAGAACCAAAGGGGGTCCCCCAACATCCCATCGCCTAGGAGAGCTTGTTTCCCTACAGGGCTGCAAAGGCTGGGCAGAAAGGGCTCAAACAGGCAGCAGTGAGGCGAGGCGAGTGTTATCAATCATCCAGCACGTTAAAAGAGAAGGAGCAAGAAAAAGAGGGAGAGTGAAGGCGGGAAGCAGGGTGGAGGAAAAAAAGCCTGGGCTCAATTGTAGGAATTTCCTCCCCCCCCCCAGATGCTGGACGGAGGTTTTTTGGACATCTGCCCAGACACATGCCGAGTTAAAGAAGTAGGATAAATTCTGGAAGAATGAATGGAGGGAGAGGAGGGGTCAGAAGGACACAGGGGAGCGTAGGCTACAGGGGGCAGTGGCAGCTACAGGGACAAAGGAGGTCTGTGGGGGAAGGCTGAAACTGCAGCATGCATGTGTCTTTTTTTTTCCTTCTTGCTCCTGCTGGGTGGTTCAAACATTCGTTCCTTCCAGGGCACTGCATACAGCAGTGAGATGTCTCTGTTGTGTGATAAGAGGCAGCTGATGTCCTTTGAATCTTCTTCTGTATTGCCTGGTATTGACAGTGCATGAGCAGATAGAGTTTATAACCAGTCAGGCTGTATCAGGGTTGGTAAACATGTTTTAAAGAGTAAGGACAATACAATTGTTTGAGCAAGACTCATGGTAGGCTCTCCCCATCCACGCAAGGTTGTGTGGCTTTCTGAGAGATGCACTGAGCCAGGCAATTTCTGAGTGTGACTCAAGGCATAGATGGCCAAACTGACGGGTCACCTTGGATAACCTAGATGAAATGTCAGATAAATCATTCTCTGTAGCAGACCTGGGATGTGCAGGTCATGTTCTGGGCAGCTTGTTCCCATGCCTTCTCTGTCCCCGTGGTTTCAGGA
This sequence comes from Pitta sordida, assembly GCA_013390025.1. Classification (NCBI taxonomy): domain Eukaryota; kingdom Metazoa; phylum Chordata; class Aves; order Passeriformes; family Pittidae; genus Pitta; species Pitta sordida. The sequence goes on along the minus strand of WEKX01020834.1, from coordinate 46,330 downwards.
GATCACTCCCTTGGCTCTCTTAATTTAGCTGCTCATTCAAAAGATCTCTAGCCTTGTTGGAGAGCAGATGTGGGTTAGGACCTGCTCAGATGGTGAGGCAGCCAGCAAAACTGGGCTGGCAGCAATCCCTGTCCAGAAGAGCCAGCTGCACATGGATTGCAGTAGCAGTAACTCCTTCCTCATATCTGCTTCAGCCAAAAAAGTCTGTCCATCCTCACGGGTCTCTGCTGACCTTAAGAGCTATAACCTAAGAAATACTCTGAATTTGCTGAAGATTCTTCATGCCATCTTGTGTACCCCAGGTAGAAAATCACTGTGTATTTCTGTGACCTTCTAGTCAATAATCTGATTATGAGCTAAGTTTCATGAATCTCACCTGAAAGACAATCGCAGCCTTGTGCTTATGAAGCATCTCCTTGCAGCCTTGCTGTGGCTGAATATTGCTCTTGTTGTGCCACTCATGTTATTTTGATAAGTTTCTGAACTTTTTTTAAACTTTAAGAGTTCCCTATTGTACATATCAAGTGTGACCATATCCAGAGCTTGCATTGTTAGGGCCAAATAAAGAACTGAGGGGTAAAGCCTGTGTCAGCTAAAAGCCTGCTCGCATACAGCTGGTTTTTTTCAGCTGCTGCTGAAAAACTTGCTACTCATGTGAGAAAGGATTTCATATTTGAGCCAGGTCACTTTGCCATCATAACACATAGTTATGCAACAGCAGATGAGACCTCCCAACATGAGGAGTTTATAGAATCATAAAATCATGTAATATCCTGAGTTGAAAGGGACCCACAATGATCATCAAATTCCAACTTCTGGCCCTGCACTGAACAACCCCAAGAATCACACCCACATGTCTGAGAACATTGTTCAAATGCTTCTTCAACTCTAGCAGGCTTTGTGGAGTGACCACTTGCCTGGGAAGCCTATTCCAGTGCCAGATCACCCTCTGGTGAAGAACATTTGCCTAATATTCAGCCCCAACATCCCTTAACACAGGTTCAGGCCATTGCCTCTGGTCCTGTCATTAGTCATCATATAGAAGAGATAATTCTTCCCCCTTCTCTTCCTCTTGGGAGGAATCTGTCAACTGACCGAATAAGCCTGGGCAACTCATCTGGGTTTGACTTTTTGGTACAGAATCTTAGGATCACAGAATGGTTTAGGCTGCATGGGACCTTAAAGATCATCTCATTCCAACCTCCCCACCATGGGCAGAGATGAAACCCGGCAGATAAAGTCGCTCAAGGCCCTACAAGTCAAAGCATATTCTCTCTGTCATCACACTGTTGTCACACAATAGCAGTGACATTCATTTGCGCCAGTGAAATACATGGATTTCTGAAATTTTAAGTAATTGGTAAATGAATGGACTAATGAGCTCACTGAAAGTCCAGACTATCTCAAAGCTTATTTTGACCAGATCCCAAACTACAGTTTGATTTGCTGTGATGGCTCTGGTCAGCATTTTGTCACTCACATAATCATCACACTGTCTGCTCTCCTTTGGTCCAAAAGATGTTCCAGTCATCTGCTACCAAGCTTTGCCTGCAAGTTTCACTCTGTGTTTTTCAGAAGCAGTAAACTACAAGACTGTTTAAGACATTAATTTTCTCCTCATATTTTAGCAAGTAAAAGACTCAAAACTAGGCTTGATCCATTTGTTATAAACTTTGTCACCCTTTTGCTGTAACTGAAAATACGGTACTACAAACTGTAGTTGAATTGGCCTGGTGGAAATAGAAAGTATCCTTCTAATCACCTCAAAAAAGAAAAAAACAGAGATGTATCCCTGCAGCAGTTTAAGATACAACATTTTGATCATTCCTATAGAACAAACATTGGTATAATTCTTTCCTGAGTTACTTGTTTTAGCCCCTAAGCTAAGCTCAGAGGAGCTAAGCATGAAAAGGAAACATTAACAAGCAGGGCTCATGTCTGGAATAATCATTACAATCATTTTGCATTGGGATGCAGTGGCTTAAAAAGAAGCAAAGGATGGCAATTTGTATATTTTGACTCTGCTTAGCCTATGTTGAAGCTTTCACAGGTGTATTAATTTAGTTATTTCGTTTATCTCCAGTGTAACAACCCTTTCTTTATCACAAAAGATCCAATTAAGCAGTCAAAGCAGTCCATGTTTCCCAAAACTGAACTGCTGTTAACCTGTAAAATACAAAATCAGAACTTGAAAAAAGTCCCCAGCTGTAGTGCAATTGGCAATTTTGGGGATCCCCTCAAGCCAAACCTTGCCTAGATGCGGGTGGACAATGTTTAAAAAGGTAAAAAAACATGAGCTAAGCTTCAGTTTAGTTTTAGAAAAAGCTTTTTATACTCCCAGGAAATAAGGACACCTGAGGGTAATCTAGTCCAAGGGCTGCACTGGTAAACTTGGGAGAAGTGTGTCAAAGAAATGCATAAAACATTTAAATGAAGCTTTTGTGAAGTCGAGACATCAGAAGTTTCCAACTTGTACTGTTTTTTCAAGGCAAATCAGTCCTGTTTCTCACAGTCATCACTGGGGAGCTTTTACGAACACTGGCTTCTCTCCCGTAAAGGTTATGAAAATTGTTCCATCAGATTTTGCAGGTTTTATTACTTTTGTGGGAAAAATCAGGTTGGTGAGGGACAATTTGTATTGGAACACGAAGAACTGATTTGTATTAAAACACAGTCAGGGATATCAGCCACTGAACACCCTGGTCTAGTGGATGGTGTACCTGCCCATGGCAGGGGGTTGGAATTAGATGAGCTTTAAGGTCCTTTCCAGCCTAAGCCATTCTAGGACTCTAGGACTTGTATGTCAAAGTTAATGATTGAAGATTCCTCTTTGATGTTGCTCTGCATAGAGATGGAACTCAGAGCCTGGGTTCTCCTGCTGACATGCTTCCAATGAGCACGATTTTAAAATTTGAGTTTATGTATTTCTGTTTTGAATGGAGTGAGAAAAGGCTTGTTCCCTTGCTCTTGGAGCTGTTCAAGTTGAAAGTGGGGAAGCACCCTGTGGCTTGTACAGCTGTGCTGTACCACCTCCTGCAGCCTGCAAAGATATTTCAGCCTCCGGGCTTGCAAACTTGGCTTTACATTCACTTCAATATTATAGTTAAAAATAAATTGGAAAATGGAGATGTCGACTTTAAGCTTTAAAAAACCACATTAGCTACCAATCTTCAAAATTTTAATGTAGCTACAAGATGTACTATAGTGTATTTCACAGGTAACACTTGATGGACTGGTCTGCATAAACCAGTGCAGATTTTGGGCCAGGACAACACCCCATGTTTAATCAATGTAATATAACAATAGTAAGTTATATGATATCTAGATTGCACACAATTCTGAGAATTAGGATGCCTTTAGAGATAATTTTGTTCCTCATTCTTACATAACTGCACCCTAGAACCATTTTTACCTTAATGTAACTATAACTATGTAATAAAAGTAGTGCAACTTTTGCATGGTTACTAATCCTTACCCACGCAAGTTTAAGGAAAAGGTGACCAGCTGGTGTCCCAAGGCTATATGAGGTTGCACAGTGTGCAAACTTATGCCAAAGAGTTTTGGTGATCACTGAATTAATCCACCAAGTATACTGCAGGAGAAGTGTGTGTAAGACACACATGCAAGTATAGACTCAGATTGCATCTACTTAAGGTTTTTAATAACAGATCTGTGTATACCAATCTAGGGATAAAAGTGGCCCCTAACATAGAAAAGTAGGTCATGATTTCAGAGCATTGACACAAAGCACCTTTTCTGTACAGTCCCTGAGTACTAGTCCTGGATTACAGCTGACTGTTTCCAAACCAGAATGGTGCTACATATAATAAATGAAGGTGTATATTCATTTTCCCCCATGTTTTCACTTTGGCTCATTTTGTCTCATAAAGTCAGTATCCAGCTCTAACAGAAACAGATAACATTAAGGATCACTCCCAGAATGCATCAAATCACATACACATCCTGCTGGCTCTTTTTCTGATGATGTTTGGCCCAATGACTGAACCCCAACCCCATGTTTGCTAGCTGCTACTGATATTTAGCTTAGATATAGGTACTTGGTGTGAAGAACAGTCTGTCTTCTTTACCCAGCCAGGAGACTGACCTGCCAGCCCAGGGCTGACAGTGCCTTTTGTTGAGCTCTGATTACAACAGCTCTGGCAAAGCCACTGTTGTGTTTGGTGCTTGTTGGTCTCTGATTTGCTCTGCAGTGCTGTACAGTGAAATGAAAAACATCTGGTCAGCTCACACGCTCTGTTTAGACCAGTTACACAAATGCATGAGATTATGCAACCCAGACCTGTGATCCTATTTCTCCCTATTCTGAAGCATTTCATATTTTGCTTTTAATCACATCGGACAGCCAGCTGGCCAGCTTCCAGGTGCCGTTTCTCAGATGGCGACCCTTGTTGCTTGACCCGTCAGCACAGGTCAGCCTGCCACCACCTCACTGTTTCACAAGAACGCCTTGTGTCTTTTCTGCTTCCCCACCCATGAAGCTGAGCACTGCGAGCTCATGCCAAGAGACCGGCTGTGGAAGCTGGTGAAGTTCCTGAAGCACGAGGACCGGGTTCAGGAAGTGTGCTGAACTCGCTTGCTCCTTGGGCTTTTCCCATCTGACAGTGTGGGTTTTCCTGCCAGCAGGGCAGAGCTTTTAACCTCCATCACCCACCTCCAGGCAAGTCTGCCTGTCTCGTAACACTTGCAGGAGATTATCCACCTGGGGGAAGCTGTATGATGCATCACAGCAGAAGGACTTCAAAACAGGATTTCTGATGGTTTTGCTCTTATCATCCTCTTCAATGATAAATCACTCAAACATGCATTTCACCAGGCTGTCTTGTCATCTCCAAAGTGAGGACATTTCCTGAGCACAGCATTTGGGAAAAGCTTAACAATGGAAAATGGCAGTGCTGCCCACTGGCTTCCACCAGGCTGAAAATCAAGGCAGCTGAAAATCAAGTTTAGTAGCTTAATCTCAGTGAGTTCAGCTTTTAATTAAAATACATAATTTAATGCTACAGACCTTATTCTCTGAGAAAAGTACCATTATAAATGCCCACATCCAACCTGGATTGCCTGAAAATTGGCATATTGCCTCTATTACTTTAGAGATAGCAAACACAAAGTGACTTATCACTGCAACCATTTGCCAAGCAGACAGAGGCACTGTCTTCATCCCAGATACAAAACCATAAACTAACACTCATTGAAGTTGACTTATTCTATATGTAAGCTGATGAAACAGCCCAGTGTGACCATAGGAAGAGCTGTTGTATGTGAACTTCCCCACTGTCACATCAAATCTTGACAGGCTGTCTGCAAAGAGCTGAGTGGGGATTATTCTCATTGGGCTGTCCCAAATTCCATGTCTAGAAGCTCCCCCAAATTGCTGCCACTGTCTATGGATTAGGTGGCATCTGATCAGAATTCCTCCTTCTTTATGTATATGTGTTTCTATGTTTCCACATACATAAAGAGCACTTAAGATATAAAGAGAGGGTAATGAAAAGAAAATAATTAGTGCCTGTTATCGCAGAAGCCCATGCTGGTTTTTTCCACCTCCCAGTTCATGTCTCCTTTTTAAGAACTTCCTCTTTATCTTATGGTAGACTTTGCTATAATCCTGGGTTTCGCCAGCAGAGATTGAGGAATGGCTCCTTTAATTTGCTTGGAAGTGATCCAGTCTTTGGAGTCTGGATAGCTCTGGTTCATATCTTAATAATTTTCATGCCTTCACATGAATTTTTAAAATGGGAAATACCCTGGTGAGCCACTGGATCTCTCTCCCTTGGCTGGCAGCTTTCCTTCTCCATTAAGGCAGCCAAGGAAATCTCATATTCCAAGCCACAAGAACCTCCTCTTCCACTCAGGAGAGGAGTCTGAGTTTAGTTTGGAGGTGGATGCATAGACGTGCATGCACACGCACAGGCACGCACTGTTTGATTCACTATTCCTCTCGTCCCCCTTTCACCTATTAGTGTCCTTTGAAGGATCAGGTTACCTTGCCAGTGGAAATATATGAGCTCACTGTGTGATATAGCATAACTGCAACAGCAGATCATATAATTTTCCCCCGAAGGCTTGTTGCAGACTATGTCGAGTCATTTGTATTTATGACAGCTTGGGGGTGATTTAGTACGACCTCACTTTGATAAAAGCCATTTAGAGCTCATAAATATGGGTGACACACTGCCTTCTTGGCTGGGATTTTAAATGGAGAGCTGCATTTGCATTCCCATTGAGCTTTTATTGTTTAGGGGGTAAGAATGGGAAGGAACAAGGTAGAACAGGAAACAGAAGGAGTGTGCAAAATGCAAAAGGGCCCTTGAGGAAGGAGGGATGATGCTGTGCTTAGAGTAGCCCTAGCTCAAAGCACCTGTGACGCCCCTTCCTCTCTCCATCCCCTCCTGGGTAAGGGACAAGGTGAAGTTCTGCTCCTCCCAAATGGGTCAGCTGGTGGGATAAGGGGATTCTTTGGGGCAAGAATAAAAAGGGCTTCCCTATGTCATCAGGTTTTCTGCTAGCTTTGGTCTTGCTGTTGTGCACTGTAATTTTTACTTAATTTCAAGGAGCCATTTACCAAGTATATTTATATTCTGTACCTAGATTTATAAGGAGATAGACAATTTATGGTCAACAATAAAAGACACTTAAGCCAAGCATAGAGTTGTCAGATTTTATGCACTAGGCTTAAATTGATCATTGGTGGAAGCAAGTAGGAAGATTGTTCTTTTTCATAATTTGTAATCCCCAAAAGAATTTGAGCATCACAACCCATTGAATTTCACAGAGATTAATATAAATATTTTTTTTTTATAAATGAGAATTCAAAAGATAAAGGAGTTTTTATCGTTCATCTTTCTTTCTCAGTAGCAGAGGCAGAACCTGAGCCTAGGTGGGTATCTTGACCATCAGGTCTCCAATCAGGCAACTTCCTGAAGCCACATATTGTCACGTTCTCTGGTTTTCCTTTCTCTTATACAACCAGTGCAGGTCAGAAGGAATACTGGGACCTGTTCTTGGTGGCTAGGAGACTTACCTAACACATTCCTCGTCAGCCTTAAATGGTGGAATTACTTACTGGAGGTAGATGAGGATCGCGATTCTCAGTTTTGTTTCTAAAGCTGTCCTGTTTGTGGGCTTGATGTTTAGGGCTGAGGGTTATCAAATTAAATGAATCAAAGACTCTTTGATTGGAATGTAGATATCTTCTTCAGAGCTTTATATGTATAAAATCTTTGGATTTTGATGTAAAAGCTTGAACAATATCACTTGCGAAAATTACCTCTGAAATCTGTCCAGAAAACATATTTTAGCATATACCTATACATTGGAAATATATCAAAAAGATTTAGGCTGATCAGGTTTTAAGCTCTTTTTAAGCTTCTTGGAGTGCTTTTTTATGAATTATAGTGGTTTTATTGAACATTATTTTTTATTTTTGATGTCTAAAAGGATAAAGCTGTTACACAGGCAAAATAAATCTTGCCTGCCTTTCAAGTCATTCCTATGGTGTGATATATCATTACAATGTTGTACCAAATTATTTAATTTTATACATGAAGTAATCAATTAACTATGTTGCCATCATTACATTGTTATTGTCCTCTGGGTTGGATAATGTTTATAGGTTGACTGTTAAGTTTGATGTTTACAGCAGGAAACCCAATGCTTTCTTTTATCCATTTGGTTACTAAAAATCATTCATGTCACAAGCTGGTTAGACTTTATATATGTATATTCAAGGAGTTTTTGGAATAGCTTGTGTGTAGTGGCAGACCAGCACTACTCAGGCACTGATTCAGAGGTGGAGTTTAATACAGAGAAAGGTGCTGAAGCTGCAGTCTGTGTGTTCTGCATTATGCTCAGCTGGTCCATGCACACCACACGTCTGTCCCGTCTCTGCTCCCATCACTGGGGCTCCCACCTAGTACCTAGGCAACAGAATCCAGAGGAATTAAAAGGCAGTGTGCTTTTCATTAAGCAAATGAAAAGAAAATCACAGTGCCTGCCCCGAAGATTGTACACTGTAATCAATGGCAGCAGTAATGGGAAACTTCACTGCACTCAGAGGAACAGTAAAACATGCATGATGGGGCCCTGAAGATGAGACAACCAGTAAACTACTTACTCTGCTCCAGCTTCATTAGCCATTAAAGCAGGATAATGGCACTTACCTTATCTCGCCAGAGATTAGTTAGTCGTCACTATCACACAGTTATAGAGGTGAGGTGAAAAAAAAAAAAAAAAGAAACATCCCTCTAATCCTTGCCTTACTGATGTTGGCAGCAGGTGAGGATGAGACCCAGGTTGTGCCACGTGGTGCTGGTGGCTGTACTGGTTCTGGAGTGCAGGGATGCTTGTGCATGGGCTCTTGACTTGTGGAAGAGCAGGTCTGTAGGATGCGTGCAAGTACCAGGCTGCTCCAGCACATGCTTTGAGTTGGACTTTATGATCTTCGAGGTCCTTTTTAGCCTTATCTATATTGTGATACTGTGATCCTTGTGAGTCCCTCCAACTCGGGATGTGCTATGATTCTATGATTCTCAACAGGAGAGAAAGAAAGGAACTGATTTTGCCCGCTGGGGCTTTCACATTTGGGGTTCAAGTGTGGTGTAGCTCCTAAGAAAGCAGGTCCAAGGATCACCAAAGGTCACTCTGTCTAAAGCCCCTTATGGCTGAAGCCTTGCTCAGCAATCTGCGCCATGGGACCTCTCCACGGATGACAAAACAGAGGGATGGAGCAGAAGTGACACAGCCGTGCGGGGAGGCTTGTGCAACACCTGTCCACACCATGCCTGGCGTCAGCCGGTGCCATTTATCTTTATAAGCATTTTTATTAAAAGTAGGTCCTAGAGCAAACAGACCTCACAGTGTGGCTTTATTCATTAAATGAGTTGATTCGGCCTCTGCTGACTCAAAAAGCCAATCAACAAGCCCTCTGAATCTTTGATCAATTTTTCTACTTTGCTGTTCTCTAAAGGCTCAATTTCCTCTCCTGTCATGCTTTAGAGAGGGGGAAAATGCACAGACTAGTCCCCCAGTTATAATACAATTATTTGGTGCAAGGGAATTTTTTTTTCACTTGAATAAATTAGTTGTTAATTAAAGCTTTTTGATGTAGTGTGAAAGGAGTTATATTTGATACCAACAGCTGTATGCTGTTTGATTTATAGTCCTTTGGGGTGTTGTTGGTTACAGCGATCCATTTCTCCCCCTTCCCCCCACAAAACACACACACACACTCATTTCAAAGACCATTAACTGGTACTGTGTTTTCAAATAGAAGGAGAATAGTATTTTTGCTGGTGTTTTCACTTTTGTGTGCAGCACTTGAAGACAAGAAAGCAACGTTTCATCACCTTGGCCTTTTCTCGCAGTGTAAAGTCCTGTATCAGTGACAGCAAAGACACTTTTGACTCTGCCAGGGTGAAGATTCTGCTTGATCTGATGGGTTGATCCTGAATGTGGTTCCCTAGCTTAGCACATTGCATCTGCAGGATGCCACTGGCAGAGGATTTCCCCTGATTTCCATTTCAGGCAGGTTAAACTCCCACTGTGGGAACTGATCCAAGCTTCCAGGTAATGCATGAAGTGTTTGGAAGCTGTGAGATGCGTTTGGATGGAGGTATTGCTGTAGTCTTCGATCTGTGCAGAATTAGGGATCTGGGTGATTTTGAGGATTTTGGGTTTGATTTCCTGATGTCAAATTAGAGAATACAATAGAAAATGTTGGCAAAGGGGCTGGATTATGTAAAATTCCTTTTCTTTCTTCTAATCCTCTCTACAGAGTAGATTAAATCCAATAATTTTTTGGTGCTCTCACTTAGTTGATTGATTTACTTATCTCTAATTTCTCAGAAATTACTCAACACTCATCTGCTTAGCTATGACTGTTTCACATCAGACCAGGGACCATGTGCCAGAGGTATTTCCAAGAGGATGTGCCATCCCAAAGGGTTGTCCCAAAATCCTCTGTCTCCCATTCCTCACCAGTGAAAAGAATGGTCTTGGAAAAGGGATGGTGGCTTTTGGCTGTTTGACATTACAGTCACACACAGGTTAAGGAGAGCTTTTCCATATGTGGTGCTGTTTTCAGTCAATTCCCAACAGAATGTTCATTAACTCTAATGGAAGCAGTTGATCAGAAAGTGTATTTCTTCATACTGTTTTGTATTTGAATTTCTGTGTCTGGGAAATAGGAGTGAGACTTCCCAGTCATGCGGAATAACATGTAGGGCACCTTCTAGAGATGATTCAAGCTCAGCTGAGCAAAGCAACAGGATCAGCTTTAAACAGAGAGATAAAACCCTGCTTCTCCAAGAACCCTTATCCCAGTCAAGGTTGTCCTACTGCTGCCATTTAATTTGCTTTAATCCGATGGAAGGGGAGAATGGATCTTAATTAATTGCCTTCTACTTCAGGCTCAAGAGGAAAACCTGCTTTAGAACAATTTAATGCAATCAAAATCTGCAGGTTGTGAAGCTGCTGGCAGACTTCCCTGTTTGTGAGTAAATGAGTGCACATTTCCAGCTCTCAGGGATGGGAGAAGCATTTCTGAAAGATAGTTGCTGAAGGTGTGGACTTCTGGAGAACATGAAGAAGTGGAAAGTAGAGTAGCTTTGTCCTGTTCCCTGCTTCTCCCCAGGGAGCATGATGTCACTGTGGCCTCAAGTCCTGCCCATAACTGTTGAGTGTGAGTGACATTTTAAGGAACTAGAAGATGATGGAGATCACCTGTGTTGAAGAGGATGGCTGGAGAGAAGAAATGCCCACATCATAGCATTGTGTTCTTTCTCTGCTCTCACTGTGACTGTGCTTCATTCCTTTCTGTTATCATCTATCTAATCTATCTATCTATCTATCTATCTATCTATCTATCTATCTATCTATCTATAATTTACCAACAGTCCTGGCTTATCGGTGACATACCGGCAAACTGGAAATTGGCTAATGTGACACCCATCCACAAGAAGGGCTGGAAAGATGATCCGGGTAATTACAGACCTGCCAGACTGACCTCAATCCCGGGTAAAATCATGGAACAGATAATCATGAACACTATTACACAGCACCTGGAAAATAACCATAATATCAGATCTAGTCAGCATGGATTTAGGAGAGGTAGATCCTGCCTGACCAACCTGATCTCCTTTTATGAACTGGTGACTCGCCTGGTTGATGATAGAAAGGCCATGGATGTTGTATACCTGGACCTTAGTAAAGCCTCAGTAAAGCTTTCCCGTGGTAAGCTTCAGAAGAAACTCTCAGAGCGTGGATTGGATAGGAGCATTTTCTGTTGGGTTAGGAATTGGCTGGATGGACAAGCTCAGAGAGTGTTGGTAAACAGTGCCACATCCAGCTGGCAGCTGGTCACTAGTGGAGCCCCACAGGGACTAGGCCCAGCACTGTTTAATATCTTTATTGATGATATGGACGGGAGAATTGAGTCCACCATTAGCAAGTTTGCAGATGATACCAAGTTGGGGGCAAATGTTGAGTTGCCAGAGGGCAGAAGGGCCCTTCAGAGGGACTTTGATAGACTAGAGAAATGGGCCGATTCTAATAATATGAGATTTAACAAGTCTAAGTGCTGGCTTCTTCACTTTGGACATAACAATCCCAGTCATCGCTATCAGCTGGGGGACAAGTGGCTAGAGAGCTGGGATTGTTCAGTCTGGAGAAGAGGAGGCTGAGGGGAGACCTTATCGCTCTCTACAACTACCTGAAAGGAAGTTGTAGTCAATTCCCAACAGAATGTTCTAGAATGTTCTACAACTACCTGAAAGGAAGTTGTAGTCAGCTAGGTGTCAGTCTCTTCTCTCTGGCTACC
>WEKX01020834.1:19172-31325 GCA_013390025.1 Pitta sordida | reverse complement strand
AGAGAGAGAAATCCAATAAAAGTGCATATTTACTGACAAACAGACAAGAAAAGTCCACATTTGCACACACGCACGCAGTGCCAGCACATCAGTGACACTTGTCAAGCAGAGGAGGCGGCTGCACGCATCTGTGTTTGCTCCCATACAACCATTTTATTTCCTTTTGAATAACAAGGGGCTTTTCCCCCCCACCCCTTCCCTGGAGCTGTGGACTCCATTTCTGACAATGCACAACCATGTTGCTTGTTGGAGTGCCTGTCATTAAGCAACACGCTGATTATTCTGGCAGCTCCGCTACTCAAGTCCCCATGGACGAAGTCAGACATGGAGAGAATTGAATTTCGCCAAGGATGGGGCTAAAGGTCGTTCCATGCAGTGGACAGCTGTGTCTAGTCAAATCGAAAGTATTGCTCCAAGCGTTACCCACAGAATAGCTGATAGCTCTGTTGTCAGTTCATTTACACTTGCATCCTGTTACAAATTAAACTGAAATTGTGGTGTGCTGAAGGAGCGGAAAGTCAGTTTTCTGCCAAGTGACTATTCCTTCTACGTATCACCAATTTCCAAGTGCAGCCACTATAGATCATTGCTAAGGGTTTTCTTGGTTTCCAGAGATGAAGATTTAGGATTCTGATTTTTTGCCATGGGCAGAATTCCCATTAGCACCTGCTCTCATCTTCTAATCCCATAGGTTGAAAAGGAAATGCAGAGCTCTGGTGAGTGGCCTCTTTTCTCAGGCTGCTAACAAAGAATACCATAAAGTATAGAATTGCTCCATAACTTCTTCCACTTTCCAAGTTTCCTTTCTTTTTCCTTTTTTCCTTTTCCTTATTTTATTCTTTTTTTCCCCTTTCTTTTGTTCTTCTCTATCTTTTAATTTTCTTCTCCCTTTCCTACCCTCCCCCTCCTCCCCCCCCCAATTCAGCACAACATCTCTCCCTGAACCCACTCCTAAGTCTCTCCATCAGCAAGACAGAAAAATGCCTTCTGGGCAGAAACACAGCCTCTCACAGGATCCTCAATGAGTCCTAGCAACTAAGCTGAAAGCCTGGGACTTGACCACATTTGGAATAAACTTGCCCAAAAACATCAATGCTAATTAGCTGGTGTTATGAATGGATTAAGTGAGACACCAGCTGCAAGGGGGCATTTTGATTTGGGTTGCGGATGGGTAATTAGATGCACATAAGCTGGCTGGGGAGCTGTCAGTCAGCAAGCAGCAGCTCTCTTTGCTGTGTTAGATAGAAGAGCTTTTCTGTGTCCCATCATCTGTTTTGCTGTGAGCCTTTGGGTGATGTACCAGTAATCAAACACAGCGTTGACCGTGAACTGAAACCCTCCCCTGAGTCACAACCATGCAGCTCAGTGACTTCAGAACTCCACTCTTCATGCAGCTGAGCAACACCATTTTATTTATAATGCAAAATGCTCCTCGAATGGTGGCTGTTAGTGTTAACACCATCCTTCCCTTTGATCCGTGCCAGCGTTCTCTGTGGTTTCTCACCTATGATTGGTGCTTGTAATGGAGTTTGGGGGCAAATGTATTTATACAGTCATTAAATTACCTACAACAATACTGATGACAGAAAACTATACAAAATTGAAGCTATAGATGAGTAAATATGGGCAAACCATAAAACTATAGAATCATAGAATGTCTTGGTTGGAAGCAACATTAAAGCTCATCTCATTCCACTCCCTGTCATGGACAGGGACATTTTCCTCTATCCCAGGCTGCTCCAAACCCTGTCCAATCTGGCCTTGGACACTTCCAGGGATGAGGGACCCACAGCTTCTCTTGGCAACCTGTGCCACAGCCTCACCAACCTCACAGGAAAGGGTTTTTTTCCTAATATCTAATTTAAACCTACTCTCTTTCTGGTGATGTGAGTATCTGTGGTGTTCTAACCTACAGCTGTGCTGCTTGTCCTGGGCTCCCTTTCTAGTCACTGAAGAGAAATAGGTAACTCCAGGGAGATCCATCTACTTCAGACATTGTCTGTGTTTGAAGGATTGGATTCACTACAGGGAATCCTGGGGATTTGTTTGGATGAAGTTGTCTGGCTTTTAGATCTCTATTTTAAATAGGTGAGTCAGGAAGTAAATCCTGCTTTTCCTCCCAAATCTGAAGCTTTCATGAGAGCAAAATATCCAGACAGCAACTTTCTTAAACATGAAGAAAAGCAAAAAATAAAAAGGCAGCTTGACTGCTCCTGATATAGAACCTTTAACAGCTCCATAAATAAAGGGCATATACATGTATTGGCTGACTGCATCTCAGATTGCAATACCAATGTTTTAAAAGCCTGCTGACAGAGCATCTGCTTATTTCCTTACTCCTCATTGGAGTCTTTGCAGGTAAGTCATGCATTATACAGTATCATCTCTAGCAATGCATGACCAGAGGGGACAGACTGGAAAAATTCTGGATGGTCCATCACTTCCCCTTGCCTTCCAGGAGAGGGAAACACAAGGAATGATGTATTCAGTTAATAGGCAGAATTAGCTAAAGAAAAACCTTCTTTGAGTGAACTGGGATTTGCAGGTTTTTTTTTTAAAGAAAGGGAAATGTTACTACATGAGGTGGCCACATGCACAATAGAACAAAGATAATTTTCAGTAAACTCCTCAGAAAACATATTGAGCAGCTTAGTATTAGTCAATGAAAAAAGAAGTATCATGCTTGATTAGAAAACATTCAACTGTGAGTTATAAGAGCTTATGGTGAACCATGACACTGCTAGAGTATTTTGAGGAGCCCAGGTACAAATTCAGCCTCACCCTGACTACAACCTAATCTGTCCTGTGTTATCACCGGCAGTGTTTCAGAGGATGTCCACAGTGGTCACATCATATTAAAGTTTCTCTTTAGGAGCAAAACTTTTTGCAGAGTTTGTAAAATGCAACTGCTGGTAGAAGAATAACTATCTCCCCAAGCAGGTTTTTCAATCTGAAAGTTCATGTTAACCTCATGCCGTGTCCCACTGCTGTGCATCCAAAATGCTTCCTTTGGTTGTTGTTAGCTAAAAATACACCTTGAGGTTTTTCTAGTAAGGTGTTTTTTCTCAGCCATGAATGCCTACTCATCTGCATGGCATTGTCTTGGCTCAGGTAAGTCCATAATTCAGCATCGCCAAGCACTCCGGCTTGTAGACCTGAGGGTGTCCACTGGCCTTCCTGGCAATTCTCCCTGGCCATGTGCTTTCGAGCCAATGTCCACATGAGTTTGGTGTGTTTCTTTGGATACCTACTGGGTTATTTAGAGGAGAAGGCTCAATCAGAAGTTTTTTTTCTTCACTGAAGGGAGGGGCCTGAAGAGACGATCCATAGTACTGTGGTGATACAGTATGGGTCAATGAGATATATTGACCCACCTACAGACACATTTGTATCTGTTTTAAGTGTTTGGGGTTTTTTGTCTGCGACAGAGAAAAGCTTTTAGACGTCAAGATGATTATGTAAAATCAGTTTCTGGGCGTCTGTCCAGTTGTTCATAACGTCACCCATTTAGATATACACAGAATAAATTTTTAGAAACTACTTCTGGATCCAGCAGAGTAATGGATCAATATGATAAAGAAAGCCATGGAAGTGGCTTTCATCCTGGAGCACAGGGGGATGTAGGCAGCAAAATAGTTGTAGCTTTATAGGCTTTCCTAATTAGCATCTGTCACTGAGGAAATGTCATAAGACTTTTTCCACAAGTATTCATTAGCTGTTGGGTTTTTATAAGCTTGGTTAGACTTTGTACACTTTCTCCCACCATCCTGTCATGTTTGCTCTTAACAAATATTCCAGCAAACATGTTTGCACGCAGTACTGTTTGTGGAGGCTGCAAATACTGGAGAATATTCCTGAATAGTGCCTTTAATATTCCAGCTAAAAACCTGCTTCTAGGGATAGTAATGTCCCTCTGTTCAGGAGACAAACACCACTGTGTCGTGCAGACATTTAACAGTCTGTGAATTGGGAAAAGATCAAGAGGAGTTTTAGAAAAGAATTTCAAATACGTATTCTAAGGCAAAGAGCAATCTGCCAGTAGTTAACAAATCCACACACAGAGTATGTCAAATGCCTGTCTGTTCCCATTCCTGGGATTTAATGTCATGAACAAATTTTGAAAGCAAAACCAAATATTTTTTTTGCTATTCTCCTCAATTCCACTCTGTGGAAGAAAAGAGGTGTTAAAAAAAACCCTAAAATTTGTTCTGTTTAAAATAGCTTCCACAACATTGTTTCTTATTGATTGATCTTTAAATAAGAGACTCTTGCTCTTCACTCCTGTTTAGATTAATGATTTCTAAGGCTTTTCTTTTTGTGACAGCGATGAATTGGTCAATGTTTGTATAAAGCTTTTCTAAGTGCACTATTAAATGGGAAAAACTTCAACAATAAACAGGCTGACTGGCTCAGTGATAAATTCAAAAGAAGGGAAGGTGTATATTTTTAGACAGAAGAATCATGATGGAAATTGTCTGAATGCCCTGCATTTGGAGAAGGACTATGTGGAAAAATGCTTCAAATAGGTACCAGACATTACTGCTCTTAAATCAATGAGACTGTGCTTTGGGGAAAAAAAAAAAAAAAAAAAAAGAACCCCTTGTCTCACCAATGCCTATCTTGTCCTAAGGCTTGCCTTGGATCTAAACATTCCTGACAGTGTTGGAAGTAAAACCTTCAGGATGTCTTTAAAAATCCTTTCAGTTCCTCTTGTCAGCATGACTGGCAAGCAAGCTTGGACATTTTATCTTTCCCCTACATAAGAAAAAGATACAGGCAATTAAAGATGCAAAAGAAATGAAAAGAATCTTCCTGGACCTTTGTCTTGCTTTGTCCAGGGCTGGTCTTATTATTAAAAACTCATTAAGGACAAACAAAATCCCAGGTTTCTCCCTTGTTTGTCATGCCAGAGGATCACATATGTGTCTGGTTGGTTTGGGAGAGGATGGATGGCATATTCATGGTGTTTCTGTGAGTGGGTTTTAAGTTCTGTCTCTGTGGGTAGAAGTTCAATCCTCTGTGTTTTCAGTCTGCCAGAAATCAGGGCAACACTGGCAGTTCCAAAAGATGAATTATAAGCTTCTGAAGTTGCCAGGCTTCCATGGAAAGCCTTCTGATATTGAGCTGAAGGTGAGGTTCAGGATCTGTAGTGGTTTCCCAGTTTCAGTGCTGGCTGGCTTTGACCCTCTCGGCAAACCTGCACTTCTCTGAGCTGTGCAAATGAGATAGCAGTATCTGTCTCACAGGGGGTGTTAAGAAGCTTAATTCATTAGTGTTTACAAAGTGTTTCTAGATCCTCAGATGTAAGACTCTATAAACAGACAAAGTATTACTAATTGCCAGCTTATACTGAATTGTAAAGTGAAAATAAGGATGGCTGTTGGAAAGAGGTGCTGAATTTTCTGATGAGCTGTATCAGTCTAGTGGCTTCAAGTTAAACAGTTTAGAGTTTGATTTCCCATTACTATCATCTCAAAAATCTCCATTCAGTTTTATTGGCGTAATATTTGACCTCCAGTTTACTTTGGGGAAAATGAAGGCACATAGGAGTCTGCAAGTGGAGCCTCCTATGACAAAGAATAAATCAGGGGCTTCATTCAAGCAGTCACTCCTGAATGTACACCATGAGGTTACATTGGTTTAAATAGAATGAATCTTGATTTACAGAAATGACTTCAGTGGTGCTGTTAGATTTATACCAAAATATATTAGGAAAACAATCTTGCATTCTTTATGGCCAAGGAGCACACCATGGTGCTAATGTTTAGTGGATTTCAAAGCATATAGGTGGATTTTTTTTTTCCGATTGCATGGTTTAGTTTCATGGGGTTTTGTCCTCTTCATAAAGCCCTGGCAGGCAAAACACTCTATTTATTCAGTCCTTTCCACTTTCTGAATATCCTGAAATGCCACGGCAATGTCACGTTTGGATTCCTAGTTAACTTTTTGTTGCCATTTTGGAGGGTATCAGGAATAGTAATAAGTTGGATTACTTGTGCTGTTTGTATTTATAAGTTGTTTTATTTGTATATATTTTTCATGCAAAGTCTGATTCTGTGGGACCAAGCTATCAAATAAGTTTGTTCAAAAATTAATCAGAGAAATGGAAAGAAACTTACTTAGTGCTCTTTCACTCTTTAAAATGCACCACATTTTATGTTGGATTTTTTAATTATTTTTTTTTTCCCCTGAAACCAAAATTTTAAATAAGTAGTGGATAGCCATTTCCCACTTGGCCTCCAAAGGGTGAAATCCTCATCTGGTATAAATTGGCATAGCTCAATTCAAATCAGAGTGGCTACATTAATTCAATCCAGCTGAGGCTCCAGACCTTAAAATGCCAGCAAGGAGAGTGAGTTTTGCATAGGATGGATTTTTGGGCTGGGTGGAAGGTTTTTCTATGTAACTTAGCTATGAGTCTAGGCTCAGGGCTGTGGGAAACTGTCTGTTTGACATCTGCAGCATATGCAGCAAATGCTTTGGCAGTTTGAGTTAATGCCTTTTGAATTCGCAGGTTGTTTACTTTCAGCTTGAATGTGGATTTGCTTTCAGCCTCAATGGGAAATCTAACATAAGAAGTAATAGGGCCAGCCATCTGTCCAAAAGGCTATGAGAATTCCTGGTTTTGAACCAATAATGGAGATGAGGGACAAGTTCACTCCCTGTGTAATCTCTGGCAAATTACTGGCATGCTCCTTGGATTTCCGACCTGGGACCCAATCCCTCTGGTACAGTGTGAGCAAGCACAGAATTAGGAGGGGAAACCTGTAAAATGAACACGGTCAACATCCCTTTCCAATGGCCGCTTCTACAAACAAGCATTTTTCCAGCCCTTTCTTCCTTTGCTCTGATTTACAACACATTTTGGCGTGTAAACTGTGCACCTGTGAAGCGGCCGCTCTACCGTCGCTGCAGCCTGTGCTCTCAGGGGAGCAGTAAACAGCATGAGTGAATGGGAACCCCCATCTCTTGCCAAGATTTCCTGCAAGTAAATATCAATCCATGTGTTAGTCACAGACCAGAGGATGGTGTAATAACTAGATCGATTGGGTCACTTTTTAAAAAAAGCTCAGGGCCAGATTTCTTAACTGCTCAGCACACTCCTGAAAGAGTCCAGGCTTTTTTCTTTCTTTCAAGCCAAAAGTTAAAGCTATGTCTCCCCCGAACCAACTAAACTAAGAAGCTGCACAAAAGCCAAGTTTTGAAATGTATTATCAGCATCCTGAAGCATTTAGCAGGACATGGTGAGCAGATTTTATAAGCACACAGCATGTGACGGGTAATAGAGCTGCTTCCTGTTCACAGATGTGGACATGAATGGGGACCTGGGCCTCCTGCACCTGTCTTCGTCATCCACAAGAAGTGCCATCAGCTTCTGTGAGAAAATACTTAAACTATATCTATTGTGCTGTCTAGAAGGCTGTGCCCTTTTTTTTGAACACTCTGTGGCATTAACTCCTGGTCACAGCTTTTCCATTGACTTTGTCCATTGTTTCTGTTGACTTGGATTGAGTTATCCTGATTTGGACCAGCTGAAAACATGAGTCTTGGTCTCCAAAACACTTGGATGAGCCACAGATCATTGCTTGAGTATAAAATAAATAATAGGAAAGCTAAGGGAAAAGCCACCAAGAAATCATTTAGGAAGACATCATCTGGTCTTTAACAGCACAACAGTCATTCTTCCCTACATGTGCTTGAAACCTTTGTAAGGTGAATGGCTCAGGAGCATGGGCTATCTAGCAACACCCTTAAAAGCACATTAGCCTGATTCTCATCTGCCTTACACAATGAGCAACAGTAACTAAGATACCCTGGTGTAAATACAGCCAGAGATCAAAACCAGCCCTGCCAACAGCCTTGTTTGTCCAGAGGACTCCAGCAAAACATACGACATTCATTCCAACAGCACCAGGCTATTTTACCTCAATTACACTTCTATTTAAGAAAACTGTAGGGCACTAGATCATGTTCAAACTGTTTTCTTTCACCCTTCTCTGTCAAACCAGGGCTACACAGATAGGGTGAGAAAACAATACTCTCTTCAGCGTCCTCATTTTGTTTATTGAGTCAATAGTATTTACTGACTAATAACAACCCAGGACTCATTTGAATGGGAAATGCTGTGATCTTGCATGTTATCTAATGGTAGAATAGGCAGGTTACAGAGAAGTCGTGTGCTTAAGGTTGTAGAACTCAAGGCTTGTAGTCCTCTCTTATAGAAACTAGCCTTTTCTGCTGTTTTTCAGGGAGCCTTCTCTGAAAGTTTTCCATAGAATCACAGAAGCTTTATTTCTTTATTCCCTTTTTATCTGTGGAACCCTGAGAACCAGGGTGGCTTGAAAGTAAACCAGCACAGTTCAGCCTTCAAGTTAAAGACTTTGCGGCTTTCGGCTTTGCTTGGAATCAGAGGCAGAAGAGCCAAAACACTACATAAAAGAAGGAAAAAAAGCTGGTTTTGTGGTATTTTTGGCATGGACAACGGGGACAATGGGTTTCAGAGATACTGGAAATCATGCAAGAAGAGTCTGTTCTTAAGACATTTCTAGCCGTGCTCTGAAGACTGAGGGTTTTAGATAAGCATCTGCATGTGGGGATCTTTATCCAAAACAAACCACCCAACCTTTTGTAGTTCACCCGTCACTAATAGTGATTTCCCCTTCTGCATCTCTCCGTGCACTCGCACACGCACACAAGCTCTTTGAGGCATCCTAAGAGTTTTTCTTTGCCTATAATAATTTAATTGCCTCTTGACCAAGATTTTCTCCTTGGTGAAGAGAAAGATTGAAGTCGCCCTGTGCTGCCCAAGGGATTTCCTCTCCTCAGCCTCACTGCACACATCAGGATTGTTTCTCCTTTGCCACATCATCTCTGCATTTGGCACGATTGGTTTGGGTTTTTTTTTTCTTTCCCAGACTGGAAAAATCCAACATCTCCTCCCCCTCCCTGGCAGCGTGGGTGACAGAGACGGAGAAATCAGCACAGTGTCAGCAAGAGTTTAGCCCCGCAGCTGGGACCTGAACTTTCAGCGGCAGAGTACAGCGCTGGGTCACTGCACTAAAGCAAGCCAGATTGATACAAAGTGCTTGCTCACCCTGGGAAGGGAAGCATCAGAAGCCAGTTGATAAAATCTTTAGGCACCATCTATTGTAAGATTATAGCAGCAAAGGCTGGTTTTTTCCGGGGAAAGATGACAGTATAGTGTGTATTTAGAGTCATGATCCCCCAAATGACATGATATTTGGGTGCTTGCTGCACTGGGAGGGATATAGATTTTAGTGTAGATTTTAGAGCTGTTGAAAACTGGAAATGGAGCGTGTGGACTCAACATGCTGCACATGGTGTGAAGTTTTCAGCTGTGAAGACCTGAACGATCATGTCTGCCAAGAGTTAATTTGCTTAGAAAGAGGATGCTAAAATATTCTTTCCCACTCCAGTTTGCAACTGAGAACTTGTTAGTCTGTAATATCCTTTATTTATAGCACTTTTTAACTCAAAGGGTCTGAAAGTGCCTCTGTCTAGGAGTCACTTCAATGATACCTGCAGGCAAGGATGCTTCTCTGATGGTGACTCCAACTGAGATGTCAGGGTTTGCTTTGCCGCAGATACACATAAGGGACCCCATCTCTCTTGACAAATGGCAGAACCAAGTAGTAAGGGCTGGAGGGAGAGGCAGAAACCCACCCTTAAGTCTGAGGGATAGCAAAGAGAGGAAATATGCATAAAAGCCATATGGTAGAGAGCATTTAGGTGGACACTAGCTGATTTTGGAAGCAGAAATTAGGAGGAACCATAGACAAGGCTGGATGATAACCTGATGCAAAGACCCTGGCACAATGAAATCACATTTCAGAAAAGGGGATTTGGTGGGCCTACCTGTATATTTCTCCATCCACCCAGCCATATCCAGCTGTGCTGTTGTGGTCTGGAAAAACTCCAATGTAACCCTGTGCTGGGGACACATCTCAGTGGCAGAGATGCTCCTAAGGACATAATCTCAATGCTTAATTTAAACATGCAAACTCACACATCCCTTAATGAATGTAGTCATGGCAGGGCATCTGCTTATTTTAAATCCACTTCAGCGCCTGCCCATCAGCTGCTCCCCACACAGCAGCTGGCGGTGACCAAAGGACCAGTATCTCCATGTGGCTCCTGGCAGCTACAGAGGTGTCATCCAGCCCTCTGTTCTCCTCCTGTGTTATCTGTGCAGGCCAGGGATGAAAAGTCAGACCAACTGATGGGTTTACAGTTCCAATTTACAGATTTCTGCTTCATCCACAGCCAGGCAAGATTTTGCCAAGATACATATTAGGCAGCTGCTCAGGACATTGCTGTTTTGTCTGCACCACCCCAAGCATGCTGTCTGTCTGTCTCCTGCTCTATCTCTGCAACCCTGCTATCAAGCTGGTTGCTCTGCTATTTCCTGGGGTGGCCAGAGCACGTTCAGTGAGAACTAGCCTTTTTCTGGCACTTTTGCTGGGCCTCCAGAGGACTTGCCCCAGGGAGAGACTCCCCATCTGTTTCAGCATCCCCTAATTCCAATGGCTTCCAAGGAGTCCTGATGTTTCTTGGTGGACAAAGCCATCCCAGCAGTCTCATAAAAAGCTCTCGGGACATCAGTGGGTGCTTACAGGGTTGTACCCCTCCCTAGGTCTCCAGCCAGGTTTTCAGCTTAGTACACTCGTGTCTCCATGGTAAAATCCTCACCACATCTCTCTTCCGAACATATCCTTCCCAAGCCATTACCAGCATCCGCATTATTATATTTTTTTATCCAAATCTCTTTCCTCCAGGCACCAGACAAGGTGCATTTGATACCACTTTATCTCTGTCATGCATATGTCAGTGTTTCAAACTCTAGTTTAATAGGAGTCACACCACTATCTGGAAGTTGGCTCTCTTGGGTCCTTTCTATGGAGAACATGCATTTTGCCTCAGTCTTCCTCTACCTCCCAGCAAAACTTGACTCCTCCCTCTTTTGAGGAAGGGGTTAGGACATCCTGGCATGCATAAGGTCCTGTCATCTGCTTTTAGTGCATCTCTCACTCCCTCCTTTCTCAGTGAAGAGAATACATATTGTGTATATTCGTATGGGGGTTTTTCCCCCTCTTCTTGGTCCATTGACTGTTACATCACATATCACTTCCTTTCTGCACGTGCTGCTTTGGATTTGTGGGTGCAGGTGGGAGGGAGTCGCTCTAGAATCATTGAATTATAGAATATCGAGTTGGTAGGGACTAAAAAGGAAAATTGACTCCAACTCCAAGAATCCCATCATGTCTGAGAGTGTTGTTCAAATGCTCCTGGAAAAATGCATGCTTGGGGCTGTGATCACTTCCATAGGGAGCCTGTTCCAGGGCCCAATCACCCTCTGAGTGAAGAACCTTTCCCTAATACTCCCCAAAATTCCCTGACTCAGCTTCAATTCTGTTCCCTTAGGTCCTGTCACTGGTCACCAGTGAGAAGGTGGCAAGCCCTGTCACTACGGAAGGAGAAATAGAAAGAGGGAAATAGGAAAGAAAAAGACTTAAAAGAATAAAATAGGGGAATAAATATTTGGGAGGAGGGCGTTTAAGAGGAGAGAAAAATAAATCAAAGCTGGTGCCAGGCTGGAACCAGCAGCTGGTTGCCAGCACAGCAGGCTGAGAAGTTGTTGGTGGAAGCACTCAGTGCCATGTTTGGGTTGCTTAAAAAAATACTGAGTCCCTCCCTTGTTATACCGCCTCTGCTTTTCTCCCGGCCTCACAAGCAGGAGGAGTGACTCGGCTGCCAAAGGCGTGCTTGTATATACAGCAGTGCCAGGGTATGCGAGCAGAGCGTGTCTGTGTCCCCATCACACACATGTGAGCGGACATGCGTGTGCACCCACGGGAGCTTCTCCTGAGCTGGAGCGGAGCCCCCAGGTGTGATGTGGGTGCCAGGGCTCCTCACTCCGAGGAGGTGCCACTGCATTGGCAACCGTGCACGATCTTTTTTCTTTTTACTATGTTTTCTGTTTTTCCTTTTTTTTTTTTTTTTTTAACCTCCACGATGTGCGAGGAGGAGGTGGGAGGGCTGGGAATGGAGGAGAAAGGCAGGGTGGAAGGTTGTAACGCTTGGCTGGAAAAATTTAGAGCAGTACAAAGGAGAGCGCGATGAAAAGGGGTGGCG
>WEKX01020834.1:0-19164 GCA_013390025.1 Pitta sordida | reverse complement strand
TCCGCTGGGCGCTCGGAGGAGAAGGCAAGACAAAAAGCTGAACCGGTGCCAAGAAGGAGCTGCAGCGACTCGAAAATGGCACTCTGCGCCACACTAATGTTTCGAAGCTGGGCTGTGCTGGAGAGCAGGGAAACGTGTCAGGAATGAGAATGCCTGAGACCGTGAGGCCACTGGCCCGGCTCAGGAGTGTCCTCCCTCCTCTCTGCTTTTAAATGTGACCCCTTTTCTCCTCCAGCCACCTCCAGGGATATTTAAAAGCTCTGAGAAAGGGAGGGGACGTTTGCTGGGGGCACTTCCATCTCTGAGTCGGGGAGGGCTTTTTATTTTGGGGTTCCACCGCCCCACTCAACCCCCCCTCCATAGGGAGAGAAGACGATTCCCATGGAGTTTTCTGATTGTCTGTGCTTCCTCTCCGCTCTCCTCTTTCTCCTTTCACTGTACCCATCACGCTACTGCTGTGGCTCTGTATCCTGATGCAAGGTTACTTGTAGGACACACGAGTCTTTGCTGAAAGGTGCAGCGTCGCCTGCGTCGGTGTTTTCCCTCCGCTTCTCATTTGCTGGGAGACGAGGCAACTTCCAGGCGGCTCCACGGCTCAGCTCAGCGCCTGGTTGGTGATGCAGTGGCGCTGTTTGGGTTGCAAAAGCGCTTCCTGCAAAGCCTGTGTGGATAAAACAAACAAACAAACAAATCATGTAAGGATGAAACTGCATCAGTTCGTAAGGTTGGTTAATTGGCAAGAAATGGGATGGAGTTCTGCCGTGATTTTTTGGTCTGGAAGGAAAGGTTTTGCCCTGTATTGTTCCCCTTGTCTTTCTTTTCACGTACAAGGAAAAGCAGTATTTTAAAAAAATCCTTTTTTAAATGTTTTGATTTTTTTTCCATTTTACTAATTATTACCCACACAAGCGTTCTTGTAATATGTACTTCAAGAGTTGATGCTAAATGAAAATATTTTTCCCCCAGCCCAGATATGTTCCTTTTCAGACCATTCTGACATTTGAATTTGAAGTTTTATGTTGTCTTTACAGAAACTAGAGACTGGGGAAAGAGAAAACCCCAGCCTTTACTTTTGAAATCAGGTCCAGATCCTACTCTAACATCAGTTTTGGTCCTCACCCAGCCAGTAGGTGAAGTTCACAGAGACCTTTCTAAAGCACAGGCAGAGCCTCATTAACTTGCTGCATCTTAGAAGCCCGTGGGTTGTTGGGTTGTTAACCTGGCTCATTTTGTTGTCCCAGGCGTGGGATGATCCCTGTGACCTGTGTCTCACCCTGTGACCTGAAAGCCATTCCCTAGTGTCTATCCAAACCTCATCTTTTGTCTCAGACACGTAGACCTGGTTTGGGAGCACCTAGCTCTGTCCAGGCAATGCCTTTTTGGAAATATTCTGTAATAAATAGTGGGAAATTCAGGGAGTTTGGGAGGTGCCCTCTTGCATTTCTGTGGTGATACCAGAAGGTTTTGTACAGAGCAGGATGAATAGAGCAACTGATCCCTTTGCTCTTCCTCACCTTCCAGCTATGCCTTATACCATGCAGTTGCTGCAGCTCAACTTGGGTTTAATGCAGATAAGGTGCTGTCACTTCTTCTTGCTTTTTCTCTTTGTTGCAACTGCAGGAGGTGTAGTGCTTGGCCCAGGAAACCATGGAGAGGGTGAAGAAACCATGGCACATGTCAACAAGAGGGTTGGAACAGAGCAAAGGAACTTGCAGCGCGCTATTGTACTTTCCACCAAATCCTACCTGTTTTCTCTGAATAAAGGGCATACATAAAATACATGCATTTCTATAAACATGTGTATGTTCAATGAGCACAAGTGTATGATGTTTGCTTTTCTGTCATCTCTTTGGACTTCAGGTGATGAGCTTTGTATTTAAGCCACCATTCTTACCATGTGCCATTCAAACCTTGCCTGTATTTCATAGAGTCACAGAGTTCCGGAACGGTTTGGGATGGAAGAAACCTTAAACCTCATCTTGTTACAATCCCTTGCCATGGGCAGGGACACCTTCCACTTGACCAGGTTGCTCTGAGCGCCATCCAGACAGGCCTTGGACACTTCCAGGGATGGGGCAGCCACAGCTTCTCTGGGAGACCTGTGCCAGGGCATCCCCGCCCTCACAGCCAAGAATTTCTTGCTGATATACCATCTAATGCTGGCAGTGAGAAGCCATTCAACTTTGTCCTGTCACTCCCACCCTTTGTCCAAAATCCCTGTCCAGGCATCCTGTGACCTCTTCAGATTACTGCAAGTGCTCTTGCTGGAGTTTTCTTGTCTCCAGACTGAACAAATCCAATGCTCTCAGTCTTTCCTTGTAGGTGAGGTGTTACAGAATTTTCCAGACAGTCGTGCTAATACTTTTACCTGCAGCTACACATCTTCTTCTCGGCACAACCTACTTTTTTTAACCTGGCATCCCTTAGAATCTGCATGTCAGGGAACCATGGAATTCTAACCTGCAGGAGCAGATAGCAGGAGTGGGGATTAAAGTCCACATCAAAGTCACCAGAGGAGACCCTGCTATTTGTTCTGACCCACCATGCAACTTTACAGACCATTGCTAATGCTTTTAGATGTGAAGCCAACTTGTATTTACTGCTTGTTTAAATCTCCTCAGACTTCAGTTACCAAATAATTCCCAACAATAGAGAGGATCCTAAAGCTATGGACAGGTGTTAATGTGGACTGACAGCATCCATGTACACAGTAGCAACGTAGCATTTGTTATGCAGGATGATGACCTGGAAGCAACAAATGAAGAGACCTTGATATTTCAGAATTCAGATCTCTTTCAGTTCCTTGATATCTCAAGAGTAGGGGATCTTTGGGGTAAAAATGCTGTTCTTGTGCTTCCCAAGTGGTCAGGTAAGCCATCTGGGCAGGTTGGTCATACTTCCCAAGGAGGGAAGACATTGACAAGGCAGGTGAATAATTTTTGTCTTTATTTTGGCCTGTAATAAAGAAGTGCCATTGGATGTATCTCCCGAAATATGTCTCATGTATCTCAAGTTGTTTCCTTCAAATCCTTCACCCTTTTAACACTTGGTAATGAGAAACATTGTCTGCTTGGAGTTATGACTTGTGTCTGGAAGGGTTAAGCTAGAGGGCTCATCCAAGGCTATCTTCCACTTCTTCTCCCCTCGTCTTCCCCACTCATAGACTTATTTTTTTGGACCAGTAACCTCATATTTCTGTAATCTAAATGTGCAAATGCTTTGCAGTCACGGTCCAGTAGCTGGGTTAATCTCAGACCCCTGGAGTGGCAGATGGCTGATTTGTTGCTGATTCCAGTTACGGAGAATTGTGTCACCTATTATCTTTGCACAAGCTGACGCTTGAAAGGGTGCCTTTGGCAAAAACAGTAAAAAGCAAAGCAAAGCGAACACTCTCTGATCTGCATCACCACAGGTGAAAATGTAAAATATTTCACCTTTGTGTGAAGGGAAGGGATGGAGAGGTGGACAAAGAGGAGAGGTGGGAGGGGAGAAAAGGAAAATCTAATTCTTGTACCAGAAGTACCAAAGCACAGAGCAGAGCAGGTTTGTGGCAGTCACGATGTTGAATCACATGCACTTACTCTGTTTTAAATGGTTTTGCAATGTGGTAATCCTTGGCTTCAGCTCGTTGCTTGAACTCTTACACAAAACAGACATGTTGACATCTTGTGACACCTTCCTGCTCTTCCCAAGGCTAACACAGGTTGTCAAAGGAATCCATGGTATCTCTCCCTGACGTCACAGCCTTTATGTATCCCAGCGCTGCTGGGCAAAGTAGTGGTGGGACCATAATGCCAATAAATTTACAAGGGGTGCTTTGAAGGAGAAACCTACAGATCAGCGTGGAGTGAGGGGAAGTTTGGGCCATACTGAAAGATGTAAGGAAATTGAAAAGGCAGAGAAAAACTGTGTGCTTGTGTCCATTTTCTGCACAGTCAGCCCAACAATCAAGGTTTTATCTTTTCTCTTTTCTTTGGAAAACACCACAGAGTCAGATGAAGAATTTGGGAAGAGAATGTGGGTTCCCTGTGCAGAGTCCAGTGACGAAATCTGTGAACAAGGTAAGAACAAGAGGTTATGGCTGTGATGTTTTTTTGTTTATTCCTTTTCTCCTTCCAAACACATTTTTGCAGTGTTAGACACAAAATTTAGATATGTGTAGCACAGAAACTGATAGTCCAAGCACTAAACAAATGAGCCTAAAAAGATTGAGCTAAATAAGGTTTCTTTTTAATGTATTCCATTATGATGGTTTGGATTTTAGAACAGTTTGTATTGTATCCAAATGATCTATGCGTGAATAATTGTTACCAACCTCCTGACACCAGGACCTAATTAGGAAGTAAGAGCCTTAAATAGGCCATTTGCGTAGTGAGCTTCCATATGTCTCCTTGCACAATTTATTTGCTTCACTCCATTGAGATATAATGAGAATGAAACTCTTAGAACTGCCTTTGACTCTGAGGCTCTTCTCTTCATCTCCTCTGCAGTTATAGCCAGCTATTAAGAAGATAATGCCTGGTGCCCTGTGTTCAGAAAGAAAAAGCTACTGTAGTGCTACTTGTATTCCAGATTGCCCAAGCTTCTGTATTTCCAATGGAAATGGAATGAGAAATGCCAAAACAACCTGCAGGCCAAGAAAAATATAGTGCTGTCAGAGAAAGGAAAAAGATCAAGGCAGGGTGATCTTGAAGGAATACTGCCTATCCTGTCTACCTCACAATCCTGGTGAAAACTGCTGCTGTGATATTTCAGCTAATGTGTAAATGCATTTTGGGGTATTCAATGGATAGAAGCAAAAGATCTCTGTATTGGTTCTGTTTGGCTTTTTCCTGCTAACTTGTGAGGAAAGGCGAAATGTTTGTGCAAGGCTGTCAGAGTTTTTTTCTTAGTTTTGAATATTTATCTCAGTCTGGACCAGCATCCTCCATGTGACTCCATGTTATGGTGCAGGGTATGTTCTTTAAGTATAGTTTCAGAATATATCCTTTATTTTCAAATACCTCTTGCATGCGTGACTCCACCCATGCTTCACGTGGCCCCTTTGACTCTTATACTCCCATCATCCTGAGGGCAGCAAAACTTCAGTGTATGATGAAGTGCCAATTTTCATTGGGATAAACATAATAAATACTCAAAGTTTGTTTTATTTCAGCCCTGAATTGTGATCTTAGTTTCTCAGTGAAAGACAACTCTACTCGCAGTGATTTTGTTTATGATAATTCACTTGCATGTTCCCTTCCAGGAATTGTCATTGCCTTCCAGAAGGGACGTTAGTGCTAGTCCCCTTGCAGTGATAATTATAATCAGACCTGTCAGCCTTCACACAGTCTACGCTTATCACTTGCATTTAGGAGGATTTTTCCTGAAGCCTATTACCAGCATTGCTTCTTAGGGAAAAATAGTCATGATTTTTTTTTCTGCTAATCTTTGATGGCTCTCAGCTTTGAAAGCATGGAAAGGAGCAAAATGACTGCCAGTTGCAGTTAAAGAAACTGTCTGTTGGTCCTGGTGTAGAGGTCTGGAAAGCCAAGGAGTGGGTGGATAGTCTGGGAAATGCTGAGGGGTTTAAGTTGGTTTTGACAACACTTCGGGTGCACTGGAGACACAAAACAGTGAATTTTCCACTGGTAGGGCTCACAGGAACTATCTCTACAGACTCACTAGGCAGGGGCTTGAGGTGGCAGGTGGTTCTTGGCAGCGGTACCCTCTTTCCCTTCTGCTTTAGGCAGTGATCTCTGCCCATGTTGAATGTCTTGGAAGCAGAGAAGTGGCTTCAGTTGGTGCTGGAGGTGGTGCCTGGCATCGTGTGGACCAGTAGGCAGTGGCACATCACAGTGCAGCGGGGGACCAGCTGGCTGAAGTGGTGGTGTTGGGTAGGATGTGGTTCAATGTTTTCATTCCATCATGTTTGAAAATTGTCCCCCCTAGTGTTATTCCCTGGGAAACACATAGCCCTGTTTATTAGTTTTACCCCCATTTCCACTCCATTATTCCATAGGCTAATAAACCCCCTTTAATATGTTGTTGTTGTTGTTTTTTCTCACATAAATACATTTTTTTGCAATTTCATTAGAATAAATGAGTGATGTATCAATTAGTCCATACTAGGTTATCCCCCTGGTCTTTGTAAGGTAGTCAGAGGTTCGGGCTCCCTTCATTTTGGCAGAATCTGAGGGTGGTCAGCACTTTACAGCTTTTGCATCAAAGGAGATGGCATGAGATTGGAAGTCTTATGTTCTCTGCAGTTTTGTATTTACAGTGTGCAGGGATATGATTTGCCTTTGTTTTATTTAAATTCACTGGGAACTAGAGATTTATTTATCAGGTGTCATTCCCTGAAGGAAGATAAATGCCATATAGAGAAGACTTCATCTATTATACAAATAGATTTGAAGGTGTTGCAATTGCATTTCTCTGCCTGCTGAATGGAGTAAAAATGCCTTTGGCTGAACAGAGACAGAGTGATACTAAGCAGTAGCATCTTATGACCTTTTGATCAGCTGAGATCTCAAGCCATATTAGTGGACAGATTATGATGTGATGGAAAGAAGGCCAGGAATAGCCTTTTTATCATGAGATCCTTTCTGTGAATATCCTTCTTGGGTATATTCAGGTGATTAATCACGAGGGCCAGGGCAATCAATTGCAAACAGGGGAGTGAAATACTCCAAATATCCAAATACACTCAGGTTTGCCAACAGCACCTGGATATTGCAGCTCTCCCTAATACTCTTCCACCTTCCTGTTTCTGTCAAGGCTGTGAGTGACCTTGTAATACTATCACTTATAACCCCGTTTCGGCAGAAAGAGCAACACAAAATGAACCTTGAGTCCTTGGACCACTGGGGAGCTGCAGTCCCCAAATCAAAGGTATGCATGTGGTGAATATGGACATCTGACTGTGAAGGGAAACTCAAAATGGACATATCTCTGTAATTTTAGCGATAATAACAGTAATGCTGAAACCTATTTCAACCCTTTTATAGGGGGAAAAAAAATAATGCAGATTTCAAAAAATGCACAGCTAGCCCTGATAGAATTTACATTTTTACAGTCAAACAGAAAAAATATTACTTTCACATTGATCTTACCTGCCTGTCTGTGCAGAATTACTCTTTAAACTTTGCTCTGGGTTTGAATTATCCTCCTTTTTATCTTAATGGCTAAGATGATTCTGCAGCCTGTTTGAGAATTGAACATAAAAAATCTCTCATTCACTGCTGACTCTGCATGTCTGTAACAGTGGTGCCAAAGTTTGACCTGGTTGCTGTGGTCACTTTTGGAAGGGAAGAAAGAAAGGGCAGACGCATGTCTCTGGAATTCAGTATACATTTGTCTGTCTGAGCAAGATGACATGAACGGGCTGGTTATGCCCATGCTGGTTATAGAGCATGTAACATCTCCCTGTGCATGGTTAGCACTGGACTGTCTGTGTTGCACACATTTTGCTGTCTCTTGAAGCCAAACAAGCTGCTCATTTTACTGACAGGAGAGAGGAGAAGGGCTGGCAGTGTGCAAATCCCAAACTGCTGCCAGGGTAGTGGGGATGCTGATGCACCAGGTCTGGAGAACAATAGCTACCATGGCCCTATGGAAACTCTTTGAAAATAAGAAGGTTATGGAGGTAGAAGAAATGCACAGCAGGACACTGTCTCCTCTTATCTCCCTCAGCCTCTTCAATCAGGTGCCTGCTGGGCTTCTCACTTCTCCTGCCTTTTGCACTAGATCATAGGATCATAAGGCATTAGATTCTGCTGGCATTAAGTCATTCAGCATCCTCCTGGCATTACAGATTCCTGAGTCAGGGAGCCCCTCTGAAACATAGAGGCTATGAGCAGCTTTTCAGTGCTGCTACCACAGTTGCAGAGATGTCCAAACAGGAGTTGGGAGGTGACACCAGCTGCCTGACACAAGTCTCCTCTATCTTTTCCTTGGGAAAAGTAGACACTGCAAGAGGTGGATGGCAAGCTTGGTGCAGTCCACAAAGACAGTAGCCTTGCTCAAATACAGCTCACTGTGATAAAGAACTCCCTTCCAACCTCCACAGGCAAAACACGAGTTGGTTGCTGCACAGGTGATGGTCAAGGCTGAGTGCTAAAAGTGTCATGAACTAAACCATTGAAAGGATTGTGGTTTCTGAACAGCTCCCATATGAGAATAAGAGCTTACAATGGTAGCTTTTAAACCTTTTCACCAAAAAGGTCTTGCAGTATCTGTGATAAAGGAAGTGTAAGTAAGAAATGTTTCTTCTGCCTTCCTCCCCTGTCTTGTAGTGCTTTAGTCCTTGTGGGGTTCAGGAGGATGCCCAGATTTGGATGACAACGTACCAAGATCTTCCCTGTTTTTTTGGGATTGCATGAATCCTGTTCCACCTTCTGCCAGATATTCTCTGTCCAGATATATAATCAAATCTTCTTAAAGAGCTTGCGTTCTTGTGGCTCAGAGAAACCTATGAAAACGGACTTGCTATGCTTTTGGTAGGTCAGCACAGAAATTCCTGTGGGACATCTAATGGGATCCGAGTTGCAATGGTTTAACCCCAGCCAGCAGCCAAACCCGAGGCAGCAACTCATTCTTCCCCTACCAGTGAGATCAGGGAGAGAATCAAAAAGGTATAAGCTGGAAAACTTGTGGGCTGACATAAAGGCAGTNGCGGTCTTACCAGTGCCGAATACAGTGGAAGGACAGGTGTTCAGACATCTCTGGGAGAGCAGGGCCCCTTCACACATAGTCGGGAAGACAAACATCATTCAAAGTATCCTCCCTTTTCTCCTTCTTCCCCCTACTTTATACACTGAGCATGATGTCATGTTGTCTGGAATATCCCTTTGGTCCATTCGGGTCACTTGTCCTGGTTGTGTCTCTTTCCAGCCTCCCCTGCACCTCCAGCCTCCTCACCAGTGTGACAGAAGAGAAAGCAGAAAAGGCCTTGGCTCTGTGTGAGCCCTGCTCAGCAATAACAAAACGTCTCTGTGTTACCATCCCTGTGTTCAGCACAAACACAAAACACAGCCCCATACCAGCCACTGTGAAGAAAATAAACTCTGCTCCAAACCAAACCGACACACACATGTATCCTGGCTAGAGCATATGGCAAGTAGTATGAGGTGGAATGCTTTTTTTGAGATGCAGAATCTAAAGTTGCAAATATTAAAGATGACAGTGGTGTACAGTGGGATAAGGAGAACAGTGATTTGTTTATGAAGTTAATCTGTCCATGCATAACTTTTTTTTCATTTTAAATACATAATATCTGGTTCCTTGCAAATATTCTTAGATTGCAGACAGCAGTAAATTTGTTTCTTATTGAGTAAGAGTGATTTCATAAACCAGCAAATGGATTATCGTTATCGCAAATGCAGAAAAAGTGGAAGAAAGGCGTATGTGTTACCAATATCTGTCTCAAGCAAGTTAAACAGTGTTTGGGAGTGTTCACAGGAGTGTGATTGGTTGTACTCAACACACATTTGGTCCATGACAACTAGCAAGGTCCTAAATCATTCTTAAGTATGGATCAGGATTCATCCTAGTGAGCAGTTTGCATTTAGCTGCTGTGTTAGGGAAGTTGAGCAGAGGTACCAGCTCTGTGCCAGTTGGACTCAACGCCTGGGAATATTTCTGGGCACATTTAATTTACTAGTGGCTTAAGAGGGTCAGGCTCAACTGAGAAACTGGACTCCTTCATTCTAAACTCCATTTGTCAGCAGTGGAGAGAGGAGCCACCATCAGAGACTGATTCCACCTCTCATGGTCCTGACCTTTCCAAATCATAAACAGTTGCTGAGCCTACAGGGTTCAACATGCTAATACCAGAGAAAAAGCTGTAATATCGCCCAAAAGGCAATATATAGTACAGGTACATTTCCTATGTGTTTACTAGTTACCTACCTAGGCCCTCAAGCTCAAATAAAAAGATTAGTAAGTCATTGAGATGTTGTTTCCTGCAAAAGTGAGTACCACTCATTATTTTTATTCACAGAAAGTATTTCTTTATGCCTCACTGTTGGGAGGTTCCTTTTTCAATAACTTCCAGTCATAAAGTTGGTGTTCTATATAATTTCTTTTGATTGGTTTGGTCATTGATAGTTAAATGTGTCCACAGTAATCAATTGTAGACTTACAAGTAATAAAACAGCTCATAGAAGGATACAGCATTATGTCTTTCAAATATAAGTAAACCCTTTGTTTGATAAAGGAAGTTTTGTTTTGAGTTCATGTCCAATATATATATAGAGAGAGGTGTCTACTTTTCCTCATTGATTTAAAAACCTCATTGGAGAAAATAACTTCTGCTGAAATACTGCAACCAAAGTATAATGCTTCATTATCTAGTCTTTCATCAAAATCTACTCATACACAAGGTGATCTGATATAATGCTTGCTTAAACATATCAAACAAAACATTTTCCCTTCAAGAACTCCTGTATTGTTTGGTCACAGTGATTATTGATTGGATTTAGCATATATTCAGAAGCATGACCTTAATCTGCAGGTTTCAGTGAATAAGGTATTTTCCCCAGGTATCTGTGTAAGTCACATAAGTGAATTATATTTTTGACATGTTAAAGATGTCCCATTTTATACAAAGGAAGTGATATCCCAGTTGTGTCACTGAAACTCAATGTCCTGTGTTGCTTGTTAACAGCTGCACATTTATTGTTTCAGTGTCCCAGTTTTCTCTCAAGTATAAATGAACTGCCACATACTAAATAATCAATATTCCTGCCAGCTGAGTATGCCCTGGAAATACAATATTGCTATTAATATTGATCCACAAAACAGAAATCAAGGCATTAAACTTCTCAGTCATTACTTGTCAGCACCCTGCCTTTTCCTTGCAGAGTAACTGTCTTGAAAATCACTATTTCCCAGAAAACAATGTTTTCTGCACATCCTCCTCCCCTGTGTCACAGTGAGTACGAGTATAAACACAAGGACACAGGTGACCTGCAGATATGGTGCACATAGTTTCATTTTAACCCTATGTGGTTCCTGAGTGCAGCAAACAGCTGCAAAGAGCAGCAGTAAAATCAATTGGCATGAGCTCCGGGATCCATCTCTAAGGGTGCAGCACACAGCCTGGTTGGCCAAATTAATGAGTGTCCTGGTGTGTCACAAAGATGGTCAGAGGGCTGGAGTGGCTCTGCTCTGGAGCCAGGCTGGGAGAGCTGGGGATCTGCAGCCTGGAGAAGAGAAGGCTCCAGGGAGACCTTAGAGCCCCCTCCAGTGTCTAAAGGGGATCCAGGAGATCTGGAGAGGGACTTGGGACAAGGACCTAGACTGGCAGGACAGGGGGCAGTGGCTCCAAATAGAGTGCTGGGTTAGACTGGAAATTAGGAAGAAATTCTTGACTCTAAGGGTGTGGCGCAACCTGGCACAGGTTACTGAGTGAAGCTGTGGCTGTGCCATCCCTGGAAATTTTCAAGTCCAGGTTTGATGTAGCTTGAAGGAACATGCTCTATTGGAAGGTGCCTCTGTCAATGGCAGCAGGGCTGGACTAAGTGATCTTGAAGGTACCTTCCAACTGAAACCATTCTGTTGTGCCATGGGAAGAGTAAGATGGGCTGTGGATGGATGGCTAGAGACCTCTGGCAGCCTTCTCCACCATCATTGGTGAAGGCTTATGTGGTTTGCTTGCACAGGTGACTTCAGCCTCAAGTTCTCAGTTAAAAAAGGGTTCTGCAACATGAGTATTGCTGGCAGCATAAGGAGCATCTCTTCCTTGTTCTCCTGTACACTCAGGGCTCCCAGGTTGTCTTGTGTTCACATCCACCTCTGTGAGTTTGGTGGCCTTTGTTCTCTCTGTAATTACTTTGCGATGAAGCTTAAATGAAAATTTGGTTTTGGCAATTGTCAGTCTTCCCAGAAGCCCAGAATTTCATTAACTAAGGTATAGATATGATTTCCTATAAGCTCTTTTGATACTTTATTAGATCGAGAGAAATTGAATTAATATTTCATCTATATGCCCCCAAAATTAGTTGTCACAGAACTCTTAATTGAGGAATGCTATAGTTCTCATTCCTTATATTTGAGCTGCAGCTCCACTATGTCATGCTCCCATTTCTTTAATAAGTGCTTTTAGTTCAATAAGAGTGATGGGGGAAAAGTAACCTGGAAATGAGCAGAGCATCACCTAGGAAAAGTTAAATGGGGAGATATAGGGGGAATAGCCACCCTATGCCACCACGGCTGGGTAAAGATGCAGGACAATAATGGAAGACTAAAAAATCTTTCCTTGCACATGTGTTACGAAAAGGGATCAGAAGAAATGGTACTTTATTAAGTGCCTTGGTCCCCTCTTGGGGAGGGTGACTCCACCTTGAATGAGTGTCATCATGGCCTGCTGTGCTGCCATCTTGGTTCTGTCTTCTA
Organism: Pitta sordida; assembly: GCA_013390025.1. Classification (NCBI taxonomy): domain Eukaryota; kingdom Metazoa; phylum Chordata; class Aves; order Passeriformes; family Pittidae; genus Pitta; species Pitta sordida. The sequence goes on along the minus strand of WEKX01020834.1, from coordinate 6,786 downwards.
AGTGTCCTTTACCCACATCATCCCCTTGTTCCTGAGGAGCATCTAGTGATGAATTGAGATTAGCTTAGTTGGTTACAGTATGATGCTAATAACACCAAGGTTAAGAGTTCAGTCATCATGTGGGTCATTCACGTAAGAGTTGGACTCAATGAGCCTTGTGGGTCCCTTCCAGTCAGAACATTCTCTGAAATTTATCAGCCTTATCCGACATCAGAGAGCTTCACTTTATCTGCTGCATGGAAAGCTATTTAGCACCTGCGAGATGAAGCTCAAGACAACATCTTGGGAAGTCTATGTGAGGAATGAGATTTGTGTTATCTCTTACTGGGAGGAATCAAGGTCAGGATTGAAGTGCACAGAGCAGTCAGAGTGGCATGGAAAATGAATGCAAGGCTCTTTATCTACTGGCAATTCATAAAATCCAACTTCATATCAAAGATTACATTTCTACACTTTTTCAGAGGCAATAAACAAAAAATTTCAGACACTGAGCCAGAAGCAGGTGTAAGCTAGATTTGCTCAGAGTTGCTGCTTTACAAGAGCACTGAGGTAGAGCTGGAGTTGTCCTGAGCTGTAGTTATGTACTGTCTACAAAAGGAGGTGATGGCATGCTTGCGCACTTCAAAACATTTCTCTCTCCAGCAGTATCACCTTTTCTCTGTACAGCCTCAGCAGCTTACTTCGGCTGCTTCAGCTGAAACCACAAATTATGTCATTACGTTTTTTTCTCCCACTGGATGGTGAGTGACTGGCCATTTCTTCCCTTATCTCTTCTTTTTAAATAAAATGCCCCTCAATGCTATCATCGAAGTTCAGGGGTCATTGGTGATTTTAAAATCCTCTCCAATTGCCTTGAATCAAACCCAAATGAAATAAAAATCAATGAGAGAGTCAAGAGGCCGAGACACCAAACCAATACGTCCAATGCAAGCAGCTTGCTGGTTTCATAGTGTTTCTGGCAGCCATCTGCTCATTTGAATTTGAGGATGTAATGCTTTTAGAAGTCAGAGAAAAAACTCACACATTCAGACCACAATCTTCAGATATTTTACTTGATAACAGGATTCTTTTTTGTGTGCCCATTTTCTTGCAGCCTCAAGAATGTCCTGTTTTGCAATCATACTGTCAGCAGGTGTTTATGGTGCTGAAATACCATGATGTGTAATTCTTCACTTAAAAAAAACCATTTCTGAAGCCTTGAAACATTTTCCTTTCACTTCTCTTCATGAATGAACAACAGAATAGACTGTGTAACTAAAACTCAATAGTTGCCTGTTTGTTTACATGGTTGATGATTGGCCCTTTTTAGCTAAACAGATACAGTTTTTGTCATTGTACTCCTGTTTCCACTCCATGGTCTCAGCCCTGTCTTATGTAACAAAGAAAACGATCCTTTTATGGATGATGTTAATTGAGACACCAGTGACTAAACCACATTTAAGATCTAAATTCCCCTTTTATTCTCAAAGGTGCTCAGGATTACAGCACCAAGAGTCCAAAGCTGGAGAGGGAAACTTGAACTCCTCTTGCATCCTTCCTGTGAACAAATAAGGCTATTACAGGTTCTCTTGCTGCCAATGTGACCCCTTTGATCAGCATCATTGGCCACCCTTATGAAGATGCTATTGTGGTAATCCATAAAATCCCTGTCATGGTCAGAGCATCATTAAGGAAATGTATTGTTGTTCTTGACCCAAAGTGTATGTGACAATAAAAGGTGAAAATGGAAATTGAAGAACCCCACAGAGGCAGGAAGGAGTGGGAAAAGGCTCCACAGAGCTTGTTGGCGCAGCCAGCTGTGGCCAGCTGTTACTTGTGGGGGATGCATTTCACCGGGAGAGGTTTGCAAGAGGACTGTGGACAAAGTTGGTGCAATGAGAGCCTTTCCCTTGCTGGAGAGAGAGCCTAAGGGAAGAGATGAGGGTCTATGACCAGAAGATATTTACTCTCCTACTTGGAGCTTGCTTAGGGAAAACATTCTTTCTGGATTAAAAAAAAAATTAAAATGAATAAGGCATTCATAAACTAATGAAAGCTGCATTTTCATGTGTTATAATGGACTTCATTAAATTCTGGACATTTACCACATCACAATGTTCATCTCCAAGGCAGTATTTCCCCACGCTTAATAAAAAGAAACAGCAGGAGCACTGAAGCAAATTTAAGCCACTTCTAGCATTCAGTGTCAGGATTTTAATGACACCCACATTACCTTGGTTCCTTTGTATAGCTTCAATTTGCTTTATGTCACAATACTTAGTTTTTATGCCATGCCTTTCATACATAAATCGCAGCATCTCAGAAGGCAGGGCACGATGCTATGCCTGTTTCAGAGAAAGGAAAAACACTAAGGGATGTGATTTGGTTGTGGCCACAGGACAGCACTGCTGGGAGCGGACTCAGTCTTCTAAATCCCATCCCAGGAGTGCACTGCATCTCCAACAGGAAGATCTACCCCTTTGTAAGCAATGTTACATGGGGTCTGAATCAAAGGCTTGCACCAAATAGGGATGAAGGGAGTGGACACCTCCCCATTGACTTCTTGGGGCACTGGATTGCGCTTCTCTGTCAGAGTCAAGCATTCAGAAGTGCTAATTGTAAAGGAAAATATTCAGCTTGGTAGATAAAGCAAATAACATGAGTCTACCTGTGCTTTCGTCCCATTTTTATCAATGGCCATTGTCTGTTGGCTCTTTCTAGTGGGATTTTCTGTAAGTCCTGCTTGGCACAGGGAAGCAAAGAGCTGACTTCCTCTTTGTTGAACTTTCCTTTTTGTTGTTTTCTGGTCTCAAATTTGCTTTGAGGGCAATTTGGGCTCACTCTTCTTCTGAGGCTCGTAGGACTCACCAGGCCAGGGCCTATGCTGGTACTGGTGCCTTGGAGGCCCAGAGTTTTTCAATAATACTGAAGTCCCTGCAAAAGCTAACTGTGGCACTAGGTCACCCATAATGAGACATTTTTGGGGGGTGGAAAAGTACCCGCTTGTTTAAAATGGTCAGAGTTCTTCAACTCTGTGCTTCTAGGGATGTTCTGGAAGTCTTGGAGTAGGGGCTTAGTCCCCAAACCATCCCTCTGGGCTCTGAGTTGGGAACCCATGGTGTTCCCAGATTGCCTTGCTGTGTTACAAGTGGCCTTACTGCAGACTTTGAGGGGTCTCACATTGGTACAGCCAGAAGAACCATCATGTCCCTTCAAATCCTCTGATTTGTCCTTTGCCATCACGTGCCAGATTATTTTGCAGAGGGGTGTTTTTTCTTTTCAAGAAAAACAAGATTGATCTTCTGGGAGCCATGCTGCCAAATGTCCTATCCCTTTGGCATTGGGAGTCTCCCAGTGTGGCACTGCCTTTGATTTGCAACGACAGAAGATATGATGAATGAGCCTCTTCTTGGCTCTCTCATCCCTGGAAACAAGCTGTAAATTTAAATGTATTGTATCCCAGTGATGTCAGCTGACGAATGAATCAATCAAGTGACTTTGGAAATACTCCCACTGTTTCCAGGAAGAAGTTAGATGTGACTCCCTGGTAAATAAGGAGCCATGCCTCCACGTGGCTGCAGAACTGCTGCCACCATGGCATTTCCCACAAAGGCACCTTGTGATCATACAGCTCTCGACAGACTCGAGAAGTAGAGGAGGGAAGTGGGCAGTAGCTTCCTTCATCCATGGCCTGCAGACACATCCTTTGGCCAAGGAAAGAGCTTGTAGATCCTAGACTTAATTGTCCTCTAAAGAGCAGATTGATGGGCGAAGACTAGACCTAGGGAGGGAAGTGGAGGTAAAATCGGAGCTGAAGCTATGTCTCAGCAAAAGCCAAGCTGCTTTTTCTGATGAAAGTTTAAAAGAAGCACTATTCTCCACTTTCATATACTTGAAGATCCTGGATGCTCCCAACAGATTAATGATTTTGTGAGGCTTTTATAAAACACTGGAGAAAGACTTCGATGCCTCTGGCTAAAATTTCCCTGTCCATACAGGCCTGACCTATAGGAGACAGTTGGTTTTTTGGAAGATAGTTCAAATTAGAGGATGAGGATCCTTTGGCAAGAGAGTCTAGGAAGTTGAAGAAGTGCTTTCTGAGCACAGACATTCAGACACTATTAAGTTTTTATTGCCATCTCTGGCAGCATTCAAGGCCAGGGTGGATGGTGGTCTGAACAAGCTGGTGTAGCAGAAAGTGTTCTCCATGGAAGGTGGGTGTGAATGAGATGGTCTTGAGGGTCCCTTCCAACCCAAAGCAGGCTGTGATTCTAAAAAAAAAATTTATGAAAATTCATGAAAAATTGTAAGGAATGTGCCAGAGGGTGTTTACAGGAGCATTTGTATGTGATAGGGAAAGCAATTTTTCTTATATGGTGACTAAATCATCCAAACCACCGTTTGCTGACATCACCACATGCAATTTTTATCCTTTATGTAACTCTCAATATTTTAAGTGCTGCAAACATCGGACTTTTTGGTAGTGCCAGAGCTGAATTTTAAAAGAGTTGGGTAACAGTGGGATTGAGATGATTCAGGTCAGACACGTTTCCCCCCACATTTCCCTTGACTTGCTTATTTTGTGCAAAGATTCATTCCCTATCTCACAGCTGGTGGACAGAGCCAGGGAAGCGTATCCAAAAGTCTCTGTCTGCAGATGCAGGCCTCATGCATTCCAGAAGGACAAAAAGAACAATCAGATAGATGAGAACCAAGCCAATTAAATGTCTGAGTAGTGTTTCAAAAGCGAACATGGGCAGCATCAGAAATTTTCCATCAGCTGTAATAATGCCAATTACTTTGCCAATTGCTGATTCCACCATGATTTGTTAGTGCAGTCATGCTTCGTCCTCTTGCTTGGGCTGATACATTTTGTTTATGCTGACTGTTCATTTGCAGAGCTTGTCTCTTTTTTTTCCTGGTGTTTTCTCTGTTCCCCTGTGCCCATCTCAGAGCCCAGAATAGTCCTCCTCCCTCTATGACTGGTTCCAAACAGGGCAGGGTATCACTAAGGGATGATGAATTTCTAGGGAGCAGGAGATGCTGCTGTCGTTCTGTGGATACAAAGATCATCTTCCCCTTTCCCTTCTGCCACTGAGTTTAGAAAGCAAAAAAAACCCTTCCAAGAAGCCAAGCAGCTTCTCAAGGAGCAGGCAGTTGGAATCTTATGGTGATGTTGGTTCTGAAGCTGATTGCTTTTGTATCAGGGAGAGAAAGAGGGACCTTGCATCTCTGCAGTTGTCAAAGGCTCACAAGGACACATCCACACCTATAGTGAGTCTTCCTGGAAAGTTAACAGGAGTTTTTCATTAGTGTTTACATTCAAGTCCATGGAAATTAATGGTTATCTGCACTGCCACTTTGCACAAGAACTGTGATTCTTTTCCTGTTAATTGGGGAAGAGTGCTAATCATGGACATTAAAGGAGTGCATATGCCTGACTGTCAACGTGAATGTAAACTGCTGCAATATCTTGCAGGCATTTAAAAAAACTGGTTTAATTCCCTACTCTTGTAATGTATTTTCCTTCTTTTCACCCTCCCATAGAAGCTACTGCTTTCTCTAGAACCCCACTGATGGTGAATTTTGCACATACCAGTCTTACTGACATCTTTCCTTATATTTAATCTAAACGTGCCCTAAGCAACATGAGCATATCTTCAGCAGAACTTGTTTCTGACTGTCCCTGTGGCAGGAACAGGAGCCCCCAGAAACATGATCTGCCAGATGAAGAATCAGCTAGAGGTGAGGCTATCAGCTCTGTTCATGGCCTACTATCGGTTTCAGCTTTGCAGCTGACAAATATATATGACACACTTTGCAGCTCACAGCCCTCCTCGTCACTAGGAATTGTAAAAGATCCTCTGGACATGTCACAGTCCATATCTGCCAAAAACAGACATAAAACAGACAAGCTACTGGCTCATGTTGGAGAAATGTGGCAAAGGGAGTTAGCAGGGGAAACATTTAGTAACCCTAAATTGAGAAAATTGGGACGGACTTTGGTTTTAGGAGAAATACACTAGAATGTGGCTCATTTTTCTAGCGGTGTCACGGCAGTGGACCTCATGGCATATTAAGCAGTCATCCAAACTACTGCAAAGTGTGAGTGGGGCTGAAATCTCCCTTCACACAGTCCGGTAGTAAAATTTCTCATCCACTTCGTATTCACTGCAGCACAGCTGCCATGGACACCAGCTGCAAGTCTTATTTTCTTTGTGAGAAACGAAGACACAGTGAAAAATAATTTTTCCAAGTTACAAACCTAACTTGCAACAAAGTGAAAAATACATGAGAACATCTCCTACCTCCTTCTCACCTGCATGACAGCCTTGCATTCAAGGACAGTTTGTAAGTGAATGTTCACAGAACAGCAAGTAATTCCACAGTCAAAATGTCCATACCATATTCAGTTAACTCTCAATGAAAGCGATCAAAGAATTGAATCACAGGATCATTAAGGTTGGAAAAGTATTATTGATTCCATCTTTGAGTTGCACTCCACCATGTCAGCTAAACTATACCACACTTCTAGTTGTTCCTTGAACACCTCCAGAGATGGTGACTCCACCACTTCCATGGGTAACCCATTCTACATTTTAATGACTCTTTCTGTGAAGAAATTTTTCCTGATGTCCAACGTGAACCTTCCCTGGTACAGCTTCAGGATATTTCCTCTTGTCTGGCTGCTCATTGCCTGTGAGAGGAGGTTGATGCCTGACTGGCTACAATCTCCTTCCAGATCTCAAAAAGTCATTTTAATATTTTGAGGGGACCCAAAGATTTTCCTTTCCAGAAAACAGACAA